>CAJNRD030001114.1:11049566-11117666 GCA_905319865.3 Cotesia congregata
CTTTACTGTACACCAGCAGTATGTAAACAAATAACGAGTTAGGGTGAAATAAGGTTTTAATCGCCGGTTTACTAGAAATCCATTATTTTTTTCTATTTATGATGAAATCTACTTCCATTTCGACTGCCGAATGGTCTTTTTTTTTATATGATCTTGAAATTTTATCAGAGCAGAATAAAAATAAAAATTTTCCCGGTTAAAATTTGAGTTTTTATCTAGAAATTTAAATTGCGAGCTTTCTATGTTAACCAATAAGATTTAGAAGCGGAGAATTTAAATTGCACACCTCATAACACGAATTGAGAAAGTACTTTTTCTATAAACACGCCAAGGTCAAGCAAATTTTGTGGACTTAATTTTTCATTTTGAATTAAAATTACGTGACGAAAATTCTTTGAATCTTTAGAATTTTATATCTCGTCATATAAGCAACGCATGGAAAGTGTGATTAATGTTTTTTGTAAGAAATTGAAGGATCCAAAAGAAAGGTCGCTTATGATTTTTTGATAAATTTACTTTTTCATAAGTTATTGAAAGTAAAAGTTGGAAGGATTCTAAATTTTAAGATTGTCTTTCATTTTTCATGAATTTCGCGATAGATAAAATTTGTTTATTTATTTATTTCATTTTGTAAATATCAATGGCATTATAAGTCAAATATTAAATAAGCTCAAAAAATTTTGACACTAAATTTAGATGTCATTTCATTAAAACAAAAAAATGTTTTAATTTAATTTATTTATTATAAAAATAATCAAATATCCGCTAAATTAATATAATACTAATTATTAAAGTTATCCGAGGTTATTAATTATTTCATAATTAAATTATAACAAAAAAATATTTTTAAAAAATTGCAATTATAATTTTTCAAGTTTTTTACAAATAAAAATTCATATTTATTTCTTTGTAATTATTTTTTCAATAAAAAAAAAATTATGACAATCAAGTTAGCAGTCACTTGATTATTCATTAACAAATAAATTTGTTCAAAGAAATAATTTTCAAAAAATTGCATTTTTAATTTTTTAAAATTTCTACATGTCAATTTTTTCAGTAATTGTTTTTTGCCATAATTTATTTAGTATAAAAATTCTTAAAATAATAAAATATCTCCAAATTAATTTTCATAAGAAAATTATAAAAATTAAGTTAGCCGACATCTGAAAATTTTTAGAATTTTTTTTTATTGAAAAAATTATTACAAAAAAATAAAATTTATTTATTTATTTTATTTTTTTCATATCAATGTCATTATTAATTCATATAATTACGAAAATAAGGAAAATTTTTAAACGGGCATATCTTTATTATAAAATGGGTTTCTATAGTTCAATTTGACACCATCAAAAAGTTTGTAGCTTGAATTTATGTCTTCTTATGGTTTGATATATATTTTGATGATATTCAATTTTTTACGTCAAATTTTTCGAGGAGTTTTTAATAATTTTTTGGTGCTATATATTTATGTCTGTGACATTCTTCCATAAATTAAAAAATATAATTGTATTTTAAATAAATAATAAATATAAATAGAAATTTTATTAAGGAATCCAGTCCGGTTTGACCCTTTAACGCTTGCCACACTTTATAAAGGAGTACATTCTTGATCCTGCGCGCTTTGCTCTGGTATTCCAAGGCCACGAGATTGCACGTACAAGCAAAACATGAGCTATATGATATTATTATTTACAAACCAATATAAACACGCTTGTATCTAAAGACCGCTCCTGTCTTCTTCTCGATAAAAATAAATTTTTATTTATTATTCTTGTTCATTTTTTAGCATTCGCACCAACAAGAATCTCCATTTTATTAGCGTAATATTATCTGAGAAAGTGTAAAACTTGATATGAAAATAATCTGGTTTTGCTGATGGACTTTCCATCAATCATTTTAATTTCACAAGACTGAGACTATACAAGGTCGAAGTACTTTGTGCTTGTAATTGAGAGACGAATCTTGGCTGGATTTTAAGACGGTCAAAGTACCCAGTAAAATTTGGGTTGTGACTATTTTTCGCTTGTGATGCAACCGCGGTACGATGCACCTACTAACTCTGTCCTGTATATATAATCGTGGCATATGTTTTCCGGTGGGTTAGTAGTATAGACATTACTTACAATAGCGCTACTGCTCAATGTTTGCTATTTTTTTTTTTTGCACATCTTTTGCTGTAGTTCTATCTTAAGGAAAATTGAAATTAAAATCATGGGTTAAATATTGGAGATACAAAAAATCATAAGAGACCTTTAAAGAAAATTTAATTTTCTACAGAAAAGGATTTAGTTGACTGGAGAACAAAATTCTTGGCTCAAGAACATTTTTGGGTGCCTAAAAGAAGACCGAAGTTGTGTTGGCCGAAGTAAAAATTTTTCTTTAAATTCTATTCTTAATAGAAGTCATTTTTTCTTAATTCAGATCATTAATACTTGATAGAATAAATTTTTATATTTGATCAAGATTTTTAGATACTTTAGGGAAGCAGCGCCACTTACTTCAGCTGAGAAAAAAATTTTCTCACCTTGAGAAAATTTTTCTCGAGAATATTTGATACCCAATTTATATTATTTTAGCGTGCAATTATACACGGAAAAAAGTAAACTAATATTCACTCAGATTCTGGTTAATTTTTATAGTTTCAAATAGTAAAGCGCACATCGGGGTGGCAAAAATATAAATATTACAGAACTTAATGTAGAAAGTATAAAAGCCACAATTTATAATTTAATATCCAAAATAAGTGATAGTTGTCACTATAGTAAATAACGACTCTTTCATCTTAAAAAATTACAGTTTCAAACAGTAAAAATTGCCATTTCAATATATAGTCGATATTATGAGGAGAAGGGGAACTCAGATGAAAGAGAAGGGGGTCTCACTCTGGGAGAATTTAACATTTGAAACAGTTAAAATTATACTTTCAAAATATACATTTTACCAGTCCAAGCAAGTCAATAATTACAGTTTGGTTTTTAGCGTTGCGTTTAAAATTTACCATTTTACTTTGTAAATATTGACGTTGCTTGTATTAGAAATTTACTAACTTTATTTTATACTTTTTACATATCATAAGATCATTTTTTAGGTACCAAATGATAAATATCAAAGTCTGAATTCTTAATTATTATACTTTAACATTTTAGACATTTACATAGCGAATATTACTGTTTAAAATAGTATTTTTTTTCATGTAAAGAGTAAATTGTAATGTTTAAATGGTAAATATTATAAAGTGAATAATAAAATCACGATTTTACTGTTTGAAATGGTAATTTTTAGCAGTTGATCATAACTTATTATAAATCGACTGTTATTTATTACAGTTTACTTTTTTCCGTGTACATAATATTATAAAGTGAATAATAAAATCACGATTTTACTGTTTGAAATGGTAATTTTTAGCAGTTGATCATAACTTATTATAAATCGACTGTTATTTATTACAGTTTACTTTTTTCCGTGTACATATTGATTGAAAAAAAAAAGATGAAATATTATTTGATCTTCCCATTTGACATGTTAATTAATAAAAATATTAATGAAAATTTACTTCTATCTTTATATTTAATTTTTTCGAACAAGAGAGAAATTTTCTCAAGACAAGAAAATTAACTTCTATCAAGAACTAAATTTTTGAAGCAAGAGGCTGAATTTTTTCAAAACAACAAGATTTTTTTAACTAATTAATTTTGTTGGAATAAGTGAAATTTCTGTCAAAAAAAAAATTTTTTTTTGCTCAAGAAAATAATTAGGATGAAAAATATTTTCTTGGCTCAAGTAAACCTTTCTTTTGTGTATTTTTTTGTCATTTAAATTTTCCAAATTTTAATTTAATTTAAATGATAATTTATAGACATAAAATTTGATTTTTGCAAGACAAAAGACGTTTATTATAATTCTGACGGTAGCAATATCTTGAAATTGCACAGTCGGCGAATAAAAGTTGGAAAACGTTTAGTAAAAAGAAGAAGAGTATAAGATAGAGAATGAAAGAATAAAAAAGTACTCGTAAGTGAACATAATCGAATAGGTAAAAAAGCAATGAAAGTTAACTGTAAAAAGACCACGTCGATGGAAAAATTTGTACCCAAGAAAAAAATTTTCTTAGTAAATTTAACAATCTACCTAGCGGGATATTAATAACAATTTTACATACAAAACAACACATTTAATGGGTTTCATTATGAAGCTGACATGAGCTAAGAAACAAGTCTATTATACGAAGCCACAATCTTGAGAAAATTATTGCCGAGTCTCAATTAATATCTATATGCGGAGATTTAATATTGAGAATACGTAACATTTAAATTATCCGAGTGAAAGTGAGAAAATATCGCTTGCTTTAGAGATTCTGAGACCTGGAGAGATATAGATGTAAGTTTATTGATATAGTCAAAGGATAATAATAATGATAGTGATAGTCGTTAAAGTAAACTACTGATTAAAGCATGTCGAATGAAACTGCTTCTCATCTTAATCTCAATAAAACCGACATACCTTACCGGTAGGATACGATAAAATCCAATTTGGGAGCTAACAATAATTGCTAATTGATTATAAGTGATATCGTATATTTAGACCTATTACTCGGACTGATTGACGTTGATCAAGGGGAATTTTTTGATTACAGAAAATTATTTGGAAGAATCAATCATATTAATTCAACATTTTTTCTCTTGGAATTCTATTAGCAAAATGACTTTGTATCTCGTTAGCTATTGACATTTTTAAAGATATAAGCTCATCCCGATGTTAGATTCATCGAGACATTTCATTTGAGTACCCTCATCAATTTTTCATATATTTTATATATTTATATATTTCACAAATACCACACATATAAAATATATAAAAAATGCCATGTGGGTACTTAAATGAAAACTCTTGATGAGTGTAACATCAGAATGAGCTTATATCTTTAAAAATATCAATAATTAAGAAATGACCTTGTATCTCGTGAATTATTGACATTTTTAAAGATATAAGCTCATCCCGATGTTACACTCATCACGAGCTTTCATTTGAGTACCCACATCAATTTTTCATATATTTGTACATATTATACCCGAGTCGAAAAATTAAAATCTTACATCTGTTATATTTATTTGTCATAGCTCAACATTTCGTGGATTATGAAAGTTTTGTAACTGCGAATATATTAGTTGCAGTGATAACTAATAAATTTGTATTAATATACGTTTATAAAATAGTTCTCATCGTTTAATTATGGATCTAAATCCATAGTTTTCTAATTATCGTTATTAAACACAATGTGAATACATCGAGATAAGATTAAAATGTTGACAAGATTAATGTTAAATTTTATACTTTCACGCATCATTCAATGAGCGGTATCCACTATTTGGTAGTGCGAAGAGTACCGTTTTGGTATACATTGCACTACGAAATAGTGAATGGTCACTATTTTAGTTTCAGAGAATGAAAAGCCGTGCCCTGTAGAGGATCTTCGAGGACATGAATAAAATAATAATAAATAAATATATTATTATTATTATTTTTATATTTATTATTATTATTATTACTATCTAATTCGTAAAAGGTCTGTTTTTGATCTACAAGCGATCAAAAACCGACTAAAAATTATGGAACGTTTTGGTCTGTTTTTGACCTTGATGCGGTCAAAACCAGCTAAATGATTGTGACGAAAAAGTCTGATTTTGGTCTTGAAACAATAGAAAACAATTTTATTATAACATTAAAAATGATCTGAAATTGGTCTGAATTGTGAATAATACGGGCAAAAACAGATTAAATTCTCATATAAAATAGATACACATAATACAATTAAATTAAATGAAAAATATTAAAAAATTTTATTAATCATAAAACAGACTAAATTTTTTGACCCGGGTACATATGTATACATGAAAAATATACCAAAAATGCATGTGGATACTCAAATGAAAGTTTTTGACGAGTGTAACATCTGGATAAGCTTATATCTTGAAAAATGTCTGTAGTTAAAAAAATACAGTGCAATTTAACAAAAGTCATTATTTAATGAAGTAAAATTTTTGTTTATTTACAGTTCTCAAGTCACGGCAGTCAAAAATTATTTGTCCCGAAATAAAATTTAAATTTTAGCGATACAAAAAATCTTTCTTATCATTTTTTTTTATCTTCAATATTTCTGCTGTTATATTTTATTTCAATTCTTTACAATGAATCTTATATAATAATCTCTTAAATTACAGGAAAATAAATTATGAAGAAAATCAAAATTGTGAGTAAACGATTGAAGATACAAAAAAATTGATAAGAACCTTTTTTATAGAAGATTAAGTTTTCTACAAAAAAAAGGTTTCTTATCAAAAGTATTCCTAATAGCTGAATTAAAATAAAAACAACGATAGTTAACAACAAAAAGTGAAATGAAATGGAATAAACGTCGCCATTTGGTTACTTTAATGGAAAGTGAAGAGACCGCGAGTGTATATGCAGCGGCAATGTATTCAGTGACTCTCAACTTTCAACACATCTCTCTATTCGCATCCCGCATAGGTGTTTTATACTTTGTACAGCACACATGTGCATAAGCATGTGCATTGTACGTATCTCGAGTATTACATACGTACATGCTGTACAATATATAATATATAATATACAAAATAGAAGAGAGCTGTTGACGGTGCCGCGACGGGATGTATATACAATGAGAGGTGTCTGCACACGCCTGCGCACGAGTCCCACATTCTTCTTTTGCATCCACGAGGTCACTGGCGATAAAGGTCAATAACTATTTGTCCGGCAGACTGCGCGCGCGATTACATCAATACACTACATACTACACCACTGCATCCTACATATCATCTATAATGACACAATAATGCCTAAACTAATTTTACATCACTTGCGCACTGCTATATTCTGATATATTCTCGCTCAAACTACTCAAACTGCAAATTCTGCTATTCAAAACATTAAATTCGCTGACTGTAGAGTAAACTCTCTTTCTATCTGCTCACAAAACAGTAAACATGCTGCAAATATATGGGTGATTCTCTGTAAGGATGTTTTTTACTGTCCCAGGCATCTTTTTATTAGAAAAATTGTTATTTTGTTACTAAAAAAAATTTATTACGAAAGTAAAAAAACATTTCTATTTGGAGCATTGAAAATTAGAATGAAATAAATTTTGGTTTTTTTGCTATAAATTGGTAAACCACCGAAATAACAGTCCCTTGGGCTGTCTCATTCCCAAAATTAAAACTTTAAGATTAAATTTTAAGTTATTCGTCCATAATATATAATTTGGTCGATAATGTTTATAAACTTAATTAGTTAACTAACAATCTTCTTCAATAAAAAGTACCGAAAATTAATTTGTTTTATTAAATTGATTAAACCAAAGTTTGTCCCAGGCATTTTAAGAACAGTCCCCTGCCAGAAGTTCAAAGCCAAAAAAAAAAATCCAGCGTGTTATTTTACCTTTTGTAAGGTTTATAAGGACCTAACTAGCCTTGAGTTAATAACCATAGGGCTGTTAGCGCTTTATCGGGATTTTATTTAGTGTTAAAGCACCGTTTGTGCTGGAAATATGTGTCTGGGCCACTTGAAAACGTCAGTCCCCTGGCAACTATTTTTATTTATAATTTATTTATAAAATTCCATCCATAAGTCTTAATATTATTCTAATTAATGTAAACATTGATTGAAAACTTTAAAAGTTGAATGCATTGAAATAGTTTGCTTGATTTTTCTCAATTTGATAAAAAAAAAACAGTCCTCTGGCAAACCTGTACATTGACATTTTTAAAGATATAAGCACATCCTGATGTTACACTCATAGAGACCTTTCATTTGAGTACCCACATGATTTTTTCATATATTTATGTATATTAGATATATGTATATATGAAAAATATATGAAAATAAATCCATGTGGGTATTCAAATGAAAGCTCTTGATGAGTGTAACATCAGGATGAGCTTATATCTTTAAAAATGTCAATATTTAATAAAGTACAGTGCAATTTAGCTAAAGTCATTATTTAATAAAGCAAAATTTCATTCATTTATAAACATTGTTAGTATGTGTATTATTATGTTAAATTTATTTGTTTAAAAAATATACATAATTTTGCTAACATATACATAATTTTGCACATGTTACAAAAGTCATTTTTTCAGACCCAAAATTTTATTCTTCGAATTTTTAGTTAAAAAAATCTAGCATTTTGCAAAATTATTACATATTAAGTTTTAAAATTCATTTTTTACAAAATAAAATATTTATTTTCGGATTTTCTGGTGGAACCATCAAAAGTTACAAAAAAAATTAAAGATAGTAATTTTGTAGGAAATTATATTTCCTACAAAAAAAGGTCTTGTGCACAATTGCGCTAAATTAAGCTAAAAAAATTTAAAGTAACTGAGCGCTTGATCAATATTTATATATCTATACATTACATTTAATTAATATAGGACGAGAACATATACAGTGCACATCATAGAGTATGTAATTTATGCGGAGGGAGAAAAGTGCACGCGTGACGTCACTCGGTATCATTTTTAGCCTACATACTGTATTATATGTGTACGCAAGCCTATATACCTACTGAGAGAGTTTAGTGTTTGCGCACTGTTAGAGTAAATAATATATTTAAATATACATTTGATCAGAGAATCAATAAATATGTAATATAAAATAGATAAATTGAAAAATGTGCAGAAAGTAAAGGTAGGGTAGAATGAAATAATGAATTTAGAAGGGCAGGATTTAAAATAGAATTAAATGTTTTCACGTTGATTAGTACAATTCGACGTCGATGCGTCGCGACAGTCGCCGGCCGGTTAAGTTTCGTTGCATGCATACTGCGCTTTCCCCTTAGTTATATTATGTATATGCTACATTTGTTATACTAACCGTCTAGTCATTTAAGTCCTATTCACTGCATATGCGGACTGTGAGAGCGACAAGGAGGATGTTGAAGATAGAGAGGGAATATGTGATGTGTAACACTCTTATGCACTGCACAATTGGAGAGGATAGACATACTATGCATGTAATGTAATGGTACACGGAGAGAAAAGAATAGTAATTATTACCATTCTACATGGTAACCAGGCTCATTTTCAGTAAAATGGTAAATGATGCTATGTAGAATAGGATACATTACCATTTTTCTGGTAATGATTACTATGCTACCCCGGGAAAAACCCTGGATTAGATCTGGCCATATATAAACAGATCTGGCCAGATCTTTAAATTGTCTCTATCTGACGAGATCTGGCCAGATATAATCAGATCTGACCAGATCTGGTCAAATTTTAAAATTGCCCAGGTTAAAAATGATTATATATAATTATATATACTCATACATAATTATATACAAAAAATAGCCATATATAATTATATACAATTATATAGAATTATTTTCATAAAAAAAAAAAAAAAGAAAATCGGCGCGCACGGGAACCGAACCTGGGACCTGACGCTTGAGAGACTAATTCATTACCTGCTTACCAACGAGACTTGCTTGAAACGAGAGTAGGTAGAGTTTGTAATAACTATAATTAATAACCTTAGCAGATCTGGCCAGATCTGTTTATATACGGCCAGATCTAATCCGTTTTTCCCGGGATCATATGTATATTGCACATAAAAAATAGAACAATTAAAAAAAACATTGCATTTATATGTTTTTACAATTTTCCCTTATGGAATTTTTCTTTTTTAATAAAATTCTAAAAATAATAAAATGTTTGTCTATTTCAGTATCATCAAAAATCTTGACAATGAATGTGCGTCTGTTACAATCTATGACTGTCAAAACCAACATCAATAAATCCTGATAACACTTCCACTCGTCATCTTCAAAATTATTTTCTTGATTCAAGAATTTTTCTCGAATCAAGTTAATTTGTTTTTTCAGTGTATGTACTGTATTTAAAGAATATAAATTTTTTGACAATCAACACGCCTGCACTCCTGTAGGGGGAAGGAATTTCATAAAATTTTGTTCGAGATGGTTTCTACAACATAAATAAAAGATTTCTACAAAATTTTGCGTCCATAAAAACTATAATTTGGAAATTTGATAAAATCAAATTTCATAAAATTTATCAAATTTGATAAAATCTGGTCTTAGCTGAACTTTAAGAGAAGATTACACACAAAGATTCCTACCAAATTTAGAGTTTATAGAAGTTACAGTTTGGAAATTGAAATTTAAAATTCTTGAAAAAATTAAAAACACCCACCCACGCAATTCCTATTAGAAGTAGAATTTATTGAAATCCGTATTGAGATGATCTCTACATGACAAATAAAAGACTACTACCAAACTAAGTCTGTAGGAGCTATAGCTAGTAAATTAAAAATTTTCATTGTTAACACCCACCCCCGCAATCCGTATTGGGAGTAGGTTATCATATAACATAAGTTTTTCTCAATCAATTCCAAAAATGGTCTCCACGGTCAACCGATTTGAATATTTTTTTTTTCTTAATAATTAGATATCAGCTAAATTTGGGAAGTAAAAACGAGAAAAATCACGAAAAATATGTTGTTTTATGATTTTAAGTCGTTTATTTGTTAAAAAGTATAAAAAATTGTGAAAGTCATCGTACATGGAGAGAAAAGAATAGTAATTATTACCATTCTACATGGTAACCAGGCTCATTTTCAGTAAAATGGTAAATGATGCTATGTAGAATAGGATACATTACCATTTTTCTGGTAATGATTACTATGCTACATTGAAACGAGTGAAATGGTAAATATCGCTAGTCTGCACGGGAATCAGAGCTATGTAGACTGGTAATGAGTCCCATGCTAGAATAGCTGTCCCTACAGTTTAATAAATATACATGCTATAGTATGCGCGAAAGTTTGCGCAGTAACATGCGTGTATGTGTTTGTGTATGTGCGAAAGTTGGCGTCATCTACTTTGTTTATGATTTTCTTATTTTGTGTAAAAAATTTATTAAATCTACAAACTAAATTAAGAAATTGATTTTAATAAAAAGTAAATAATGGTTGATCGAAGTGTAAGTATTTGAACATTTGAATAATAATTGGCCAAAATGTAATTCTAATAAATAAATTATTGATTGTTTATTGCAAAGCATTTTAATTAATTGAATTATTATTAATTTTCAATCAGGAAATTATATTTCATTATAAGTGCTCATTTAATTATTTCAATGAATTAATTTAATTTATGTATGTGTATTTTAAATAACCTGATTTACGGATTCTATCATAACCTTATTCTCTAAATGTTACATAAATAACATAGCAAATATTGCTAGGTAAAATTGTAATCTCGTCCATTTACATAGTCCGCTCGTCAATGTAGAATGGTAATCATTCCTATGCTAGCATAGTCAACGTTACCATTTAGAATGGGGGGGATTACTTTGCCACTTGACTCTCATCGCTGAAAAATCCTCGTTTCTATGTAACATAGGAATGATTACCATTCTACATTGGAATCAGATCTATTCTTTTCTCTCCGTGTAGAGGTGCAGGGTTTGGTATCAGAGAAATTAAAGGAATAGCGAACGGTAAGGGTAAGGGTTGTAAGGGTAGACGAAAGAGGCAAGATGGATTATTTGAAGGGAAAAGATTGATTGACTTATGGGGGAATTATTTATTTAAGGAGACATTAGAGGTTTCTAATTAATTTTTGGATAAATTTTGAAATTTTGTTGAAAAAATTTTTGGAGATTGATTTTTTGGGAAAATTTTTGGACCGACAATTGATTTTTCGCTTTTTGAAAAAATTAGTTGGTGCGGAAAAATTATTAAAGATGTCGGATGGTACTAAAGAAAATTTTTGTTTTTATTTTTGGACAAACTTTGTTAGGAATTTTATTTAAAAAAAAACATTTAGATTTTTGGATGTTTACTTCTTGATTATTTGGAAAATTTTGGGCCCTAAAGTTGATTTTTGGCTTTTTTTGGGAAGATTAGTTGATGTAGAAAGTTATTAAAGATATCGATGGTACCGAAAAAAATTTCTTATTTTAATTTTTGGACAAATTTTGAAATTTTCTTCAGAATTTTGTTAAAAAAGAAACATTTACATTTTTGGATATTTAGTTTTTGATTATCTGGAAAATTTTTGGTCCTAAAATTGATTTTAGGCTTTTTTGAGAAGATTAATTGATGTGGAAAATTATTAAAGATATCGGATGGTACTAAAGAAAATTTTATTTTAACTTTTGGACAAATTTCGTTCGGAATTTTATGAAAAAAATTTTTAGATTTTTGATTTTTGATTGTTTAGGAAATTTTGGATCCTAAAATTGATTTTAGGCTTTTCTGAGAAAATTAGTTGGTGTAGAAAATTATTAAAGATATCGGATGGTACTAAAAAAAATTTTATTTTAATTTTTGGACAAGTTTTGCTCAGTATTTTGTTTCAAAATAAAATTTAGATTTTTGGATGTTTAATTTTTGATTATTTGGAAATTTTTTTACTCCTAAAATTGATTTTAGGCTTTTCTAAGATGATAATTTGATGCGGAAAATTATTAAAGTACTAACAAAAATTATTTTTCAATTTTTAAACAAATTTCAAAATTTAGTTCAGAATTTTGTTAAAAAAAAATTTGTAGACTTTTAGGAATTTAATTTTCAATTTCTTTATTTATCTGTTAAATTTTTGATTCAATATTTTTAAGAAAATTAAACGCTTTTCACAAAAGTAAAATCAATAGACACCTAAGAATTTTTTGTATTTTTTTTATTAATTAAATTCGAACCAAAGACATATTTTTGAAAAATTACACTTATAATTTTTCCAATTTTCTATTTGATTTTTATTTTTTTTTTTTTTAAGTATTTTTTCAATAACAAAAATAAATAAGATAAATTTACGAATCATTTATGAACAACTTGCTCATTTTTCCCTAAATAAATTTTTTCTCTCAGCGTATTAACAACTTTTGCATAACACAAATAATAGTTGATAGTAAAATATTTAACATGCACGTTTTATTATCTCATGTGATCTTTTTACGATAAAAATATATAGTAGTTAGTGAAATGATAGTAGGCCATTCATTCGTTTATTCGCAGTAAGCCGGTCACATACGTTCCGTCTTGACTGACTACTTACGTATACGCGAATCATTACTGGCATATACAATACAATGTGTGTATATTTTACATACATACATACACATGAGTAAATATATATATATATATATATATATATATATATATATGAAATAGCAGTGGGTATAATAAGTAACTCGAGCGTAAAAAGAATAGAAGTAAAAAGACAAGAGACAAGACATTAAAGTCAGTAAGTTTCTTACACGCGAGAAAACCCGTCTCAGATATATCAATGTTACTTGTCTTCTACATCTAATCATATCTCAACAATCTACATAACGTCAGTCTCAAGTTATGTTTAGTTAGCAGACTTTCAATAAACTCCAAGATTTATTTTTTGTCCACAAATATTTACTAAATGTAATCTAGATTATTTAAAAAACTTAGTCATATGTTTTGTTTGTTTTAATTTTTTTTTCCGTAATTTTTTCAAGGAATTTCATAGAAGATTGATGCATATTTTCAACAAATTAATTTCTTATTACAGCAATACTCTTTTTTTTTCAAAAAAAATTCTTTTCTCTCAGTGTACAGTAAAAATTTTACTGACTTGGAAAAATATTAAAATTTCTCCAAGTATGTGATAGTAAAGTTTTATATTATTAGCTAATGCAGTAAAATAATATTGAGCGGCAATAAAAAAAAACGCCATTCGGCCACACCCGAAATGGAAGGTAGATTTCACTGAATGAAATTCTTGATAGAATGACGTACATAAGTCGGTTGTACTACTCATTGCCTGAAAATGGTTCAGTTGCACTCTTATCTTCATGGTTTAGTTGCACTCTTAACTTTGATAAAATAACTAAAAATGGTCAAAATGTTGATGTTATATACGTCAAATTAAAGGTTATTTCATGAGCTATTACATGAATTTTTCAAAAATTAGCTATCTCTGTTCAATCAAAAGTTATACATCAATGAAATGGCCAAAAACGTGATTTTCACTATTTTGAAAATTTTAAATGACTGCCATTTCTAAACTAATTGATCAATTTTGCTCATCTTCGAACTCGTTCAAGGTAATTACCCAAAGAATATGTGTACCGAGTTTCATCTAAATCCGTTGAGAATTGTAGACGCTATCGTGTCCACAAGCCGCGTTATATTACATATATATGCATACATATATATATATATATACACATAAATATATAAACTTTTGAATCAATGCTAATTTTGAGCTTTACTCGACTACATAAGAGATAAAATGACAAAATTCCGTGTGAATTCCGACACAAGGTCCAATGCAATAGATAGATTTCTACGAAATCTACCTAAAAACATGTGTTACAGGTGGCGTGTACTTTCGATTCCATAAGCCATAGTTGGAATGGTAGATAGAATTGAGTTTCTGCTGTGCAAAAAGACGTGTTATAAAATTTATGTATGACCCCTGAAATGAGAACAAGAAAAACGCAATTGTCTTTTATTTAAAATTATTTTTTTCTAAAAAAATCAAATTTTCTCCTAAAAAAGTTTATAAATATTTTTCTATTTCGGTCAAAATTTCAATTCAAATTTTTTTTCTCAAATTTTTTGGATAAAATAAAGATCATTTTTTTTGTAAATAATAAAATGATGTATAAATTTGTAAAAAACCTATCAGCACAATTTATAAAAATTAATGAATTTAATTGATAAAAAAATAAGATTGCATCACTTAAATGTTTGCAAAATCAACAATAATTCACAAGCGAAAGTAATAAGATCAATTAATAATCACAAACGTAGGCAATGTATGCGTTATTCGCCCAGACATACCCATAGGGAAATGACTCATTCGATTTGTTCATCATACGATAACTTTATTTACTGGTTAAGTCTGAGACTTGAGTAGAGGACAATAAACCTAGCGTCTAACGTCTAATGGTTAACGTCTGGCAACAATCTAATTAAATAATCATGTTTTTAATTAACCAAATAGATGCGACTGTCTTATTACGAAACTCTCAATCAATTTAATATTATTGTTACTATTTGCTATTGTTTTCATTAAATAAACTAGGCATTACCATAAAGGTCATTCGGAAGTCTTAGCATTGGTATAGGTCAGTTTATTTTTGAATTACCAATAAATAATTGAGCACGTTTGTACTCGGGCGTACTTACATGTTGTCTACTTTTATTCAGCTCACTGAATTAAGTACGAGGAACAGGTCAAATTCGACGTATCAATGAATCGATTAACAAATAATTATTGTTATTTTAGTCATCACCATCACTCCCTCTTTTTTTTAGCATTACTCTTCTTACTTCTAGAAGTATTAATAAATTTTTTGATTTGAAAACAATTTGTTTATTTATTAAATTTAACGACGTTTTTTTTTAATTTTGATTTCAATTTTTTGAACAAAAAAATACATTTATTAATAGTAAATAAATATTTATTAACAGTTAATTAATTTTTTTTAGAGTGAATATTATACGCAAATTTTATATTTAAGTGCGCGCTTGCGCGCGCACGTTAGATGTAATTTTTATGGAAGAAATAAATTGGATAATTGATTTTTAAAAGAAAATATATTAAGTAATTTATTACGATCTTAAGAACATGTAGAACGGAATATTTTAATTTTGAACAAACTGGGACGCTTTTTGACCAAGTAATTATTGCATAAAAAATCATTAAACTTGGCAGGAGTATGTAAATAATAGTCCTTCGTAAATTGATTCTATTTTTAAATTTAATCATTGAAAAAAAATAACTAAATGATAAATAAATAGGTAGTGTTCGCGCATAAAACTGCCTTATCTCAGGACCCCTCACATATTCAACTAAATAAACTTTACTATAAAGAAATCACTAATTAACGTACAACCAATATAATCGGAGAGATTGATTTAATTTTTTGGTTATTCTTTATTTTAGTTTAGATTACTTATAAGACAGAATTATTAAAATGCAGCTAGGTTAGGGTAGAAAACTAATTATCAACAAAAAATTTCATTTACTATACTTTGATGTAGGCCTTAAGAGAGTGCCAAAAGTAAATTATCTAGTTTAATTTTCTTAACCAGTGTTTAGAGTATTTACAGTCTGTCTGATAACCTCCTTCAATGGATTTTACATGTGTTTCAAATAAACAAACCGATATATTAAATTGGCATTTGTTGTCACTGGTCCAGACTGAATTACCGACATCAGACTGTACTACATGTTCTTAAGTCAAGATGATAAAATTCAAGGCAAAAAATTGTTGAAACAAAACAACTAGCTGTCTTTAAAATAATTTTCTTGGATCCAGATTATCTCTTTAAAATACAAGAAAATTTCTTAATTATCTTGACAAAGTACAATAAAAATAAGCTTTTTGCAGGGCCGGTGCAATTTAATTATTAGACCAAGTTCATATACTTTATATATATTGTTTTAAGCCATAAAAATCCTTGTTCTACACAGGACTCATGTGTTATGTAAATAAACAATAAGATAATTTTTTAAACAGTGTTTAGAGTATTACAGTCAGTTTAATAAACTTTTTCAGTGCATTTTACATGTGTTTCGAATAAAAATCTTAAAAGAATTGAAAGGCTTATTTATATTAATCAACTATGACTGCGCTCATATCATAACTCCGAGATGAATTAAAATGATACACATACAAGACACAAGCATTGTTGCTTATATATTTATATAGATATAAAGAGAAAAGATACCTCCGGTATCGTAATACAATACTATTAGTTGAACTTGAGCTACTTATGAATGACCTTGCAAGGCGCACACGCGCACACGAAGGCGCGTTGCACCCTGACAAAGCTAAGTGAGAGTAGAATTGCACTTAAGACTTTGTTTAATGACCATTTTAATTATCAAATCCGGTCTTCCGGTCGAAAAATATCAGAATACTTCATTGTCACGCTGGTACTGAATATAAAAATTACTAGAGCCCTAATTGTTAAATAAGCAAACAAATCCATCATTTTGAAGCAGATTTTGTCCCCACCGTTAATTGCATGTTATTCTACAAGAAGTCAAAATAAATCGACGGGAGCTTGTTGAAAGACGAATGTTTCCAACCCGATTTAGAAATAATATTTTCACAATACTGGAAACAAAATGACGGTCTCATTTTTAATAACTTATCTTGCATTTTTTCCTCCAGACTTCTCGCGCTAGAAGTCAATAAAAATAATTTATCTAAGCTCCCCATTAAACTTGATTCCCATTTTTATTTGGTCGTTAACTTCGCGCACATGGTGGCTGTCTATTTAAAATATTTAAACTTTTAGCATCGCTAACTATTATAAGAAAACGAACGCGTGTTAACTATCAGGGGTCGAAGATTTAACCAGCTGTCCGGAAGTGTTATATTTCATGATTTCATCGTTGTCTTTCTAGTTCCTGTCTTAGAATAATTTTTTCTTTATTCAAATTTAATTTTTTTTCTACGCCTGAGGTAATTTATATAAGTAAGAGAATAAGGAAAATTTTTTATAATAAAATGAGGCTTTTAAATTAAATTTAGTATCATTGGAAAGGTCGAGATCTGAATTAGTGCCTTTTAAATGTTTAATTGCCTTTTCTAAAATAGTTAATTTATTATGATAAGTTTTCGAAGTAGTTATAAATAGATTAGAATTTCGCGATAAACAAAATTTGTTTATTTATTTATTTTGTTTTGTACATGTCAATGTGGTTATATGTCAAAAATTTATTTATATAATTAAGAGACTAAGAAAAATTTTTTAACGGGTATATCTTTATCGTAAATTGGTTTTAATATTTTTTCAGCGATAATCATTTATGATTTAAATAATTTAGAGAGTAAGGAAAATTTTGTGACGAGCATCTTATTATTTTTAAAGGAATTTTTATAGTTTAATTTGGTATCATCAGAAAGGTCGAGATAAGAATTAGTGCCTTTTGGTTTTATATATTTTTTAGTAGGCAATTTTTTATGTAAAGTTTTTGGAGGAGTTTTTAATAGTTTGTTGGTTTTATAAATTTGTTCCGTCAGATTTGTCCATTAAATTATTTGTAATTGATCCTGTGATAGCACTATTATTTTTAAAATTTATTTAAAAAGTACCCAAACTACTAGTGTGATTATAAATATCAAAAAATAATTAAGCCAAAGTTTTCTAATTCATAATCCATAAATCTCGGTAGTCACATAGTGACTGGAGGTTGCTAGTCAATATTAAATTTGTTACATGATTTTCAATTAAAAAAAAAATTAAATTAAATACTGACTGATTTAAAAAAAAATCATTGTTCTAAATTGATAAGTATTAAAAAAATTCCTAATGATATAACAAAAAAAAATGTGAAAATCAAATGATCAAAAGATGGAAAATAAAATTTTTTTCTTCAGACAGTTGTCTATTAAATTTTGTTAAGCTTGTTTGTTTATAAACCCCAAAGAAGATTTACTGATTCAGTAAAAATTTTCTCTGGTTTTTTGTCAGTAAATAAAATCAGACCCCTGATTTGAAATTCCGGAGAAAGAAATAATGAAATAATTCCATAGATAATAAATTGACGATTGATCCTGTGATAGCAATATTATTTTTAAAATTTATTTAAAAAGTACCCAAACTACTAGTGTGATTATAAATATAAAAAAATAATCAAGCCAAAATTTTCTTATTCAGAATTCATAAATTTCTGCAGTCACTACGTGACTGCAGATTACTAGTTACTTTTAATTGTATAAAATAAAAAGTTGTTATCGCAAGACCCATTGCCCTGGATAAGTCGACGTTACCGTAGGTCTGAAACTTGATGGCGTGTCTCTGTTATTTTCTTTCATTTCTTGCTGCTTACACCCAGTCATACTCTCATACTCGAGTACAACAACTCATATAAGTACTAGTTACTATAATATATACAATACAGTATGTGTGTGAGTTTGTAAAAGTGCATGCATGCAGCTCATCGTTTCAACCGTGTCTTCGTCACGCACGTGTTCTCACCGCCCCTTTTGCCGTCGAGTGTTCTACTACTTATATAGTATGTGTCCTTTTATTGTACTATACTTTACTATACTATGTTATATTATATAGGGGCTGAGCAATAGAAAATTTACGGGTATACCTTATAAGATCGCTGTCTACTTACATACTGTTGATGTGTATTGCATATTGCATATTACATCGATATATTCAATATCTTAGTATATGTCTCTATAATATAGTACAATATAATATGTTGTTGAAGTTATGAAGAGTCATTGGTGAGTATGCAACTAAACGAGATGAGAAGCATTATTCGTTGATGAAAAAGAGGGTTTTTACTTAAAAATAATAAAGAGACTCTTTACTTGTGTTTTATGGATGTATGGATATTTTTTAGTGTATGTATAGATTGTTACCTTGAAATTTCTAGGTTCATTAGCGAAAGAATTTATTTGGGAGTATGTGTGTTTGAGAAATCAAACTTTTTCATTTTACAATTTTTAAAAATTATTATTGCGTTAAAAAATTTTGAGTTCAATATTTAATATTTTTTTGTGTTAATCCTCTTTATTTAACACAAATGTGTTAAGTATTCAACGCCAATTTTTTTTACGTAGTTAGAGCGCCGACCGCTAGGTGGCGCATGGAAAGATTCCTTCTCGCTGGTAGAGTGGGTTACTTCACTAATAAAAGGATTTAGTTCTACTAAATAAGATTTGGGAATAGTTACTAAATGTTTTTGTAACAAACCTTTAATTACCAAATATTTAGTAATAGTTTCTAAATTATTTATTAAAGCCCATTGCCACCAAATAAATATTTAGTATTAACAAATGATTTATTGCTACGCAATAAATCGTTTGTTGGTATTAAAGAAATTCATTTTTTAACTAATTTTATCATACAACCTAACTTTTTTACTCAAAATGAATCAAAATAATTAAAATAAATAATTTTAAGTAAAAATATAAGGTATTATAAAGAAAATAGTCTCATTAAATTATAATTTTTTATTTGAGACATTTATGAAATTTAAAATTAAACAAGTTTTTAACATATCAATAACAGACTAATTGAAAAATTTAAACTAAACTCCACTGAGAAATGACATATAAGCCATTTGGGAGTATGTGTGTTTTCAAAGGGAAGATAAATCTCCCAAAATCGAGCTCAATAAAATAATCTGAGTGAGTGAATAGGTTATGTATCACATTGGAATTAAAGCATAGCCATCTACCGACAATACTTACCAAAGAAATATTTAGTACCTACTACTAAATATTATTTGGTGGAAACAAATATTTATTTTGATGTAATAAGGCTTTGTTTATATTAATATAATTTATTTAGAATAAAAAAATTATTTATATTAAACTGTAACAAATAATATTGATGGGTGAAAAATATTTTTTACTCCCAAATAAATGACCAAAAATTTTGTTAGTAAATCCTTCTATCAGTGTAGTTTAGAATTTTTGTTCTTTATTGTTTAACTCTCCAATACAACAGAAAATTTTTGAATTTAAAACTCCTTTGAACTTTTACATTCATATGTATATGTATACATATGTGTATTAAAGAAGTAAAAGGAATATAATGGAATACACGTACAAAAGTGGAGTAGTATAGATATTCTCTCAGTATTATCGGGTAATACACCGTAACTTAGGGCTTCCTAAAAGGCGTTCAGCCGTGTGACCATTGATACACTCGAATTGAATTCTCTCAGGTTTGAGGCACGTGAGAAAATATATAATAACTATGTATTTTGCAATGGCTTATTGTATACGGAATTTTAAAAAGAACTATTGACTGTCAACGAATTATTTTATGTCGAGATTTATTACTTCAATAATATAAGTCGCAATTTTGTTTATTTTGTTTGCAGTACACACAACTTGCTTTTAAAATAACTTCCTTTGTTATGGATGTGACATAATGGTTTTATAATACTAGAGTAGGTAGTACTGCAGTGAATAAAAAGAAAAATTGATTCAAGAATAATATTCTTTGAATAAAAATTGAAGAAGAGAGAAAATTCTCTTTAAATAAAATGATTTCATGTCAAAAGTCACTTAAGGAGGTCCACGTGAAGTAGTTAAATTTTTAAAACTTCCTGAAAATTTGTAAATTCAATCGACGTGGCTTAATAATCAATAAAAAAATTATAACAGTAGGTTTTCGGAGTTTAATCAAATAATTAGGTTTGAAAATTGTAATTTTTACATGTAAAATGGAGATTCCACCAGCCGTGTATTTGGTTAAGAATTTAATTCATCTAACGATTTAAAAAAAATTTTATTTTCATTGAATCTGATTGAAAAAATAATAAGCTTTTGATTAAAACAATAAAAAAGTAGCTTTCCGAACGTATTACGGAGATATTTTATATTTTTTATGAAAAATCACTCGGAACTTGCGTTCTTTAAAGTCTTGTATTTGACTTGGCAACACCGCTTGCGCAGTTACCCAAAGCATAAGTAACCAAAGGTTTTTTAAATGCTAGAAGATCTTAGTCATTTTAGTTAGACAGTAAACATAAATAAATTTGAAGGTTAAGGACACTCTTTTTGTGTTGTCAAGTGTATACCGGTTATTCAGAGTGCTATATTTTTTATTAGTCAATTAAATGTTAATAATTATTTAATGAGTAAATTTTTCGGAAATTCCTCAAAGATGTTATTAATTAATTTAAAAATTTGTTTTAAGATAACAAAAGTATTTCTACGTATTATTTTTTTATAGACATTCTTTACACTAAAAGGGTACTTGGATCTCCCTAAAATGTTCTTATATTATTTTTTAAAAAAGTTAGTTCTTAAAATAACCGATAGGTGGCGCATAGTCGCAGAATTTTCTTGCTACAGGAGAGTTTAATTTTAAAATAAGATTTTATAGCAATATTAAAAAATTTTAGATGGCCATATATATGATCTAGTATGTCATAGTGTACACTGATAGAATAATTTGTATATATTCAATAGACATAAATATTCTTCACACTAGAAGGGTACTTGGATCTTCTTAACTAAGTATATATAAGCGTGGAATTTTTTTTGTCAATAGTTCTTGGTTGCACCGCTAGGTGGCTACCCTTTCTCGCTTCCAGAAATGTCTTACCGGAGTATATATAACCCAAACATTTTTTTTTTTTTTTATTGATCATACAGTGCAAGAGAACTATTTACAATTAATTTTGTAAATTACAAGCAATAAATTATAAAATTTTATTTGAAACTCCTTAATTATTCCAAAAAATAATTAAAATTAATAGAAATATTTTATATTTTTGTTTCAGACGGTGACTATTTAATCGACAAAAACGAAATCGATTAATTGGCGATGTGGCTCAGTGGCGAAACACGAGGAGGTGACAATTATTTCTGACCTTGCGTTTGTTGGATCCCGAATAGATGCTCGCGGATTCCACATTGGTGATTTTTTAATCACACTAAAAATTACGCATAATAATTAATAATAATCATAATAATATTTACAATAAATATTAGTTGCTATTGATCATTACTACTCATAATAATAATAAAAAATATTATTAATAATAATAATAATAATAATAAACACGGCTAAAATTACATCATATATAAATCAATACAAGCATAAATATATATTATTATTATATTATACCTTCTACCTTGAGATAAAATACCTCGTACCTACAAGTACCTTCAAACATCTACCTTTCACAGCGCAATAGTGCCTGGGTTACTAAATAAAAAAAAATAATTTAAAATTTCTAAAGAAATTTATGAATTTCTGGCTTTCGGAAAAATTTCAATTCTGACATTTGCGTCTAAAAAAAATATAAAAAATTAACTATTGTGTAAATATTAAAATAAACTATTTTATTCTCAAACACTTAATTGATCCAGGGCAGCCGAGTACCTGCAGACAAATATATTTATAACGATTCTAAACACTACTTGATATGGAATTATTATGATTATGATGGTATTAATTGATATTGATAGTGATATATTAGTAACAGTTTGATGTGTTGAGATTAATTGATGAACTAGTGGCTGAAAAGTTTGTTAATACTTGATAATTGAGGATTTGTGAGCGAATTGTGGACTTAAGTGGTATTGATTTCACTTCTACGGATATTAATTATTATCATCCTTTCATTTTGGTGAGTAATAAAAATAGATTATTTATTTTTTAGTTTTTTAAGTATGATAAAAATCTAAATATTTAGAAAAAAATATTTTTTTTTTAAATTTTATACTGCAGAATAATAATAATAAGTTTAAAAATGTTCTGAATTCCCAAGTTTATTAAAACAAAATTTTTATGATGATTTAAGCTTTACAGATGCTGTCGTTAAATCACGGCTATAATACGTAGGATGTAAGACATAAACTCACAACTCCCTTAGTGTCAAGCTTAAGGTGAAAAGTAGACGTGGATGTATGATTCGTCGAGCTAATCGTTCTTAAGGACAAGTTATAATCTCAAGCTATTAAATTATTTTTATTCTTTATGTTTACGTAAAACAAATGCTCGAAATTCTTTGCAGCAGGGAAAATTTATAAATATATATATGAGTGGAAGTATTCATTATTTAAGGGAGAAATGACATGTTAAAAATATACATAACTTTTTTGTTAGTGATGGTTAATTTATTATGATGAATAGTTAGGCTGCATTCAAAAATGCTCTATTTCTAGATAGATGATTTAGAAATGGCCTTGTATCTTGTGAACTATTGACATTTTTTAAGATATAAGCTCATCCTGTTGTTACACTCATCGAGACCTTTCATTTGAGTACCCACATCAATTTTTCATATATTTATATATATTATATATATGTATATATGAAAAATATATCAAAAATACATGTAGGTACTCAAATGAAAGCTCTTCATGAGTGTAACATCGGGATGAGCTTACATCTTTAAAAATATCAATAATTAAGAAATTACCTTGCATTTTGTCAACTACTGTCATTTTTAAAGATATAACCTCATTCCGAGATTATACTAGTCGAGACCTTTTATTTGAAAACCCACATCAATTTTTCATATATTTTATATATTTATATGTATTATATATATATGTAGGTATGAAAAATATATCAAAAATGCATGTGGGTACTCAAATGAAAGCTCTTGATAAATTTAACATTATAATGAGCTTATATTTTCAAAAATATCATTAATTAAGAAATAACCTTGTATCTTGTGAAATATTGATATTTTTGAAGATATAAGCTCATCTCGATGTTACACTCATCAAGACCTTTCATTTGAGTACCCACATCAATTTTTCATATATTTTATATATTTATATATGAAAAATATATGAAAATACATGTGGGTACTCAAATGAAAGCTTTTGATGAGTGTAACATCAGGATGAGCTTATATCTTTAAAAAGGTCAATATTTAAGAAAGTACAGTGCAATTTAACAAAAATCATTATTTAACGAAACAAAATTTCATTTATTTATAGTTCACAAGTCTCGGCAGTCACATAGTGACTGCAAAGTTGCTAGTTATTATCATTATTTAGTTGTTTCAATTTAAATAATAATAATAATAATAATAATAATAATAATAATAATAATCCGACCATATTTTCAAAAATTATTATTATTATTATCTTGTAAAAAATTAAAAAAGAAATAAAAATTCTGTTCCCAGACAACCGCCAATTCCATAGAAATATTTTTACGCGTCAACAATTTTTGTCGCTATTAAAAAGTGCAGGGAAAAATGTAGACTGCATCCAGACGAGCTGGAGCGAAAATCAATACGCACACTCCCTCACTGCTTAACTTTAAAGTCCTTTTTTTAACAATTTTTTTTTTTTCCTTAAGAACTGACAACTCGTTCCATTCTATTCTCTTCAATCCATTTTATTTCGAAATTAAAAACTGTTTTTATTATTATTTTAGTAAGTTGTTTTTGTACCAACAGAACCTTTTATGGAATATCATACGGAGCCGATTGTGATTTTCGGACGGCTCTTTGTGTGTTGATTTCCTTTTATGGAGCTACACTGGGAGTTCATTTCCATGAGATTTAGTAAAGTGACTTTTGATTTCTTTAGATAAAATTAATCGGTTAACTCCATGCTTGTTTCTCAATTTTTTTTACGTAACACTTGTATCAATTATTAAAGTTTTAAAAATTTTACATTTATTGAAGAATTAATTGATCGTGAATCCCTAAAAAATTACCAAAAAATTGTCTATTACTTTGCATGCAGAAGATGCGTCAAATTTTTATTCAATAATTGTTTATCTTTGATGAATAAACAATTTCCGACATTCATTGTACGAAAAAAAATCAATTGTACCTTTTGCATTGTAATTCTAAGAATCAAAGAGACATTTTAAAATGCAAATCGTGTGCCACTCGTCGACGTAGACACTGTGAATCCGTCACGTACCAATAGCGATCGTGGATACGCCATCCCATCCGTTAGAACTTTATCACTAGCTATATATTTATATATATATATTCATATACACTGCAGGATGATGTGTGTATAGAGAGACTAACAAAATTGACAGTGTGTACATTCACTTCAAGAATGTCTACAGATTTTACTGAATACGGCGTTCGAATATTGTCGAGAGGAAAAAATATTAATTGTTTTATATCTTTTGTTTTCTTTGAGCCAACAATCGGATTCGAGATTTACGAAAAAAATATAGTAGTAGGATAAAAATGTTTGCTTTTGCGTACTAAATTAACACTGTTTTACTTGAGATAGACGGATTATAAATTTTACTTATACACTGATAGAAGGGTTTAGTAACAAAATTTTTAGTCATTTATTTGGGAGAAAAAAATATTTTTTACTCATCAATATTATTTATTATGCACTTGACATGGAAGAAGATACTATTTCAAACAGTAATATTCGCTATGTAATGTCTAAAATGTTTAAGTATAATAATTAAGAATTCAGACTTTGATATTTATCATTTCGTACCTAAAAAATGATCTTATGATATGTAAAAAGTATAAAATAAAGTTAGTAAATTTCTAATACAAGCGACGTCAATATTTACAAAGTAAAATGGTAAATTTTAAACGCAACGCTAAAAATCAAACTGTAATTATTGACTTGCTTGGACTGGTAAAATCTATATTTTAAAAGTATAATTTTTACTGTTTGAAATGTTAAATTCTCCCAGAGTGAGACCCCCTTCTCTTTCATCTGAGCTCCCCTTCTCCTCATAATATCGACTATATATTGAAATGGCAATTTTTACTGTATGAAACTGTAATTTTTTAAGATGAAAGAGTCGTTATTTACTATAGTGACAGCTGCTAATCACTTATTTTGAATATTAAATTATAAATTATGGCTTTTATACTTTCTGCATTAAGTTCTGTAATATTTATATTTTTGCCACCCCGATATCCGCTTTACTGTTTGAAACTATAAAAATTAACCGGAATCCGAGTGAATATTACAGTTCACTTTTTTCCGTGTACTAGTTGGCTATGAAATTATTGCTCAATACCGATTTTATTTTTAGATTTAATATTTTAAGTTATTAATTTATTGACCATTTTTTTAATAGAATTTTTTGAAGCGTTTAATTGCTCAATATATTTTTTTTTTATTAAATAAATTATTAGAGATTATTTATTTATATCTCTTAAATTAAAAATTGATATTATAATTATTATTATTCTGTTCCAAACTTATATTTTTAATTGCAATATATTATTCATATATTTTTTTTCTTCTATTATAAAATCAAACGCGCTTTGCGCGCTTCTGTCAAAATGTTTATTATCGAAAATTTAATCAATAATTATTTTTACAAATTTTACTCATTAATATTTAACCGTTGCAATGGTAACCGTTGCTATGATAACCATTGCCAAAAAAAGTCACCATAGCAACGAATAGCGACAACAATGAAAACGTCACATCAACTTTTTAATAAAAAGTTATGATTATTTTCATGGAAAAAACTCGCCATAGCAACCGTTACCATAGCAACGGTTACTATGACGATGGCCACCATAGCAACGATTACCATGACAACAATGAAAACGTCACATCAACTTTTTACTAAAGGATTTTTCTACAGACTGGTTTATAATACTTTATAGATATTTTCTGACGTAAGTCATTAAAATTTTCAGTTTATTGGCTACCCAGTCTAATACAAAAATTTTTTCCTCTAATTTTTCATAATATTGTTAGCCTGTATTTCCCTCCAGACATAAATAATAATAATAATAATAATAATAATAATAATAATAATAATAATAATAATAACTCCGTAAGTAGAATAGATAATATTTAAATATGATAAAATAGCGAACCAGTGACCGAGAGACAGGTTATCGAACGCTTTAAGTATTATGCACATATATATACATATACAACATGTCGCGGATTGTCAGCATGTGTGTACTGACCATTTCATACATGCACAATTCAATACATGGACATAAAAGTATGAAAGTACAAAAGTTGGACAGAAGCTTTGTCAACTAAAAGAAACCGGGAGTCGGCATGTCTATGCTATATGCCACCCTATTATCATGTACGTATAATAATTTTCGAACTTTTATCACTACTACATGTCATATAGGCATATAGCATATACCATCGCACTGAAAAGTGCTAAAGATGATAAACTTTAATTTCCAAAGTAGATTTTTTGAACTCATATTTTTTCTTGTATCATATGTGTATTTCTGACATTATGGCGGAAAGTTACATAGGCTAGTACATATATATATTATGGATTCTCTTATTTCCACCAACACAAGCTTTCTCGCGAATGTGCTTTGCTGGATGATGTATAGAAGGCGTGTATTGATTTCACGGCATAAATAGAACGGTCTCTATTATTCAAGATGCGATGCGATCCCCTCGGCGCCGGTACACCACTATGAGAGACGTTTCTATCTGCTATGTACAATATACTGGACTAAATAATCCCCGAGAAACATTTTATTCCGTAATATCGGTTCCACACTTTCTTCATACTCTGACTTACACAGATATTCACCTATACGTATTTATATACAATGTATATATTTATTTCCGATACTGTTTTTGTATTTCCTTCCCCTGATATCATGTCCCAACTCTGACAGTGCATTTCAATCTTATCTTTCACATTTAATCGGCAATAAATATATTTACTTTACTTTTTATCGCTATCAAAGACGTTTCTTTTGTTTGTGTGTTTATTTTAATGGAAATTTTGATTCATATCTTGTTAATCAGATAACCTTTAATTGACCACTAAAATTTTTGCATAAAAATAATTAATTTTCATTAAAAGATTTTTTTTCTAAAAAACTGGTTTTGATTTAAAATTTTGAGAGTTAATTATTAGAGATACAAGATAATTAATAGGGAGCTATTTTGTAGAAAATTAAATTTTTCACGTTAAAGGTTTCTTATAGTTTTTTTATATCTTCAATATTTCAATCAGGAATAATTTCAAGCAAAATTTTGTAACCAATGTATTTATACGATAAAATGGGTTTTTATGGTTAAATTTGGTATCGTTATGGTCCATTTATTATAATAAGTATTTAGGCTGCATTTGGAAATTCTCTATTTCTAGGTACATAATTAAGAAATGACTTTGTATTTTGAGAACTATTGACATTTTTAAAGATATAAGCTCATCCCGATGTTACACTCATCAAAACCTTTCATTAGAGTACCCACATCAATTTTTCATATATTTTATATATTTATATATATGTATATATGAAAAATATATCAAAAATGCATGTGGGTACTCAAATGAAAGCTTTTGATGAGTGTAACATCGGTATGAGCTTATATCTTTAAAAACATCAAAAGTTAAGAAAGTAGTAAAGTGCAATTTAACAAAAGTAGCTAATTATTTTTTCATCTTTATTTTCTTGGTTCTGTTTATTAATTTCTTAGAATAATTCTAACTGAATACCTCAAAGATAAAAAATTTAGTAAAAATTATTATTTTTTTTAAATAACTCTTTTCAGTGTACTCTCACAAAAATAATTAGTAAAAAAGTTATCAAACTACATCTGCCGAAACATAAAACTAAAATACATAGTTGGATTTATTATTAATTTTTGGACCATAAAATATCTTAAAGAAAACAGTATAGTTTTTACGGTAACACATATGTGTCAGTGTTTTATGACTATAATAATCATAAGACATATATATATGTACGGCGAATAAAAAGGAGCCGAATGGGCACGGGGTCGACGTATCGACTTAAATGTAGAGTCTACATAGACAGCTAATCGTCAAGCTGTTTTTTCTCGTTCGTTGTATTTTTACACGTATGTATAATAATATATGTAATTTTGAAAAAAGACAACCGTGCATTTGATGTATGGCAGGGTATATACTACACGTTATACATATAGTTACAGTGGTGTATCGCGTATTATATAGAAAAGACGAGGTAGAAGCGTAAGCGTCTGGTATCAACATACAGGCTATTAAAAGTCTACATGTAAACTCAACGACTATACACGTTGCATTGTTTTATTATCTAGCCATTCGTGGGCGAAAAAATATTTTTTCTTGTTACATACAACATGTCTGTTTCAATAATTGAAGAAATAATGATAATAATAATAATAATAATAATAATAATAATAATAATAATAATAATAATAATCCGAATAGATTTTCAAAAAGTATTATTATTATAAAGAGAATAAGAAAAATTTTGATAGTCAATTTATTATATGTATTTAGGCTGCATTCAAAAATGCTCTATTTCTAGATACATGATTAAGAAATGTCCTAGTATCTTGTGAACTATTGACATTTTTAAAGATATAAGCTCATCCTGATGTAAAGCTCATCGAGACCTTTCATTTAAGTACCCACATCAATTTTTTATATATTTTATATATATATATATATTATATATATGTAGATATGAAAAATATATCAAAAATGCAAGTGGGTACTCAAATGAAAGTAATTGATGAGTGTAACATCAGGATGAGCTTATATCTTTAAAAATATCAATAATTGAGAAATTACCTTGTATTTTTGTTAACTAATGACATTTTTAAAGATATAAGCTCATTCCGATGTTACACTCATCGAAACCTTTCATTTGAGTACCTACATCAATTTTTCATATATTTTATATATTTATATATTCCACAAATACCATATATATGAAAAATATATAAAAATACATGTGGGTACTCAAATGAAAGCTCTTGGTGAGTGTAACACCAGGATGAGCTTATATCTCAAAAAATGTCAATAATTAAGAAAGTACAGTGCAATTTAACAAAAGTCATTATTTAATTAAGCAAAATTTTATTTATTTATAGTTCACAAGTTACGGCAGTCACGTAGTGACTGCAAGATTACTAGTTATTATTATAATTGTTATTTAGCTGCTTCAATTTAAATAATAATAATAATAATCCAAACATATTTTCAAAAATTATTATTATTATTATTAAAAATTTTGACTGAATGTACAGAAATAATTTGTACTACATACGAGTGCGTATTATATATAAGTGTACAAAGAAAGCGTATGTGGGTAAAAGGGGACGTGCGTTATCCGCTTAGGGCAGGTCGTGGACGCGTCTCTAAATCACCGTGAGCCCGCAATTACCCGCCCGGAAATAGACGGCTGCCGAGGGATAAATAAACTCTGGAGTGCGTATAGTATAAGTCGTAAGTAGTGCGACGCGTTTTTCTTCTCTTGTTAAAAGAAAAAAAAACTCGAGTAAAGTAAAGTAAGTAAGTAAAAAGAAAAATAAAAAACATTGAGACATCTTGCACTTGAAATATCTGCGACTGTTTTAAGTCACAAAAAGTTCTGAAATTTTCTGTTTTTTTTTTTTCTTTAAAAAAAAATGCAATAGATTAAAAAAAAGTCTTTAGTTAGCTGCTGGGCTTTATATTGATATTGATAATAAAAATTATAATAAGACTAAAATTACGTGCCGTGTGTACAGTAATAAGTAATAGTAATAACGATCAATAGTACACGTACCTTATAGCGCAGTATTCTCTACAGAGTAAGTTGTAGTCGGTAATATAACCAAAGAAAATTATTTTCAAAGGTCACGAACGCTTTTTTTCACAGCAATCAATAACCCGCAACTGTAGATGTGGATGTATATTTACATCTTCATTTTTATTTAACAAATAGTTGAAGAAAATTGAAGTGCAAATGTAATATGACTACTTGGTTATACAAATGCATATTGTAAAAAATTTTTAAAATTGAATTTTTGCTAAATTTTATTAGTTTTCAATTTATTATTATTATTATTATTATTATTATTATTATTATTATTATTATTATTATTATTATTAATAAACATTATACAGTTTAATCTCATTACAAATTTTTTTTTCGAGTCTTATATACCTCTAGTAGACCGCTCCGCTAGCGAGAAGGATTTTTTCCATGCGCCACCTAGCGGTGACTCTTAGAACTAACAAAAAATAACATCTAAAAATTATTTGACTATTTTTATAAAAAGTAGTAAAATAACATAATAGTTTGCACAAAATAAAAACACTAATTTTATTGATAATCTTTGCTCTGCAATTTTCTACCTAATTTTTAATTTGTTCTCGGAAGATCAGAAAATAAAAAAGCCGAAATAAATAATTACAGTCCGCTAGTGAAAGAGCGCCATTTTACCCTACCCGGTCCACTGTTGACTCTATGGTTCGTCCTCTGTACTCTGTACTCTGTAAACTCCAAAGGACCATAATCACAATCAATTATGATTATATTTAATTAGGATCGTGTAAGTCGTTGAGGAAAATTTTATTATAACTATTATTAGGTTTTTAGTAATAAAAATATAATGAATAATTTTAAGTAAACTTGAGTCGAGAGATTTAAATTGATCCTGCATAATATAATATGCATTAACAAGCTCTTTAGAATTAACTTTAAACTATAACCACAGTAATATAATAATAAATAATAATATAAAGAGAAAGTCGTAACTAAATAACAACTCTTATCATTTTTTATTCTCTATTGTTTACTTAAATGAAGTCAAGAAGTCATGAGAATACTTAACAATTATTCCTCAGCTCGCCGAGGTATTATTACTTGGTAATTTTTTAACGTTAAAAATTTTTTACTTTGCCATTTGTTTATTTGTATTTTATTGTTATGCATGTAAGTGACCAGGAGAATAATAATTTACCAACGGAATTTATTGGAGTTAGGTAATACGGTGTATGGGTGGAAATAACAAGTGTATAGAATAGCATTTGCACTATATATAGTACACCTTAGAAAAAAAAATAATTGATTCAAGAAAAAATTTTAGTACAAAAAAATTATTTTTGTATCGAATATTGCTTGTAAAAAATTAAAATTCAATATTGTAACATTCAAATTGTATAATTTTAATAAATAAATTAATTATTGAAATTTGTACCAAATTATATAAATTTTACTTTAATGATCTTAAAATTATTGAATTTTATCTTTTGAATTGATTTGAATTAAATATTCAGAAGAATGCAATTTTCCAAATAATACATTTATTTTTTTTTTCCTTTAGTGTATTATACACTAAAATCTAGTCGTGGTGTAAGCTATATTCAGCGAGAAGTATCACGCAAATCTCCTCATTTACCATCATACTCTCATGTATACTCACGTGTAGAATTCACACACTGTAGATTGTAGACCGTAAATCGTAGGGACTAAAGACTATACGACTTGCATCTGATGAAATATTCAGTACTTCTTCCTTCAGAATTGCTGCGCTTTGCCAACTGAATCGTTGTCTGTCCTGAAAGATTGGCGAATGTATTTATATTTTACCACTATTAGTGTGCAATGTTAAGGAAAGCTCATTGCTGAGTCGAAAGAAAAATTCATGGGCCAAGCTATCTCATTTTTTATTAAAAAATTTATTGCAAATTTGACAAATGTAATTTTTCCGTATGGAAAAACCAATATTTTATAATTATCAATATTCAATGATTATTTTGTTGCTAATTTATTTATAGAAATTAAATGTATATAAGAATAGACTGAGAAACATTCTACAGAGCTTTATTTCCTATACTTTACAGTGAAATTAACATTTACATAGTGTAAAATACTAAATAATACTATTTTGTTCTCTCTGTGTATCTTTCCAGAGACACGGCACGTCGAAATCGCTATTGTCTGAATCGACGTTACCGACTCTCGATCGAGTTAACTGTTAATAAAATATTCATTAGATTCTGATGTTAAAAAATCATGTATTAACAGTTAATAAAGCTTATTGAATATATACAAATTCTTCTATCAGTGTAAAGTATGACATACTAGATGATATATATGGCCATCTAAAATTTTCTAATATTGCCGTAAAATCTTTATTTTAAAAATTAAACTCTCCTGTAGCGAGAAAATTTTGCGACTATGCGCCACCTATCGGTTCTTTTAAGAACTAACTTTTATAAAAAATGATATAAGAACATTGTAAGGAGATTCAAGTACCCTTCTAGTGTAAAGAATGTCTATAAAAAAATAATCCGTAGAAATAATTTGTAATACATCTTAAAATTAATTTTTCAAAATTACAATTTTCAAACCTAATTATTTGATTAATCCCCGAAAACCTACTGTTATAATTTTTTTATTAATTATTTACGTAAATTGAATTTACAAATTTTCAGGAAGTTTTAAAAATTAGACTACTTCACGTGGATCTCCTTAATTATATTTTTCATAGATTAATCCTTAGTATTGAGAATTTTGCTAACGGCGGTGAAAAAACGAAAAAAAAATAGTTATCAGTGATTATCATTATATTATTATATACCTTCGACTTAAAATGGAGGAAATTATTGGATTTAATACGATGGCGTGTTTACAACCGAGGCCATTGCACGTGCGTCAAGAGGAAGGGTAATACACTACACCGCGAGTTTGTAACCAAAAAGAGAGAAGAAGAGTGAAAATAATATAAGCGATGTGGCAATTTCAACGACCACCATTTTAGCACAAGGCCTTCCTCAGCAACATTTCGGTCATACGCGACCCACTTCTCAGGATAGAAATCAACCGGTTAAATACCCGGTTCTTCAATTACTAACTCATTCAGGACAGAGGAATATTTTTTTTAAAGATCTCTTGCTTAAATAAAGTATATCCAAAATTTTGTGGAGTATAAAGTTAATTTTTCTTCTTAGAAAGGTGTTAAATTATGATGAGCTGAGAATTTAGCAAGAATTTTAATTTAAAACGGAGTTTTTCTAGTTTTTAAACGGCATATACAGTTCTGTTGAGAAAATCTTTCACGGGTCGAGAGTCGGTAACGTCGGTTCAGACAATAGCGACTTTAGCGTGCCGTGGCTCTGGAAAGTCGACGCGGAAGAGAAAATAGTAATATTCAGCACTGTACATAGTAACTAGCCTAATTTTTTAAAAAATCATTAATGATACAGTGTACAATAGGATTAATTACTATTTTTATAGTAATAATTGCTAAAAATATTTTTTTAAAGGTCTTTTGCTCAAATAAAGTATTTTTAAAATTTTACAGATTCTAAAGTAACTTATTCTTATTTGAAAATCGTTAAATTATGATTATCAGAAAATTTGACAAGAATTTTACGTTTAAACGGAGATTTTTCTGGTTTTTAAACGGCGCATACAATTAATCGAATAAAATCTTGTACGGGTAACTCTTATATTTTAGATTTTTCATCCAGTGTCACAAAAATGTCACAAATTTTTGTGACACTTTTGGGACATCTTTTTTTTACACGGGTTAATAAATTATTTATTAAATACGATTTAATAAATGTTAATAAATATTTGTTAACAGTTAAAAAATATTTATTAACAGTTAATAAGTAATTTATTATTAATAAATGTACTTTTCTCTCAAATAAATATTTATTGAATGTTAAAAAATATTTATTAAAATTTAACAAATTAAATAATTGTCTTCAATTAAATAATATTATTAATAGTTAATAAATCCTTCTATCAGTGTACTCAGGATTAATCCGTGAAAAATATAATTAATTATAAATATCTATTTAATATTTAAACATTAGAGCAAAATTATGAGGATTCATTAATCAACATTAAGAGTTGTCTCAAGGTTAATTGTTGGAATGAATCCACGAAATAGTCTTCTAGAGAGCAGAGTCTTATTCACCTTCAGATCCTGTTCCTTAAAATAAATTTTTTTTATTATTCGTATATTTTTTAAATTCTTTCTCTCCTCGGTTATTTTTATTATTTTTTTATCCTATTTTTTGCCTCGATTTCGCCTGAGGATCCTTCTTTTCGCCTTCATGGCCAACGACATTCCTCCAGGATACTCTCCGGCGCACCCACTCACGTTCTTCCTCTACTCTCCCGAGTGTGTAGTATCAATCCTCTCAAAGATGCCCGGGTGATAGTCAGGAGAAGGAGAGCACAGGAGTCTTCCCTTGAACCACCAATCTCATTTATCTCATCGCACTTTTTTCTCTCGTCTCTTCTTATTTTTTTCATTATTTATACACATACGCATCTATGTGTATACACTCATATATATATATATATATCTGTCTTTTTCATGTCAAGTCATCGATCCTCCTACAGTAATTTATCTTTCAGAGGATGTGTAAGATCAAACACTTTTTATGTTTATTTATAAAAACATCTTTTTTTTTTAGAAAAAAATTTATTTATTTCAGAAAAAAAAAATCTAATATTATTTTTGATAAATGTTTAACATACATTTTTTTGCATTTAAAAATGTTTTTGCGGGATTAAAAAATATTTACTGTGAAAATAATTGATGAGAAGTTTTTAATAGAAAAATTGAAAAGTTTTTAATTTAAAATTGTTTGGGGCATTCTATAGTGACTGGTGGGACATTTGACTCTGAAATTCCATCAATTATATATAATTATGTGACTGAAACTTATACTATAGTAAAATTCATCTTATTATATAAAAGACTAACTAATTAACAACATCCCTTTGTCAAAAAACTCCATTACTTTTTAAGTTTCTTGTAATTATCATTTGACTGAGTGTGACTGGTGGGACTAACAACAAATCCTTCTCTCTTACCAAAGGTATACTTAAAGTCCAATTTCAGTTCTTGCACTAAACTGAAAAAAAATACTTCCCTCGAAAATACTAAATTAATCCTACAAACATTGAATATTATGAAGAATTAGTCTGATTACCTACGTAGAAACAATTAAAAAAATTTGTTTTTATTGTGACTGGTGGGACAGGCATTTGTCACTGGTGGGACAAGTACAAAATGTCTACATCAAGTTGTTTATTAAAAAAACTTTTATATTATTTCAACCTTACAAACATTATTGTTTATATATTTAACTATAAATTATTTAGGATAATTAAAAAAAACTAATTAAAAAAGACAAATAAAGGATTTAGCATGCTGACAACACGATCTTGATAAACTTAGGTGTTAATTAATAACGAACATAAACAAAATTTGTTCTTAAAACTATAATAATAAATATGTTAGTTAATAACAAAGATAAAATGAATTTGTTGTTAAAACTATTAAAACAACATTTGACACGGATACAAGTTAGTACGGCTGAAAAGTTACTAAGGTAAAGTACCCAGTAGTTGAACAGGTTTCAAAGTAAAACGTATTTGACCCTACTTTTAATATATAAAGATGTAATTATTAGTTCAAATTAGTGATTTTCATGAAAATATAAACAATTTTGAATTGATTGAAGTGCAAAATAACGCAAATAATTGAATATTTATAATTTGACAATGTTTTTAAGATAGACTATGAAAGGAGTAGTAGTTGAACAATCAATTCTGACAAGCCTTAGTAGTTGAACACTCCGGGAGCAGTAGTTGAACTAATAAAATATATGGCAATAGGCACACCAAAATTTTTTAACGTTTTATAGAAATATTCAAAGATTTATAACATATTATTGAATAATATTAAAAACAACACTGTGGATATTTAATATGTTCATTTAAAAATGAGAAACATTTGTATTTGATTTATTAATTACATTTTTTATGAATGACAAAGTAAATTTTCAATTATAAATCAAAAAAACTCAATTCAAAACGTTCAATAATTTTTAACTATACTAATTTTTAGTTATAAAACTTATTTAATTTGCAGTAATTAATACAAATCACAATACTGATCACTAGTCTATAAACCTATTAAAGGTTAGAGTACTGTTAAAATTATACGATCCCAGCTTGTTCAAGTTCTGGGTACCGCTTTGAAAATTGGGAGGTATAGTTGAACGCTAAAATTTAATATAAAAATTATAGTTTATGTCTTTGCAAAAAATATGTATTATTTAGAAAAGACTATTTCATTGGGTGGTACAATTTTTTTCACTTAAAATGATGATATACCGTTTTTTTTTACTGATTGTTTGGTTTACGGTTTAGTACCTTTTTCATGAAAAATATAGCATCTATCGGTTATTCTCGACATGTCAACTTTAAAGTTAACAAAAATGTAATTGTTTTGATTTATAATTGAAAAAACTTACCAAAATCAATTACTGTATCATTGAATAATTATAACATGCGCATATTACTCATAATATATATATACAGATTTTGTATTACAACAATTCTAAAAGTCTGTTCAACTACTGGTCCCATTTTTAGAAGTGTTCAAGTACTGGGTACTTCACCTTAGGAGAGAAAAATTGATTTTTTTATTGATTAAAAAAAATTTTCTTTACAAATTAATATTAATTGACATCAAAATTACGGGTAAAATATTGAAAATACAAAAAAATGATAAGAGATTTAATGTAATTCTCTACAAAAAGGGTCGTGTGAATTCCGTATCGCTTACCACTTAGCTAGAATAACAATTTAAAATTATCTATTATAGTTTATACAAATAAACATTAAATTTAGTTACATTTATTTTTACAATAAATTGAAAATACTATTTTGATAAATGTGAACATAAATTTAGCAACATTAAAAATATCTGCAAAAAAATAATTCATTTTTTTTAATTAGCAAAAAAATAGAAATGATGAATAGAGTTTTTGTAAAGCGTGTGTACAACATATAAGAGTATTTATATTAAGATGTTATATAAGATGAACGAGATAAAGTGCTTGAGGCTAGCAAGTTTAAAAAATAAAGCATGTATTTATATGCGAAAAGAAATAAGAGAGTATAAATGGAGAGTACTGAAACGTTAGAGATTCTGGGAGGGGATTCTAGTTTGTCATTGTCTGACGGTACAATAAACAGTCGAGGTTGCTGAATACCTGGACATGTATTTGTGATATTTTTATTTTTTTTCGCTTTAAAGTTTCAATAATACTTTCTCTAAAAATATCCCTTCATTAAGAAAAAGTTTTTAGAATGATTGACACGTCATAGAAAAAAAATTTAAAGTTTATAATTGAAAATTATAAATTAATAAATAAATAAATAGAAAAAAATCAATACTTTCTTTCAGAGAAAGCGTATAATTTTTTCCAGAAGGAAAATATCGTATAATTGATGTAAGAATCACAGTAATTATCATTTATAATATAAACGTTTAAATGTAGAATTATAATTAGATATTCTTTTTACCGGTATGTAATGTAGAGTACTAAAAACTAGTTCAATGCGAAGAAATTGATGCATAAATACTGCATCAAAGATAAATTATTTTTTTTTACAAATATTGTTATAGGTTCATTTTGTAAATGATATTTTTTAGGTATAATATACTTTAAGTAGTCCGCTCTGCCAGCGAGAAGGAATTTTTCCATGCGCCACCTAGCGGTCAGCTCTATAACTATGCAGAAAAAAATTTGCGTTTAATATTTTCTACTTATTTGTGTTGAATTAAAATTTTTAGTCATTTATTTGGGAGAAAAAAATATTTTTTACCCATCAATATTATTTGTTACAGTTTAATAAACCATTTTTGTATTCTAAATAATTTATATTAATATAAACAAAGCCTTATCACATCAAAATAAATATTTGTTTCCACCAAATAATATTTAGTAGTAGGTACTAAATATTTAATTAGTAAGTATTGTCGGTAGATGGCTATGCTTTAATTCCAATGTGATACATAACCTATTCACTCACTCAGATTATTTTATTGAGCTCGATTTTGGGAGATTTATCTTCCCTTTGAAAACACACATACTCCCAAATGGCTTATATGTCATTTCTCAGTGGAGTTTAGTTTAAATTTTTCAATTTGTCTATAATTGATATGTTAAAAACTTGTTTAATTTTAAATTTTATAAATGTCTCAAATAAAAAATTATAATTTAATGAGATTATTATTTTCTCTAATACCTTATATTTTTACTTAAAATTATTTATTTTAATTATTTTGATTTATTTTGAGTAAAAAAGTTAGGTTGTACGCTAAAATTAGTTAAAAAATGAATTTCTTTAATATCAATAAACGATTTATGGCGTAGCAATAAATCATTTGTTAAATACTACTAAATATTTATTTGTCGGAAATAAATGGGCTTTAATCAATTATTTAGTAATTATTACTGAATATTTGGTTATTAAAGATTTGTTACTAAATCTTTTAGTAACTATTACCAAATCTTATTAAATAGAACTTAATCCTTATATTATTGAAGTAGCCCGCTCTGCTAGCGAAAAGGAATCATTTCCATGCGCCACCTAGCGGCCGGACCTATAACTATCCTTAAATTAAGAGAATTAACACAAAAAAGTGTTAAATATTGAACTCAATATTTTTTGACGTAATATTAATTCTTAAAAATCAAGAAAAATTATTTATTTCTATCTATTTTTGGATTCAATTTTTTTTTAAATTAACAGATGTAAATTTGTGAGTGTAAATCCATGAAATAAAGTTTAGTAACGCGGTTTCAAACGTCAGTATAAGCGTAATATTTTCAGATAAGATAGAGTATAATCATAATGATTTAATTAAATATCTGAACATCTTAATCTAATTAATTTTTTACCGCTTCTTCATTTTACACATGTAAGAGATGATTCTTACACGGAACAGTAGCATAAACAGACGCTTATACTTAACACTGTATGCCAGTGCGCATTTAGTATCACGTCAGTGAAATTTGATCCACGGTTGCGAAAAGTGATACATGAGACGCTGCTAGAAGTGGAGAAGAGAAGTAAACGGATATTCATCAAACCCCGAGAGAGTTTTGTTGATATTTGTCATTTTAAGTGCGATTAAATTTTATGCTTATGCTCCTTTTTTTTAGATAAATTCTTTTTTTAACTGTTAACTTTTTTTTTATAAATTCGACTCTGGTGATTATTGTCAACAAAATTGGAGACTTGAAATTGTAATTTAAAACCCAGCAGATTTATACACTGAGAAAAATCGAATTTAAAAAAATATATTTTTTTTAAATTAATTGCGAACTAAAAATGAAAACAAAAAGGGAATAAAGAAAAAAAAATTAATATAAAAATTTAAAGTTCAAATTTTGACTAAAATATTTTTTTTTAATTGTTTGCGCAAAATTTATTTATATTTTAAAATAATTTCCTTGGCGACAAAATTTATTAATAAAGTGTCGATTTTAAACTACCTTTCAAAACATTAATTAACAATATTTTTTATTACCCAGTCGGAAAAAAATTAATTATTAACGTTAAAACGCCGCGTAGCAAATTCACCAAGGTTTATCTTGAAATTAATTATTCACTATTTTAATAATTAACAATACATTCCAGTTTCCAATTTTAATTAACCTCATCATAATCGGCAACACAGAAACTCAATACTGAAATGAAATTATTAATAACAATTATAATAATTAATAATAATTATAAAAGCCGAAATTTGAAACAACGAACTTTCAAAGCAAATGTCCGAAATATTAATATGAAGCAATTATTTTGAACAGAGTAAATTTATAAATGTATTTATAAGTTACAAAATAAAAAAATATAATGAGATGCTTGTAAAAAAATTTTTTCCCTTAATATTTCCTCAATTCATTGACTATAGAATGAACTCTCTTCCTATCTGCTCACAAAACAGTAAACATGCTGCAAATATATACAAACAATGATAAATTATATAAAATATATATTCTAAGCTGATTTGTTCTTGATCAGTACGCGGAAAAAAGTAAACTGTAATATTCACTCGGATTCCGGTTAATTTTTATAATAGTTTCAAACAGTAAAGCGGACATCGGGGTGGCAAAAATATAAATATTACAGAACTTAATGTAGAAAGTATAAAAGCCACAATTTATAATTTAATATCCAAAATAAGTGATTAGTAGTTGTCACTATAGTAAATAACGACTCTTTCATCTTAAAAAATTACAGTTTCAAACAGTAAAAATTGCCATTTCAATATATAGTCGATATTATGAGGAGAAGGGGAACTCAGATGAAAGAGAAGGAGGTCTCACTCTGGGAGAATTTAACATTTGAAACAATAAAAATTATACTTTTAAAATATACATTTTACCAGTCCAAGCAAGTCAATAATTAGTTTGATTTTTAGCGTTGCGTTTAAAATTTACCATTTTACTTTGTAAATATTGACGTTGCTTGGATTAGAAATTTACTAACTTTATTTTATACTTTTTACATATCATAAGATCATTTTTCAGGTACCAAATGATAAATATCAAAGTCTGAATTCTTAATTATTATACTTTAACATTTTAGACATTTACAAAGCGAATATTACTGTTTGAAATAGTATTTTTTTCCATGTACAGAGTACATTGTAACGTTTAAATGGTAAATATTATAAAGTGAATAAAAAAATCACGATTTTACTGTTTGAAATGGTAATGTTTAGCAGTTGATCATTACTTATTATAAATCGACTGTTATTTATTACAGTTTACTTTTTTTCCGTGTACAACAAGAATATTTAGTTTAAATTAATAAAAAATTTTATTTACACAGGGAAATATATTATCGAATACTTCTTTAAGAATAAAGAATATCAGATCGTTTTTTTTTTAAATATCAACGAAATAGAAATCAGTTTTGATAGAAAGATGAAAATCACTGTAAAAATTTGTAAAATCCTAAAGTACACGACTCACGGAAAAAAATAATCTGTAGAAATGATAGATATGGGAACGATAAATTGATATGGTCAGATTTTGTTAGATTTACAGATAAAAACTATCAAATTAACAATAATAATATGTAAAAAGTTAATTAGAGGAGCCTGGGGCACGACGGCCCCTTTAAGACGGTTTTTGTGGCTTTTAATTATCAAATTCGTTCATTTTCTCTTCTAATAGTCTCTTTTATAAATTTTTTGTATCTCATATATTTTAATCAGAATTATAATTCAACACTTGAACATTATTTTTTTCTTTTTTTTATCCTCTTTGTTTCCTTTCCCCGACTCACTAATAAATTTATTCATTACTACTAACTTTATTTTATACTTTTTACATATCATAAGATCATTTTTTAGATACGAAATGATGAATATCAAAGTCTTAATTCTTAATTATTATATTTTAACATTTTAGACATTTAAATAGCGAATATTACTGTTTGAAATGGTATTTTCTTCCATGTAAAGAGTAAATTGTACCGTTTAAATGGTCCTTTAAATCAAAATACACGATAGTTTTGAAGTTAGTCAAAGGTCGAAACTCGCAAAAAAACGGGCGACGATTCATTATTGGTTAAAATTTAGGCGCGCGCGTAGCGCGCTATTCAAATTTCTTGTAAATATTATAAAGTGAATAGTATAAAATCACGATTTTACTGTTTGAAATGGTAATTTTTAGCAGTTGATCATTACTTATTATAAATCGACTGTTATTTATTACCTGTTTACTTTTTTCCGTGTGAGAAAAATTTTTTTCTCAGCTGAAGTAGGTGGCGCTGCATCTCTAAAGTATCTCAAAATCTTTATCAATTATAAAAATTTATTGTATCAAGTATTTATGATAATTTTTTCTCCAGTCAATAAATTGTTCTTTTAAAAAATGTAAAAAAAAAATTGTTTTTCGAAAGTTACTAATCAAAGTAACTTCAAGAATTTATTTAATCAATCTAACTCGAAAAGATTGATTCGATGACGGAGATTTTCTTTAAAATAAATAAAAATAACCGAGACTTTTTATCTTTATGACTCTATTAAGGATGTACAAACTACAGAGGGTACTATCTTTAATCATTAGCGAGTAGTAGTTGATCAATTACGTGGATATCCTTGGCCACGCAATCAAGTTCAATAAGCGACGCTTTGTTGCATGCTGAGTTATTTTAATATCTAACGTTCTATTATTACTCGTTAACCTTTCATTGCTCGAGCGTACACATAAAGATAGCAAAATAAAATAAAAAAAAAGCTATGAAAAAATTTAAAAAACCAAACACACTTAAATTCATTTTTAACTAAAATACAAGGTCATTTTTTATTTATTAAAATAAATAATATTTTTCGGACAAGAAAGATTTTTTAAAAATTTATCCATGTTCGCTCGTTGGATCGTATATAAGTATTCCTGGCATGTTTATAAGGCTTCGAAGTGATTTAACGTTTATAAGTCAGCGGTTGGTAGTCATTTTTCTCCTCTCCATTCCTTAACTCTTTATTCTTTATTCTTTCTTCATTGCACTTGCCATCTTTTACAGCAAAATTAATGCCGTTTAATTTATTCATGTCTCTTAAATATATTTATCATGTTTTTTGGATGAAAATTATTGGTATTAATATTCATTTTTTGGGTAGTAAAAAATAATTTGAATTTATTACAAACGATAAATTTGTCTTTTTATGACGTTTACAATCAAATTAATGCCAAATTTATCATTTACAATTTTTTTCAATATTTTCTGAGCTAAATTTCGCCTAAAGTAAAGTAGATAATAGGATAAAATTGACAAGAATTTTTTTTTGTAAAGAATTCAATTTCTGACAAAAAAAATTTTCCTATCAATTTTTCATATTTTAGCTGTGATTTAATTTTTTTCTGACGTACTATAACTATAATATAACTATTTATACGAAGCTTAACGAAAATGTATCTTCAATATTTCGCTCCCAATTTTGATTTTAATTCTTTATCGTAAATCCTGCTGTGAATAATCTATATTCTTAAGAGAATAAGGAAAATTTTGTGGCCAGGTTTATATGACAAAATGGGTTTTTATGTCATAATTAAGAAATGACCTAGTATCTTGTGAACTATAGACATTTTTAAAGATATAAGCTCAACCCAACATTACACTCGTCGAGACCTTTCATTTGAGTACCCACATCAATTTTTTATATATTTGATATATATGATATATGAAAATATATATAAAATATATAAAAAATTCATGTGGATACTCAAATGAAAGCTCTTGATGAGTGTAATACTAGGATGAGCTTATATCTCAAAAAATATCATCAGTTGACAAGATACAATGTAATTTCTTAATTCTTGATATTTTTGAGTGTATAAGCTCATCCTGATGTTACACTCATCAAGACCTTTCATTTGAGTACCCACATTAATTTTTCATATATTTATTTATATTATATATATGTATATATGAAAAATATATGAAAATGCATATGGGTACTCAAATGAAAGCTCTTGATGAGTGTAACATCAGGATGAGCTTATATCTTTTAAAAAGCCAATAGTTAAAAAAGTACAGTGCAATCTAACTAAAGTCATTATTTAATAACGCAGAATTTTATTTATTCATAGTTCACTAGTCACGGCAGTCACATAGTGACTGCTAGGTTGCTAGTTTTTATTAAGAAGCTGCATAGAATATTATTTGTCAAGAATTAAAATCAAAATTACGAATTAAATATTCGAGGTACAAAAATTAATAAGAACCTTTTTTGTAGGAAATAAAATTTACTACAAAAAAAACTTCCTTATCATTTTTTCTAATTTCCAATATTTCATCCATAATTTTCTTTTAAATTTTTCCTATGTAATATAAATAACTTGACATTTTTTCAAAAATCCAACTTATTAATAAAATATTAAACATACATTTTAAAATAAATCAGAATTTTTTCGATAGACAAATAAATTTTTAAAACTTTCCAAATTTTTCAAAATTTTATAATTCAAGATCAACTTTTGTCCTTCCAACTAACTCTTTCAATTCTTTTTATAAAAAAATAACAATTCTTCCATCAATAATTCTAACTTCCTCAAATTCAAAATCAATCAAATTTCATTGAGTGTCCATCTAAATAAAAAATGCCAAAAATAAACCAAAAAGCAAATATTATTCTATTGTCTGACTTTATAACCTTGCTATGTGAATTAGGTCGTGGTGCATTGACAGGGTAGCTACCCCACGTAACTCGCGTCTAGTTCAGCCCCACCACTCTCTGTACACAATCTTCCCATTTATCCGAGGCAAGGCATTCACAAATAAGCACACACACTACTAAGATCTACTCTGTAGTAGTTTTGTCGAGTATCTACATTCAATACACATGACATAGGTATGTATATACATATTCATCCCCTTTATGGTCTTACCCTCGCCGGCAATTCTCCCTCTGACAACATAGAACCTATGCGGGGGTGGTTTTTCCTCTGGCCCAGTTGCAATGCGCATGCACTGATAATACTAAAAGAACAATCGATTTCACCGCGCCTGGTCCCGCGTTTTAACTTGCACGCCATGCTTCTAAAATAGATGTAATATGTAACATTGTAATTTTATTTTATAAAAAATTCAATCAATAATCATTAAATCCTTTTTTTAAAAAAGAAAACTTGATATTAATTGCATCACTTTATAAACCTTAAGAAATACGAAATCGTGTATTTTTGCAGTTAAGCTGTAATATTTATCCGAACTTATGAATATTCTGTTCTTATGATTGGTAAAATATTTATAGATTTCGCGCCATTCTTTTTGAATAGATTTACGTCGTGTTCGTTTATTTTAGATGAGCGCAGAGTGATATTTAAATTTTTAATCCTTAAATTTAAATTCTGGATTATTCGCTCAAACCTCGGTGAATATTTTGTCAATTTCAATGTAATTACATGGCACAAATTTTTTAAGTCAAGGAGTTTTATATTATTAGCGAGATTAAAAAAAATTTTTTTTAATTAATTAATTATGATTTCTAAGAATTTTTTGATATTTCTCATATTATTATTATTATTATTATTATTATTATTATTATTATTATTATAGTAGTAATTTTTGTTATTAGTATTATAAGTTCTATAAGTTATAAGATTAAAAAATGTTAATAATAATAATAATAATAATAATAATAATAATAATAATAATAATAATAATAATAATAATAAAACCCAAAATCGTGTTTGACAGTACAAATATGCATATAAATAATATAAAAAGCATATTATTAGAAAAAAAATTATCACTGAACTTACAAAAATTTTTTTAAATCGATTAATTGCTATAATTACAGAAAAAAGTGCTATTAATGGCTTATATTATGGATATTTAAAGTATTTATGGAGGGACAAACACGATAACTTTTGAAAAAATCAATTTTTCAACTCTATTTATTTTTTAATCTCCTGATCTGCCTTATGGGAAGTTTCGTAATGAAAATTGCAGCTTAATATTGTTTTGTTTAATTATAATTAATTTTTTTCGGCTGGCAGTTGGAGAAATTTTCAGTCCTTTGAGCAGCCATATAGAAAAATTTATTTGTAAATACAGCTTGAAGACAGCTGATACTATACTCAATTGTGTGTCGCTCGCTGACCAAAGGCAATACACTCTTTAATTGGTTCTTTTTTTATGATTCACTTATCGGAACGAAAGAGGGCGTTCAATTCGTATGAAAAAAATTCTAACCGCGGGAAAATTCAAACGAGCTTTAAAATTCAATTGTAAATAAAATAAATTTCTTGTAATTTATTTGTAATTAACTTATTGTTAAAATTATTTTTTTAATTTATTCTTGTACTGTACTGTAGATTATTATTTTTTTTCTATCGACGTTTGATATAAAATTATCAAAAAATCACGAGGAAATAACCAAAAAAATTCATCTCGTTGAAAAAATTCAAATTTCTTCACTAAATTCAACATCATTCCTCGTTATTATTGTTATACATTGATATTCCATCCGAGATGAGAGCACTTTACAGATGTTCTGCAGATAAAGACTCGATAGATCCTTTTGTATAAATTTCATATTGACGAGCGAACTTGAGTATGTTGATAAAGTGAAATCATTAATGTATACTGTGCCCGGTAACTTTCAGTAAGAATATTGAGAGCACGGCAAGTGCCACGTGCCAGTTTTGACCCCAATGTAAAATTCATCCACGTCTCGATTCTGATATATTTTGTATTTTGTGTTTCGTATTTCGTATTGTGTTGAATATAAGATGCCATTACCAAAGCAATGCTATTGTTATTTACATATGCATATACGAAGATGATACAATGAAGAATGGAGATTGTACTATTCTAATAACAAAAAGCGCTTCTATGTACATGTGACATTGAGTACGCTTAGTGAATATTAAATCCAAGGAAAAAAAAAGAAATTGAAAAAAAGGTTTAGAAATCAACAAATTACAGCTCAAATTAAAGAGAATTGCATTAATTTGACGATTAATTTAATAGATTTTAGCTATACCTTACAGCCGATAAATTTTAAGACGCTAAAAGCTAAAAATGTTTATTAATGTTTAATGTTTATAAATCATTTGTTAAATACTACTAAATATTTATTTGGTGGAAATAAATGGGCTTTAATAAATTATTTAGTAACTATTACTAAATATTTGGTAATTAAAGGTTTGTTACTAAATAATTCAGTAACTGTCAATGTAACTGGCCGATTTTGCTCATCTTCGAAATCGATCTCGGTATTAATTCATAGAATCAGTCCAAAAAAAATCGATAAAGATCGGTTGAAAACTCTGGACGAAATTCTGCTTACATGCTACTATCTATTAATATAGTTACTATATTTTTATACTTGTTCCGTTAAAAAAGATGAATTTATAAAATTTATGAAATCGATGATGCTCCGATGGTGAATATGAGAAAAATTGAGCCGATTTCTCAGTAGAGAATTGATACTTGGCGTCAGTAAAATTATTCGAGAGAATGCGGATGAGAAATTTCTGCGTGCACGCCCTTCTTCTTCTTCTTCTTCTTCATCTCTGTTACATTCGTGTCTCACGACAGCCAGATCATGAGTTTAAAGTCTACGATTATGTACGATCATGTCGATTCACGAGTCTTCGGTAAGTACTTTGGCATGCCAAACAGATCATTGAATTACAAATTTATCGGAAGATTTTTAAAACTTTCAAGATAATTATTGCTCTGAAATTTGATATGTCTATCAAGGAATTACAGATACTGGCACCAATTTGAATAAGCAATTCTTCTAGAAAATGATATCAAGCAACAAATTATCAGTTGTGAGTTGTGTTTTTTTGAAGTATAAAAAAAATACAAAACATGGAAAGGTTAACTTCGTTGTCTATTGAGAAAAAGATAAAATTCATGCTTCAGATCGTAAAACTCTACTTCAATACTTTTATCAGAAAGTTAACTTAAACTAATTTCCCTTTTTTTTTTATGCCAGCTTGTTAATAGTTCGTGTTTCATTAATTGCCCAGCAAAAAACCTGCGTCACGAAAAAGATCGTAATTTAATGAAATAAAATCGTACTGCCTCGTTAACCTCCTTTTTTTTTGTAGATAAAACTTGGAGGTTTCACGCGGAGAAAAGAAAATAACAATGTTTATTATTCTGCATAGTAACTAGTCCATTTTTAATAAAAGTGTAAATAATACTATCAAGGATAGGATCCATTGTTGAAAATATTTTTTTAAAGGTTTCTTTCTCAAGCAAAGTATATCCGAAATTTTGTGGAGTATAAAGTTAATTTTTCTTCCTTGAAAGGCGTTAAATTATGATGAGCAGAAAATAAAGAATTTTAATTTAAAACAGAGTTTTTTCTAGTTTTAAAAAGGCATATACAGTTCTGTTGAGAAAATCTTTTACGGGTCGAGAGTCGGTAACGTCGGTTCAGACAATAGCGACTTTAGCGTGCCGTGGCTCTGGAAAGTCGACGCGGAAAAGAAAATAGTAATATTCAGCACTTTACATAGTAACTAGCCTAATTTTTTAAAAAATCGTTAATGATACAATGTAGAATAGGATTAATTACTATTTTTATAGTAATAATTGCTAAAAATATTTTTTTAAAGGTCTTTTGCTCAAATAAAGTATTTTAAAAATTTAACAGATTCTAAAGTAACTTATTCTTATTTGAAAATCGTTAAATTATGATTACCAGAAAATTTGACAAGAATTTTACGTTTAAACGGAGTTTTTTCTGGTTTTTAAACGGCACATACAATTAATCGAATAAAATCTTGTACGGGTCGAGAGTCGGTAACGTCGATTCAGACAATAGCGATTTTGACGTGCCGTGTCTCTGGAGAGATACACAGAGAAAACAAAATAGTATTATTTAGTATTTTACATAGTAACCAGCCGCATTTTCTATTAAATGGTAAACAATACAATGATACTACGACGAATATAATTTATTACTATTCTTCTGGTATTAATTGCTATCTAACATTTCAACTAACTAAAGAGTAAATTTCACTGTAAAGTATAGGAAATAAAGCTCTGTAGAATGTTTCTCAGTCTTTTTTATATACATTTAATTTCTATAAATAAATCAGCAACAAAATAACCATTGAATATTGATAATTATAAAATACGACTTGATTGCTAAAATGTTTACAAAATTCATTTGACTGGTGTTGCGGAAAAATGTGCTAGTGCCAAAAATCTAAAAGGAGATTTAGGGGAAACTTGTAAAGATTGTATTTGTGGGTAAGCTAGTTCAGATTTTGGTGGGTTCGAGCAATGTAAACCCTGGGATAGGGACGAGGGCAGGCATTGACCTAGATTCTGTCCCCTCTCTTGAGCCCAAGAGCTGGATGCTCCAGGAGCCAACAGAATTTCGAGTAAGAGTAAGAGATTACGAGTAAGAGAGAACGAGAGTGAAACCCTGGCCCTGACGTCGGCGCTTGCCTTATCCCAGACGCTGTCCCTGGGAAATACATATACATATATATATTATATGGTACAGAGGAGTTTTATCCTTTCACGGCTCCTCCTATTGCCGACCCAACGAATCCCGGTTTGGGCATTTAAATAAACCCATTTAAAAGAATAAGAATTGTTTCAAACTATCCACTTTCTTTCTCTGTTTACATTTACATTTAGAATATTTTTCTGCTGTTGAATAACTTTTTAAAATTATATACCTCAATATTTTTTTATGACAGAAGCTTTTTTGCGGCTAAAGAATGGAAAAATTTAACGAACCCTCGAGTTTATTGATCGTGTCTGCGTTCTTACGGTATAGTATTATATGAAAGTTTCGTGTTATTCTAGACGTATTTTCTTTAATTAATTTAAAGAAAAAGACCATTCGGCAGTCGAAATGGAAGTAGATTTCATAATAAATGTAAAAAATCCAAAAATTACTGCGATCGGAAACGACCGCGGCTTGTCACCACGATAGCGTCGTCAATTTACAATGGATCTTTATCAAACTCAACATACTTATTCTACAGATAGATACCGAGGTCAAGTTCGAAGAACTGCTATTGCACAAAACGAGTGCAATAGCAAATTTCATAATTGACATAGCAGAATAGGACATAATTTTTGGACTACACATATGATATGGTACTCAAATTGAAGCTTATTTAAAGAGCTTTCAGATGCAATTTACAAAAATTTGATAAATTATCCCATTGAAAAGTTATTCAAGTACGAAAATGAAGAAATGTAAATTTTTATGATTTTTTATGATTTTGAAAATTTTGAAATCATGGCATTTCTAAATTACTGGACCGATTAAGCTTATCTTCGAACTTGACCTCGGTATCTATCTGTAGAATAAGTATGTTGAGTTTGGTAAAGATCCATTGTAAATTGGCGACGCTATCGTGGTGACAAGCCGCGTTATATCGTATATATATACATACATATATAAACTTTTGAACCATATGTATTTTCTGACTCAGCTCGTCGAGTTAAGTCGGAATATAGCAAAATTTTTCAAAAGTTTCGTCATGAGGACCATTGCAATAGTTAGATTTCTATGAAATCTACTAAAAATAGATAAAATTTATATTAAGGATTTAGTTCTATTTAATAAAATTTAGTAGTCGTTACTAAATAAATTATTAATGCCCATTGCCACCAAATAAATATTTAGTATTAACAAATGATGTATTGCTTCGCAATAAATCGTTTATTAGTATTAAAGAAATTCATTTTTTAACTAATTTTAGCGTACAACCTAACTTTTTTACTCAAAATTAATTAAAATAAATTTTAAGTAAAAATATAAGGTATTATAAAGAAAATAATCTCATTAAATGTTAATTTTTATGACACTAAAGTTAGCAGACGTCTAAAAATTTTTAATTTTTTTTTTTTCAATTAAATTACAACTAAAAAGATATTTCTAAAAAATTGCACTTATAGTTTTTCAAGTTTTTTACAGGTGAAATTTTTTTTTTAATTGTTTAATTGAAATTTTTTCAATAAAAAATTTCTAAAAATTTTGAAATGTCGGCTAACTTCATTTTCATTAATTTTTTAGTTGATACATTTATAAAATTTAAAATTAAACAAGTTTTTAACATATCAATAATAGACTAATTGAAAAATTTAAACTAAACTCCGCTGAGAAATTACATATAAGCCATTTAGGAGTATGTGTGTTTGAGAAATCAAATTTTTTCATGTTACAATTTTTAAGAATTAATATTGCGTCAAAAATTTTGAGTTCAATATTTAACACTTTTTCGTGTTAATTTTCTTGATTCAACACAAATAAGTGTTAAGTATTAAATGCAATTTTTTTTTCTGTGTAGTTTAGAGCGCCGACCGCTAGGTGGCGCATGGAAAGATTCCCTCTCGCTGGCAGAGCGGACCACTTCACTGATAAAAGGATTTAGTTTTATTTAATAAGATTTGGTAGTACTTACTAAGTGATTTAGTAAAAACCTAATTACCAAATATTTAGTAATAGTTACTAAATCATTTATTGAAGCCCATTTATTTCGATCAAATAAATATTTAATAGACATTTTTCTTTTTTGTATTTTTTTCAATTAATTTAATACATCTATTATGATTTTAACAACTACATTTTTTAAGTATTACTTTTATCAAATTGTCTACCGGAATTTCCCTCAATAAAACTCATATATTTTTACGAACATAAAGCCTATCTTAACTATTACTATTGCGTAAATTGAGAGACGTCTCTAATTTAACAGCTAAATTCATAAGGATAGATAAAGATAGTGCACTAAAAAATAGTAAGGAATGTATTGCTGTGTCTCAATCGATCTTGAGAATAGACGTGAAATGTTGAAAACTTTATCTTTATGGTAAAACGTTTCGCGAATAATGCGAATTCACGTTTATTGCTGTTTCTTCGCGCGTGAGAATTTAATTTTATATATTCACTCTACCATTGTAGCACGAATGTGAACAGAACGTAAGTTAAAATATAAAGTCGACATAAATTAATTTTTTTTGTCTGCTTGAGAATGCGTGGGCGATTTTTTTTTTTCAAGTTCTTAAATATTGAAATAATAATTAAATAATGAATTTTGTAAATATCAACTTTGTTTTCTTAGTATAAAATCTTAATCATTGTAAAATAAACTTCTGGGTCAAACGTATGCGTCATATAAAAGTAGAGGGGCCGACTTTTCAAACGCGCAACCGCATATACCCTCGTGAACATGCGGTAAAATTGCGGATTTTCAGACCGAGGATAGACATCACCTAGTTCTAGTTCAATAATATTTTTTTGATAATTATTTTTATGTAAAAGGACCCGGAAAAAAAAAAAAAAAAAAAAAATGAATAGAATAAAAAGATTTTTTTAAGCTTGTATAAAATTTAAGTGAGAGTATTGACTTCCCGAGACCTAGACTTTCGAGAGAAAAAGTCTCACGAGGGAGGTTACATAAAGGGGTAAAAAGACTTGAGGGCAAAGTCTGTGGGATGGGTCAGGGTTAGGCGGTGTCGGAGGTTAGGCTCAAATGGGTAAAAAAAAATTGTTAAAGACACACGATCAATAGCGATACTTTTTTTCTGGAAAATTTATAAGCTATTAATAATTTAATTTATTTGAAGACAAATTAATTTAATAAATATTTTTTAACATTCAATAAATATTTTTATTAAATTCTATGATGTTAAAAAATCAGTTATTAACAGTTAATAAACCTTATTTAATATAATCAAATCCTTCTATCAGTAAAAAAATAAAATTTTGAAAAAAATTTGGAAAATCTAAAGTGCACGCCTCATAATACTCATTGATTTTTTAAGAAAAAAATAAATTGTATAGGTATTGTATCATTGTATTACAAGACCTATTATGAAGTGACTGAACCAAACTTTAGGTGGTAGTATTCATAAACACCGGACTGGTCACTAAGCACTCTATTGCTCACGTGCTTAACTTAAGAGGCCACTAGAATATGAATAGAGAACACTCAAAACCTTTTGATTATATTTGATTAGCTGAGAGTTATAAAAGAGACTTAAGTAGGCTTTTATGGTCGCTAATCAAAATCAGGATTAGGACAATATTTAAAGCTATTTGTTATCAGTCGCAGATTTTCATTGTACACTTGAGCCAAGAAAATATTTTTTTGAAAAAAGAATTTCCAATTTGTCGTAATAAATGCAAGGCTGAGTATGTCACTCGAGTTTAGTTGACAAGTCCATTTGTCCCACTCAGTTGAGTATCAATTATCACTATGACCCGGTGGTATACCTTTCACAGGCATATGGAACTTTGTCAACCGCATTTGCGGCTCGTGTTGTAAATTACTGTATCAACAAACTTCACCGGTCGTTTAATTGTATTACCCTCACCTAACGTAACATAATTACCTCGATAACAGTTATAAATGCTTAAATAACATTTTTACCGTACTAAGCTAATAATTATTGCGTTAACTGAATGTTTAATTAACAATAGAAATTTTACTTATTTGTTTCAGATAGAACAGAAGACAATTTAAAATGTTGCGTCAGTTAAGATTGCGGACACTCGCTGTCAAGCAACGATAATTATCACAAAGACATCGCAATATTGTCAGTGACGGATTACATCGGAATGGGTGAAATTGCGAATTCAAGTTGAGTCGCTTTGTCAGTCAGCAAAAAGTTTACCGACGTAAGACTTTCAAAGTTACTAAATATTAACCACAGCTGCCGACAGAAAACCAATTATTTGCAATCCTAGTTTTGTTGTCTGAAAAAAAAAAGTTGCTTTTTTCTTGATATTTTATTCTGTCATTCAGTGTAGCAACAATTAATGAAACTGTGAAATTAGTTTTATTTAAGAACTAAGTTTTAGTAGTTTTAAAGAGATCCAAGCGAAGTAGTCAAATTTTGAAAACTTCCTCAAAATTTGTAAATTCAATCTACGTAGCCTAATAATTAATAAAAAAATTAAAAAACTGTAGTTTTCCGGGATATTTAATCAAATAATTAGGTTTAAAAATTGTAATTTCTAATATTTTTTATTAATCAATTAAATGTTAATAATTATTTAATAAGTAAATTCATCGGAAATTTCTTCAAAAGTGTTATTAATTTAATTAAAAATTGATTTTAATATAACAAAAGTATTTCTACGATTATTTTTTATAGACATTCTTTACACTAGGAGAGTACTTGGATCTCCTTAACTAAGTATACATAAGCGTGGAATTTTTTTCATTAGTAGTTCTTGGCCCCACCGCTAGGTGGCTACGCTTTCTCGCTACCAGAAATATATTACCAGAGTATATATAAGTTAAACTTTTTTTTTTTTTTCGTATCTGCTATATTTAATTCAGAATTAACTTCTGAATATCTTATCTTAGTTTCACAATATTAGAGTTGTTAAATTCAAAGAATTCTTCACAAACTTCTTTATTCTCGTTGAATATTCTTTATTTTCACGTAAATTTATCTAATTCAAACTAAGTACCTCCAAATATTACCAAAATAATGTTTCAAAACTAGCCTCATATTTTTTGCCTAATTGTAATCACTAAATTAACTTTCGTTAATCTTTTTATTTTCAGAACACCACTCTCGACTCAATTCCCAATCTTCAACCGTGAGACAAAAAACACCTTGAAAGCACAAGATCACCATTATTCCGCAAGTCGTCCAAAAATCACTGCTAGTGGTCAGAAACCTGGCCACAATTAACTAACACACTTAAAAATTATGGAAAAATACGAGGTGTTATCGCTAGCCAGCGTCATGTTTTTTACGCGTCTCTACTATTCTAGTCCTTAGTATCTCAACCCAAACCGCGTAAAGTAAGTGTTACCCTAACCCTTAAGCTGGGAGGCGGATCACCACGTCCGCATAATTGAAGCCACCAATTGTATGTGTCTAGGTAAATTACATGATACCATTTACGAAGTATCGGTCAATATGCATGGCGCTGCTAGTGGTTCTGGCTCGACATCAGTTACCACAAAAATTGATCGTACAAGAGTTACGGTGACCAGTTTAGCGAGCAGTAACGTGGCCGCCTCGCGGTATCATGATTCTGTCGCCAATAACAACAACAACAACAATAACAATTCTAGCAACATCATCAACGAAAACATCCATACGATCATAACCAACAGCACAACAAACGGAATGGGCACTGGTGACATCGCATTAGCACCAACAACCAGGATGAGTCCTCCAACGAGCATGGACACCTCTGAAGGCACGACCTTGATAACCACCGGAGAGCCTACTATGATAGCTCCGATGGTCAAGGCAGAAAGTCCTGACATAGCTGCGGGCACCTCAGTCGGTTCTACGGCCTCCACAACTGCCACAGGACACTCTGTTGTTGGTCCTGGGGGGTCACTTTTTGCCGGAATCGCCAACAGCAATAAGCGACCCAGACCCGATGACTGGTTAGCACCCAGCAGTCCCAATTCCCCTCAGAATATCCCTGTGAGACACCTGGTTTATACGACGCCTCAGCAGCAGATTTGTCACACGCCTACGCTACAACAGCAACAGCAACAGCAAACACCTCAACAACAACAGCCAACACCTCCGCCGCAAAAACAGCAGGTGTTGCAGCAACAACCCAATATGACCATCAACCAGACTGGACAACAGCCTAATAATAATGGATACGTCAGTCCAATGAGCTCTGGAAGCTACGACCCCTACAGTCCTAACGGCAAAATAGGTAAGTCTTTTTTTGGTACTTATTTTTGATTGATGCTAAAGAATTTAGTCGGTTTTCTTGGATTTGTGTCAATTGGACGGAATTAAACCAGAGTATCAATTGCCGAGCTGAATTGCTCTTTTGTTTTGATTATGGATTTACAAGACATTATGTAATAGTGATTGGTGATTAATTAGTGATAACAAGCTCTTGATTTGAACGGAAATCAATAGCGAACGTATTAGTCGGTGATAATCCTTAAACATCTGTTGCACTTCTAGACGCGGAATTCCAGAGTTTAATTAGGTAGGAATTATTGCGCCACTCGTTATGTAAAATTGGGTCATATAATTGAAGATTTTGAAGTAGATGAAATAGTTAATTTGGAAAAAAATAATTTTTTTTGGGGAAATAGGTGTCCTGATAAAAGAATTTTCATCTTGAAAGCCTTTCTTTTCATGTAAAAACAATTAAATAATGTAAAATTGGGGATTTTTGTTAATAGTTCTGGGTTTTGCCGATAGGTGGCTACGCTTTCTCGCTACCAGAAATATTTAACCAGAGTATATATAAGCCAAACTTTTTTATTTAATTGATACATTGTAAAAGAACTATTTACAATGAATTTTGTAACTTATAGCTTATAGTTAACAATTAATAAAATATTTAAAAATTAAAAAAATTCTTTTAAAATATATAATTATATAAAATAGATAAAAGAAAAACAGTCACGAATTAGTTTTTATCAAGAATATGAAAAGAAAAAAAAATAGTTAAGGTCATGTTCATGCGGGCTAGGTCTAGGACTTAATGAATTTTAAACTCGTATGTGGGTCGGATTTTAAAACGAAATGTGGGTACTTTTATTTACTCAGTTGTATATATCTTTTCACCCGCATCGAATCGCTGAACAATACACGCGATTTAAAAGTTATTAATAGCGAAAAAAATGAGTTTAAGAATATAAATAAATTTACGGGGTCGTATGATAATAATAATAATAATGACGGTGATAATAAAGTGAGAGAAGTATGATGTGAGAAAATTTTCAAGCGTTAATAAAAACGAGAAAATGATAATAATGATGATAATGACAGTAAACATATAATGAGGAGAGTTGAGATAAAAGTGCAGTGTGGCAGTAGTGCAAACGATTGATACGGCGGAAATGAGTGGGAACTGTAGATCAAAGAAAAGTAAGATTTAGACGACACTACTAACTGCTGTATGCACTGTTGCAGTATTGCTCTGTTGCACTGTTGCAAGTGGAGAATCTGACAGAGATAGAGAGAGAAATAACAAAACGGGATAATTAACTGGTTGATCTGACGTCACATCCGCTATAAAAGTCAAAGCTATTTCAGCTCATCCAGCTATTCTCTTTGTCGCATCATCGTCCGAGGATGAATAATGTGCATAGCGCATTATATATGCGGTAAAAAAAAATCTATTTGGTTAACGAAAAATATTGGATGAAATTTCACTCTTGTTTTGAGATATTTCGTTGTAAATTTGTAAAATAAAACAAAAAAAGACGTGGAAAAAAGTCGATTTTGATTCCAAGTTAATAACACAAGATAAATAGTATAATAATAATAATTGGAAGTAACCGAGTATTTATTACAATGAAATATGACTTGTAATGTTCTTTTATCATTTTTTATTAAAGTTAGTTCTCAAAAGATCCGATAGGTGGCACATAGTCGCAGAATTTTCTCGCTATAGGAGAGTTTAATTTTTAAAATAAAAATTCTATGGCGATATAGAAGAATTTTACATGCCCATATATGATCTAGTATGTCTATATACACGCTAAAAAATTTTAAGCGTTTAAAAATTTTGTTTTAAAAATTTTTATGTTAAAAATTTGATGTTTTTATGAGAAAATTTAATACTTTTCTATGTAAATTGTTTGATATTAACGAAAAAAAGGTAACAAATACTGAAAACAAATTTTCTATGACTTAAAATGTTCTTTTATCATTTTTTATTAAAGTTAGTTCTCAAAAGATCCGATAGGTGGCGCATAGTCGTAGAATTTTCTCGCAATAAGAGATTTTAATTTTTAAAATAAAAAATCTATGGTAATATAAGAGAATTTTACATGCCGATATATGATCTAGTATGCCCATATACACGCTAAAAAAATTTAAGATGATATTTATGCGTCGATTTTGATTCCAAGTTAATAACACAAGATAAATAATAATAATAATAATAATAATTGGGAGTAACCGAGTATTTATTACAATGAAATAAGTCAGTATTAATGTTAATGGAACGAGTAAAATGAAATGTGAGACGTACAACTGGTGATGACAGTTGTCATGAAGAGCAAAGGCCTAGCAGGGTCGAGTGCGCATGAAATAGACTGCATGCTTTAGTGAACATGAACACTCAAGGCTACACAACATTTTAACGTCAATTGGTATATTACCCAGACTCAGACACCAGCGACATCTTTGCTATTACAATTTTTTTCTTTCCTTTTTTTAATTCAATTATAAATTATGACATTTGAATTTTTTTAAATTAAGACCTGTTATTCTAAATTACTGAATTTATCTTTGGTCTCGGAGGAATTACGTAGTAAACAGACTTTTTCATGCGGAATTTAATTATTTAAATTAGAATAAAAAATTTATTACTCCTTTTCAGGTCAAGTCTATATTACTAGTCGTATATTTATTCAATTGTATTTAAAACTGCGATTTAGATTTCATTTATTTACTCAATGATAACTCTGAATAACAAGTGACATTTTATTAAAGGAATTTTTTAAAGTAGATTTTAAAATATCCCGCCTAAAAGACTTTAACTTACAGCGACATCTATGAGGAAGTTCTTGCGGTGTTCCGGTTCTATGTTTCTAAGAACACACTGGAAAAATTACTCATTCGTAAAAGACTCTATATTCTTCGCTTAATAATGCCGAATAAAATAATAATTCTGATATAAAAATATTTTAATTAAATAAAAAAATCTTACCTAAAGTCAATCAGCTAAAAATGGATGAGCTAAACGGAATAATATACCGTTAAGTAGATTTTTGAAAAAATTAATGTCTGTATTAATGTTTGCAGTTAAAAAAATTATATCGTAAATGATATTTTGTAATAATGTAGTGTAATACGATTAGTGAAATAATTCAATTCCATTAAAAAATAATTTAAGATGGTCACATATAATTAAATTCAACTTTTGTTGAAATCTTTGAACGTTACGGTAGCTTGGAGTGTTGGCTAAAAAAGATAATTTATTTGAAATGTTTTCAAGTGTTACATAAAAATTTCACGGCTGTGAAATTTCAGTAAACTTAACCTCCAGCGCACCGGAAACATAAGACTAGCAATTTCCGGTTCCAGGTTATAGTCAAGGACTTTCCAGTTGTGTAAAAAATTTTATTCCCTACAAAGATAAATCTATAAAACTATACAACTTTTAGACTTTCTAAATTTTTCTAAATTTAATTTTTTCAAATTAATTTAGTATCATTACGAAAGTTTTCATTAAAATTTGTGCCTTTTCAAGATTTCATATCTTTTTCGGCCATATTTAATTTATTACGGCAATTTTTCTTATATATTTTATATATTTCACAAATATCATATATACCAAAAATATAAAATATATAAAAAAATCGATGTGGGTACTCAAATGAAAGGACTCGATGAGTGTAACATCGGAATGAGCTTATATCTTTAAAAATGAAAGTAATGAAGAAATAACATTGTATTTTGTCAAATAATGATATTTTTTAAAATTTGAGCTCATTCTGATGTTACATTCATCAAGACTTTTCATTTGAGTACCCACATGAATTTTTTATATATTTTATATATTCCATGAATCTCATATATATCAAATATGTAAAATATATAAAAAAAATGCATGTGGGTACTCAAATGAAAGGTCTCGATGAGTGTAACACCGAAATGAGCTTATATCTTAAAAATAATGATTAGTTGAGAAGATACAATATCATTTCTTAATCATTGACATTTTTAATGATATAAGCTCATTCTGATGTTCCACTCATTGAGATCTTTCATTTGAGTACCCACATGAATTTTTTATATATTCCATAAATATCAAATATAAGAAATATATAAAAAATTCATGTGGGTACTCAAATGAAAAGTCTCGATGATTGTAACACCGAAATGAGCTTATATCATAAAAAATGCCAATAAAATTTCTCTAGATCCGACAAAAAATAATTTTGAATAAAAAATTGCAAGTTTTCTATCTAAAATTGTCTTTGTGCAAATCAAATAACATTTTTTTAACAAAAAAGTTACTGTGAGAAATATTTTTATTTCTCAAGCGAAGATTTTTTACAATTTCTTATTATAATAATATTGCTCATTTATTTCAAAATAAATTTTTTGTCAGCATATCCAGTAAAGAAACTCTTAATTTAAAATCTTCAAAAAATACGATTTTGAAATAGCAGAATCCGCGTAAATTACCAAAATAAAAGTTAGTCATCTGCAGTAATTGGACCTCTTAATCCTCCAAAGTAAACATATGTTGTAACAATGATCTAACTAATACATAAAAAAAACGGCAACTCTTACAAATAAATAATATATATATTTCAACACCGTCTGTGTCTTATCATCAATTATCATCTCGTCCAATAACACCGCCCTCGCTATTATATTCAGCATTATATCGTAACTTCTCGCGGGAAAAGTAAAACTGTCGTTACATAACTTGGCTATTTTCGCGTGTGTAGCTTTCATTTACAATACACACACACTGAACCTCAAACAACTATCTACAATCCACTTAGTTACTTACGCACACCAACAACGACATTTAGATTCACAATATGTGTGTGTGTGTGTGTACTTTTGCACACACAATCTCGACAATGTCCTCGAGTTAACAACTTCAAGTTAAACTGTTAGAATGATGAGAGCGAATACCTGACGACAGTACAACAGCACATTGATGTAGGTCGTCGTACGTTTTATCAGTCGCTATCGGTCTCTCAGTGTTTGACCTACATATAGTAATAAATCCAATTGTTATTCACACATGGATATTTTTTTTATGTTATTATCGTTATAATCTTACAATTAAAAACACTCGGTAAGAATTTTTGTGTTAAAAAAATTATTCAGTTCTTGAATTCGAATTCTTGAATCGAGATTTTTGTATCAATTGTCGGTAATTATTAAAATGTTCTTTTATCATTTTTTATTAAAGTTAGTGCTTAAAAGATCCGATAGGCGGCGCATTGTCGCATAATTTTCTCGCTGTAAGAGTTTAATTTTTAAAATAAAAATTCTATGGCGACTTAAGAAAAGTTTACATGCCCAAATATGATCTAGTATGTCTAAAATTTTGTGTTAAAAATTTTTATGTTAAAAATTTGATATTTTTATGAGAAATTATAATACTTTTTTTATGTAAATTCTTTTGAATTAATAAAAAAAAAGGTATTAAATATTGAAAACAAATTTTTTATGACTTAGAATGTTCTTGTAGCATTTTTTATTAAAGTTAGTTGTCAAAAGATTGCAGAATTTTCTCGCTATAAGAGAGTTTAATTTTTAAGATAAATATTATATGGTGATTTAAGACAATTTTACATGCCTATATATATGATCTAGTATGTTCATAAACACGCTAAAATATTTTAAGCATTTAAAAAGTTTGTGTTAAAAATTTCTATGTTGACAATGTGATACTTTTATGAGAAAATTTAACACTTTTTTATGTAAATTGTTTTAAATTAGTCAAAAAAAAAGTATTAAATAACAAATACAAATTTTTTTGACGCAATGACGCAGAAATTTTTTACTAAGTATGATTTTTAATTTTATTTAATTATATATGGCCATGTATTTAATTATATTTGGCCATATATTTAATTATCTATGATCTTATATCATTTTTATTGTTATTTAATTCTAATATCCATTCAAAAAAATTGTATATGTTTCTAAAAGGTCTAATATGTACATAAATAATTTTTAACGTGCTTAAATATGTCTACATATTGTCTGATAAGAAAATTGGCCATATATGGGCATATCAAGCCATATCTGGCCATATATGGCTTAATATATCCTCATATAACCTGACAATCAAAAATGGCAATATTGCATTCATATATAATTTGTTAGACCAATTTAGTTTTAAAAAGTCCCGACAGGTGGCGCATAATCGCATAATCGTCTCGGTATCAGAGAGTTAATTTCTAGGAATTAAGTCTTAAAATAAAAAAAATGTTTTTTCGACTTTCTTAAAGAACTTAGATGATATTAATTTTTAGTTTAATTAACTTCTACACCAATTATTGATTAAAAAGGCATTTTAAATGACGTATACATTTCTAGAAAAATAATAATTAAAAGGTTTAGATAAATTAAGCGATATTAAGTCATATTGATAGTCTAATTAGCAATTTGTCTAACTCCTTATTTTTTAAAGGGTGATTCTTTAACATTTTGATGGAGCAATAGTCCAATTATAAATTATTTAAATGATCTAAGCCAAAATATTGTACCTCTAATAGATATTGAAGGATTTTTTAAAATGATAATACATTTTGAACTAATTGTTTTATTATACAAATGGCAGATTCTCTTAAACGAAGTTAAACAATTTGCCAATTAGAACGTCGATATAAAATTTGACAATATATGGATTCATCAGGAAATGTTTCCACATAAATCTTTTTCTAAAAATAAAGTTAATGTAATTGTCTCAGTTTCAAAGAAAATTGGATAATATTTATTGTATAGAGTATTTATAACATTTTGAAATACCGATGGTATGTAATCATTATCACAAATAATTTATAAGCTGATCAATTTCTACATTTACGTAATCAATGCTCTAATTATGAATTTAATAAGCGGGTTAATTGATAAAAATAGTTAGAATTGTATTTAAAATAGTTTAAGTATATAATTTAAAGTTTAAATTTTGTGTAAGAAAAATTTTAAGCAAGACTGAAGTTAAAATTTTTTTTGCTACAGATAATTTCTTTTTTTTTTTGCACGAAAAAAATTTATTCTACCATGAAATTCTGCGTGCGTGTAAAATACCGCAACTTCCACCAAAATTATTCCGCATTTAACTCCTTAAACTCACGGAGATTTGAATAAATAAATATACATCAGATACTTGATATTATTTGATTAAATTTTATCAACAATAACGCTCGTAAGATGGAGGGCAATGATAGTCTGTTGGAGTTAGAAATTAAAGGACGATCGATATACCACGCTACTTGACTTGCAAATTATTCCCGCAGCCGACTGCTTGACACATAGTGTACCAATGAAATTTATGTCCATCATACATTATCCAATCATCCCTGCATTAAGACTTGTGTTAGACTCTATAAACTTCCCAGTAATTATTAAAAACATCTAAAATCTTTATCTATTTTTGACAAAATTTTAATTTTCTTGTTAAAAAATATTTTTGTAGATTTGGAAAAAAATAATTTTAAATGAAAATCTCCAAGTTCTTTACCTAAAATATTTTTTTTATAAATATAAAAAAAAACCCTCAAGACAATTTTAAAATAAGCAAATATTCAATATTACGGCGAAAATATTGATTCTATGTAAATATTTTTTAAACAAAAATCGTTTAAAAATTAATTTTATAAAACAAATGTTGCTTATGAGATTTTCTTAAAAATCAAAATTTTTGCTGTTAATAATTTCATTATTAAAATTACAGCGAAAATATTGATTTAACAAAAAAAATCAATTTTTTTTTATAAAATTAAATTTTGAACAAATCTTGTTTAAAAAAATTTTTTATATGACCAATTTTCGCCGTAATATCAAAAATTAAGAGTCACAGAAAAAGATTCAATTTTTTGGTAATAATAAATCTTATTTGTTTAAATTAAAGTGAAAATATTGATTTTACAAAAAAAATCATAAGCAAAAAAAATCATAAGGGAAAAATCATAAGAATTATTTTTTTTTTTTAATTAAATTTTGAACAATTTTTGTTTAAAAATTATTTCATAAGACTAATATTTCCGCTGTAATTCCAAAATTAAGTCATAATAAAAATTTGAAATTTTTTAATGATTATGAATCTTATTTTTAAAATTACAGCGAAAATATTGATTTTACAAAAAAAAAAAATCATTTTTTTATGAAATTAAATTTTGAACAATTTTTATTCAAAAAAATTTTTTGTAGGACCAATATTTTCGTCATAATATCAAAAATTAAGATTCATACTCAAAAAGATTCATATTTTTTTATAATTATTGTCATTATTATTTTTAAAATTACAGCGAAAACATTGATTTCACAAACAAATCATAAAAACCATTTTTTTTTAATAAATTCAATTTTTTACAATCTTTGTTTCAAAAATTTTTTATAGAACCAATATTTTCGCCATAATATCAAAAATTTGAATTGTTATTTAAAATTTTTGGCACTAGAAAAAAAAATAATTATCTTCAATCAAGACGAAAAATTTACAAAGTAAAATTATTTTAAACCAAGAAAAAATTTCTTAATTTAAGAATTTGTTTCTTAAAAAAAAATATCAAATTTCTCAAAATTATTTTCTTAATTCTTTAATTTTTTATTTTTTGGGTAATAATTTGAAAAATTCTTAAATTTCAAGATTTATCGATAAAATTTAACGAGATAAGTATGAAGGACAATGGCATTAATTAAAAATATTTATTAACTAGCTGTATCACAACATATCTTGTCCCATCATACATATCAAACCGCAATCGTGCGTATTGATCGGTTAGGCACGAGTTCTATTAGCACTGCCACCTGTAGGGTCTCTTAACAGGCATTAAAGCCTTGAAATATTTTACACAGGTGGCGCCACGCACATGTTGTCCTCTCACTTAACGGCGTCTTTTGGTGCAGCCGTCCATTTAATTTTACCTTTAAAAATGCCCTTTAAATAAAAAGGAGATTTAAATTTTTGAGGCCGCGCCAAGATTGCTCTAATAAAATCCCAATTGAATTTTTCTACCGCAAGTCATTTGAATATGACATTTTTTTTTCGGATGTATTTATATTAATAATTGCAGACTTTGTCGAGGACAAAAGAACTGTGGGATAAAAAAGGAAAAGGCGGACTCATTATTATTGGTGCCAACGAAACAAGTGGAGCGTCCAATCAGGTTGGACAGCCTCTAGCCTCTTTGGTCTCGTCCTGTTCTTTTACCCTTTTTTCATCACTTTTTCTTGTTAGCTGTCATGTTAGACAGTCATAAATATATACGAAGTATGTATTGGGGTTCAATATAAGGATTAATTATTATTAATTTGTTAATAATCGGTGCGTTTTATATATTCTTTTAATTTTATTAAAATTTGCAAGATTTTGAATTAAATATATAAAATATATAAAAAATTCATGTCTGTACTTAAATGAAAGGTCTTGATAAGTGTATCATCGGAATGAGCTTAAATCTGAAAATATGTCAATAATGAAAAAATTACATTGTATTTTGTAAACTAATGACATTTTTTTAGATATAAGCTCATCTTGATATTCCACTCATCGAGACCTTTCATTTGAGTACCAACATGAATTTTTCATATATTTTATATATTCGATATATATGATATTTGTGAAATATATAAAATATATAAAAAAATCCATGTGGCTACTCAAATGAAAGGTCTCGATTAGTGTAATATCGAGATGAGCTTGTATCTTAAAAAACATCATTAGTTGATAAAATACAATGTCATTTCTTAATTATTGACATTTTTTAAGATATAAACTCATTTCGATGTTACACTCATCGAGACCTTACATTTGAGTACCCACATGGCATTTTTTATATATTTTATATATGTGGTATTTGTGAAATATACACGGAAAAAAACGTGCGGTAAATCCAACATCACTTGGAGTTGTCACAGAAACACATGAAAAATATATTTTTCATATATACATATATGTAATATATATAAATATATGAAAAATTGATGTGGGTACTCAAATGAAAAGTCTCGACGAGTGTAACATCGATATGAGCTTATATCTTTTAAAATATCATTTGTGGACAAGATACAAGGTAATTTCTTAATTATTGAGATTTTTTAAGATATAAGCTCATCTCGATACTATACTTATCGAGACCTATCATTTGAGTACCCACATCAATTTTTTATATAGTTTATATATTTATATATTCCACAAATACCATATATATAAAATATATAAAAAATGCCATGTGGGTACACAAATGAAAGATCTCAATGAATGTAACATCAGGATGAGCTTATATCTTAAAAAACATCATTAGTTCATCAAATACGTCATTTGTTAATTATTGTATGACACAAAAACATAATAAGTGCGATTATAAGCGCTTAGATATGGAATTAGCGGGAAGTTGCAGGGATGGCCTTTAGGGTCAACATTTTTCCTAATTTTTTTTTTTTTTAATTTTTTCTGGGACAAATGTAACATTTTGTCGAGCATCAGGTGTGTCTATAGAAAAAGTAATTTAAAAATTTTCACCGGTGACCAACGAACCGGAGAAAGGAAATAGTGTTATCTATATTCCAGACCCCGACTTAAAAATGTCAATTTTTGAGGGTAATTACTCTAAAACCTTTCCACGATCTTATCTCAGATAAGGCACTACCAAAAATGATGAATGGTTGTCATTTTCGGCTTATCGCTCTACTAATACAAAATTCATGTAAAAAAAACTGAACACATTTTCAAAAGTTTGATTTCTTTAAAGTAAACTTCTTATTCACAAAATAAATAAATAAAAAAAATATATATTTTTCTCTGACACACTGACTGTTGCTCGCTGTAGCAACGCACAAAAAATTAATTATAATATTAAAAAAATTTGAACTGACAGGAGAAAATATCAATGTCAGTAGACTTGCTCTCTGAAGCGAAAGATGATAAAAAGTGATGTTAAAATATATTTTAGTATATAACAGATACATAAAAATAAATATGTAATAGTAAGACTGGCACAGAGAGCATAAACACACATGACAGTATAACGTAAGCCAATGCTCTCCCCAAGGATAGCCGGTCTAGTCTGCATGACGAACATTTAAAGAAACTTATTCGAGTGAAATACGTCCGCTCGCTTCAAGAGCAAATGAGATAGCGTCAAACAAGACGACAAGGACGTCTTAGTTAATTAGCCCCTTTCATGCCCGATTTTTATTTTTATTTTTTTCAAGAGCTTATTTTATTGTTTATATTTATCAGTTTATTTTTATTGACGCATCACACATCTGTCAATTAAATTCTTAAGAATACTCCATTTTTTCGCTATAAATATTTCACAAAAAAGATAAATATTTTTCATTATATTAATTTGTTTAAATTAATTTTTTGTTGAAAAAAATAATTTTAGATAGCAAACTTGCAAATTTTTAATATAAAGTTGTTATGAGCTCATTACGATGTTACACTCTTTGAGACCTTTCATTTGAGTACCCACATGCATTTTTTCATATATTTTACATATATGGTATTTGTGAAGTATATAAATATATAAAATATATGAAAAATTGATGTGGGTACTCAAATGAAAGGTCTCGATGAGTTTAATGTCGGGGTGAGCTTATATCTTTAAAAATGTCAATAATTCACAAGATACAGCGTCATTTGTTAATTATTGACATTTTTTAAAATATAAGCCCATTCCAATGTTACACATATCGAGATCTTTCATTTGAGTACACACATCAATTTTTCATATATTTTATATATATTATATATATGTACATATGAAAAATATATCAAAAATGCAAGTAGGCACTCAAATGAAAGCTCTTGATGAGTATAACATCAGGATGAGCTTATATCTTTAAAAATGTCAATAATTACGAAAGTACAATACAATTTAATATAATTCAGAATTACCTTGTATCTTGTAAACTATTGACATTTTTAAAGATATAAG
>CAJNRD030001114.1:11120507-11151339 GCA_905319865.3 Cotesia congregata
CTTGTGTGTGTGTGTGTGTGTTTTTTTTTGGGCGAGAGGAGGGAAATCTTCATAAGACACTGGCTAGATGTTGGAGATATTGGTTGCCGGTAGTGTGAGATTTTTACTCACTAAAACCCTCCCCTCTCTTGTACCTGGTACTGCGGGACCGCGTTAGCATTACTTCGCAGTACCAGGCCCCCTCCAAGCTACTCTTGTAGCTATTTCCTCCTGTAGCTATTCCTCCTATATAGTCCTGTAACAGGACCCTCCGTTTTTGCGGCTGTGGCCGGCTTACAGTCTGTACCCGCATTTGCCTGTGCCCCGCTTATTTTAGGGGCACAATGACCGAGGAAAAACCACAGAAACCTGGTCAAGGTACAGTCGGCAAGGGAGCAAGCCCCGGAAATCACAGAAGAAAAATTGCAATTGCCAGGGCTCGAACCCACGCCTGAGCGACTGCTGTGCGGCAGTTTAAGACTTAAACCGCTCGGCCAAGCAGTCGCCTAACATCGAGATGAGCTTATATCATTAAAAATGTCAATAATTAAGAAATGACCTTGTATCTTGTAAAATATTGACATTTTTAATGATATAAGCTCATCCCAATGTTATACTCATCAAGACCTTTCATTTGAGTACCCACATGAATTTTTCATATATGTTATATATTTCATATATATAGAATATATATCAAATATGTAAAATATATAAGAAATACATGTGGGTACTCAAATGAAAGCTCTTGATGAGTATAACATGGGGATGAGCTTATATCTTTAAAAAGGTCAATATTTAAGAAAGTACAGTGCAATTTAATAAATGTAATTATTTAATAAAGCAAAATTTTATTTATTTATAGTTCACAAGTCATGATAGTCACATTGGGACTGCAAGAAGGTTGCTAGTTATTATTATTATCATATTATAATTTTTGTTGTTAGTGTAATAAGATTCAAAGTGATTATAATAATACTATTGATAATAATAATAATAAAACCCAAAATCGTATTTGGCAGCAATAATATGCATATAAATGATATAAAAAGCATATTATTAGAAAAAAAATGGTCACTGAAGTTATAAAAATTTTTTTAAATTGATTAATTGCTATATATACAGAAAAAAGTGCTATTAATGGCTTATATTATGGATTTTTAAAGTATTTATGGAGGGACAAACACGATAACTTTTAAAAAAATCAATTTTTCAACTCTATTTATTTTTTAATCTCCTGATCTGCCTTATGGGAAGTTTCGTAATGAAAATTGCAGCTTAATATTGTTTTGTTTAATTATAATTAATTTTTTTCGGCTGGCAGTTGGAGAAATTTTCAGTCCTTTGAGCAGCCGTATAGAAAAATTTATTTGTAAATACAGCTTGAAGACAGCTGATACTATACTCAATTGTGTGTCGCTCGCTGACCAAAGGCAATACACTCTTTAATTGGTTCTTTTTTTATGATTCACTTATCGGAACGAAAGAGGGCGTTCAATTCGTATGAAAAAAATTCTAACCGCGGGAAAATTCAAACGAGCTTTAAAATTCAATTGTAAATAAAATAAATTTCTTGTAATTTATTTGTAATTAACTTATTGTTAAAATTATTTTTTTAATTATTCTTGTACTGTACTGTAGATTATTATTTTTTTTTATCGACGTTTGATATAAAATTATAAAAAAATTGAACATAGTATTTAAACTTTACTTTGATTAAAATAAAAATTTTTTCTTTATTTTTTTCATTGCATAGAATACTATCTTAACTATTTTTAAGGTTACTAAATAGCACAAAGAGCGTAAATCAAAACCAGGTTAACATTCACCGCCCTTTTTACATTTTCTGGCGCCAATTCGAGGCACTAACTTAGCGACTTCGTCAAACAGAAGTTTTATTTCTCTGGTACGTAATACGACAGGAAATGCGGCAGATTGCAGTTAAAAAGTTTATTACTTTTCAGTTATTTCTGTAGAAAATTTACTTACGTTCGTGTTATTTATTTTACCTCTTTGTGCTACTGTACTAAAGTTCTTAATTATTTAGATATTTTGAGATAATGATTTTTAGGCCACGTTATTGCATACATTATACATGTATGCATAATTTAATACTTGAATATTTAATTAAGATAATGTATTGATATATGAATTATTTAAGCAAATAAAAATTAAACTTTTCAACAGTTCTTCTGTGGTACTTATTCAAATATTTTATGTAATTTTTACGGTACTCAATGAATCGATTAAACATCTCATCTATTTACATTCATTATAAATTTTAATCAATTTTATCTTTTTCATTTTATTTTTATTTCATAGATATTAATATCTAAATTTTTGAATATTAAATTACTTTTTTAGAAAAAAAATTATTAATTTATTTTTTCTTTTTTTTTTTATTCAGTAGCAGAAGCAGAAAAAAAATATTTTTATTATAACGAATCAATAGAATTTATTTATTTATTTTTTTTTTTTTTGGAGTCTTACGCGTCAGCCTTCTGGCCTAGACACGTGGGATTTTTTACGTCCCTTCCTACTATTTATTGTGTTTGATGTGCCGAACTACACATCTTAACCTCCTATCCGCGGCTGTGGCCGTCTTACAGTCTGTACCCGCATTCGCCTGTGCCCCACCCTTAGCACAGTGACCGAGGAAACCACAGAAACCTGGCCAGGATACAGTCGGCAAGGGAGCAAGCCTTGGAAATCGCAGAAAAATTGCGACTGCCCAGGGCTCGAACCCACGCCTGAGCGACTGTTAAACGGGCAGTTTAAGACTTAAATCGCTCGGCCACGCAGCCGCTCAGAATTTATTTTTTACGAGACAGATAAATTTATTTTAGTCCGTTTGTTAATTACCTGAAGAATTTTTAATAATAATCAAAATAATAACACTAAATACAATTTCCGTTGTCAATATATCTATTTTTGTTGTATTTTTAACGTAGAAATTTAATTGTCATTGAGTAAACGTTGATAAAGTTAACATTAAAATTTAAGACAGCATGTGGTAATTAATATTTTTATAGAAATAGATTTCCTGGGAAGAAATATAGGTTTTAAATTTTGAAATTAAAATTTTATACTCATTCAAGTATATATTAAAGAGATCCAAGTACCCTCCTAGGGTAAAGAATGTCTAAAAAAATAATATGTAGAAATACTTTTGTTATCTTAAAATTAATTTTTAAATTAATTAATAACATTTTTGAGGAAATTTCCGAAAAATTTACTCATTAAATAATTGTTAACATTTAATTGACGAATAAAAAATATAACACTCTGAATTACCGGTATACACTTGACAACACAAAAATAGTTCCCTAATCTTCAAATTTATTTATGTTTACTGTCTAACTAAAATGACTAAGATTCTCTAGCATTTAAAGAACCGCGGTTACTTATGCTTTGGGTAACTGCGCAAGCGGTGTTGCCAAGTCAAATACAAGACTTTAAAGAACGCAAGTTCCGAGTGATTTTTCATAAAAAATATAAAATATCTCCGTAATACGTTCAGAAAGCTACTTTTTTATTGTTTTAATCTTTAGCTTATTATTTTTTCAATCAAATTCAATGAAAATAAAATTTTTTTTAAATCTTTAATTGCATTAAATTCTTAAACAAATACACGGCTGGTGGAATCTCCATTTTACATGTAAGAATTACAATTTTCAAATCTAATTATTTGATTAAACCCCGAAAACCTACTGTTATAATTTTTTTATTAATTATTAGGTTACGTAGATTGAATTTACAAATTTTCAGGAAGTTTTAAAAATTTGACTTTCACTCGAATCTCCTTAATTAATTTATTTAAAAATCAAGTCTTGATATTAAAATACTTGATTTAAGAAAAATATTGTTGAGAGAAAAAAATATTGTTTACCCATCAATATTATTTGTTACAGATTAACAAATCATTTTTTTACTCTAAATAAATTATATTAATAAAAACAAAGCCTTATTACATCAAAATAAATATTTGTTTCCACCAAATAATATTTAGTAGTAGGTATTAAATATTTCTTTGGTAAGTATTGTCGGTAGATGGCTATGCTTTGATTTCAATGTGATACATAACCTATTCACTGACTCAGATTATTTTATTCAGCTCAATTTTGGGAGATTTATCTTCCCTTTGAAAACACACATACTCCCAAATGGCTTATATGTCATTTCTCAGTGGAGTTTAGTTTAAATTTTTCAATTAGTCTATTATTGATATGTTAAAAAGTTGTTTAATTTTAAATTTTCTAAATGTCTCAAATAAAAAATTATAATTTAATGAGATTATTATTTTCTCTAATACCTTATATTTTTACTTAAAATTATTTATTTTAATTATTTTGATTTATTTTGAGTAAAAAAGTTAGCTTGTACGCTAAAATTAGTTAAAAAATGAATTTCTTTAATACCAATAAACGATTTATTGCGAAGCAATAAATCATTTGTTAATACTAAATATTTATTTAGTGGCAATGGGCTTTAATAATTTATTTAGTAACTTTTACTAAATATTTGGTAATTAAAGGTTTGTTACTAAATCCTCCTATTCTTGATTTCTTGACTCAATTCAAGCTCACTGCCTCGAAGCAAAAGTAAAATTTCCAAAATAATATTTTCTTACACCACTTATTAGTTTTTCTATCCAACGCGGGGCTTATTTAAATTCCTTTCCCGTAAAATTTTCAATTTTTCATAAAAATTCTCCGAGCATTCATTCATTCTTGCGCACAAAGAAATTGGTTTCCGTCAGTGGATGATAAATAGATCGGATTATACCTTATCCTTTATCCTGCATCAGAATTTAACGTCATCACCAGAGCCTGGAAGTTGGGGCAAATTAATATATAAAACAAAAGAGAGCGAAACGATATTTACCATTAATAATCAATTTTCTATAATATGTATAAGTTTATGTCTACATAAATAACATAACACAAACGCAATAGCAAGCTTTGATAGAAATTGACTGGGATCGGATCAGAAATGACGTGTATAGTGGCCTGATTTGAACTCAGTCTACCCCTCCCATTGCTTCATCAGAGTATTATGCTACTATATATAATAATATACGATATATAAATATATAACACGTACAGCGTATTACGGATAAAGAGAGAGTAAGTAAATAAGAGAGTGTAACGTGGCCCTGACCTGCGACCTATAGTGTGACGTTTTAATACTTATCCTCCTCTCTTTCATTTCTTTTCTTCAACCGTTGCGCAGGTCAGGGTTTTATAGCTTTTGCGTTCGTCTTCCCAATATTCCAACTTTTTTTTTTACCAAAAATTATTACACTGAGAAAAAAATGTGGTTCTTTGAACTAGGAAAATCTAGCTGAATAGCGTCACTACTATTTAGTTTAAGAACATGTAGTACAGTATGATGTCGGTAATTCAGTCTGGACCAGTGACAACAAATGCCAATTTAATATAACGGTTTGTTTATTTGAAACACATATAAAATCCACTGAAGAAAGTTATCAGACTGACTGTAAATACTCCAAACACTGTTTAAAAAAATTATCTTATTGTTTATTTACATAACACATGAGTTCTGTGTAGAACAAGGATTTTTATGGCTTGAAACAATATACATAAAGTATATGAACTTGGTCTAATAATTAAATTGCACTGGCCCTGCAAAAAGCTTATTTTTATTGTACTTTGTAAAGATAATTAAGAAAGTTTCTTGTATTTTAAAGAGATAATCTGGATCCAAGAAAATTATTTTAAAGACAGCTAGTTGTTTTGTTTCAACAATTTTTTGCCTTGAATTTTATCATCTTGACTTAAGAACATGTAGTACAGTCTGATGTCGGTAATTCAGTCTGGACCAGTGACAACAAATGCCAATTTAATATATCGGTTTGTTTATTTGAAACTCATGTAAAATCCACTGAAGGAGGTTATCAGACAGACTGTAAATACTCTAAACACTGGTTAAGAAAATTAAACTAGATAATTTACTTTTGGCACTCTCTTAAGGCCTACATCAAAGTATAGTAAATGAAATTTTTTGTTGATAATTAGTTTTCTACCCTAACCTAGCTGCATTTTAATAACTCTGTCTTATAAGTTATCTAAACTAAAATAAAGAATAACCAAAAAATTAAATCAATCTCTCCGATTATATTGGTTGTATGTTTATTAGTAATTTCTTTATAGTAAAGTTTATTTAGTTGAATATGTGAGGGGTCCTGAGATAAGGCAGTTTTATGCGCGAACACTACCTATTTATTTATCATTTAGTTATTTTTTTTCAATGATTAAATTTAAAAATAGAATCAATTTACGAAGGACTATTATTTACATACTCCTGCCAAGTTTGATAATTTTTTATTCAATAATTACTTGGTCAAAAACGCCCCAGTTTGATCAAAATTAAAATATTCCCTGTCCTACATGTTTTTAAGCCATTTCATCAGCAAACTATATTTTTATACTTATAACGTTATAATTCAGCTTATTATCCACTTTTTCTCGGTGCAGTTACATAAACTTGGAATAAGAAATAATATGATTGTTGTTCTTAACTTCAACTTTTTATAGAAGCTAATTGCTCGAGGACAGTAACGTGGGTGTGACGAAATTTTCTTTAACGACATGTTAATTCAGACAGACGAGCTGTCGGCCTTGTAACCACGCGGAAGTATTAGATGTTCGTTGCAAAAATTATTTTATCATTTACTTTATTGGTAATATTTATTTATGAGGACATTCGAAGTTGGCTAAATTTATACTGAAGTTAGAAGGCACTTGATAATTTATTTTTGATTTTTTTTTTCCGTCAAAAAATGCAGAAAAAATTTGGAATTTAAAATTATAATTTTAAAAATTCAATTTTCTACAAAAAGAAGTTTCTAATATTTTATTCACAATTTTAATTAAAAAAAAAAATAAGATTTCTTCGTCAAAAACATCAAAACTATCACACGCTTGCTAATTACAGTATTGCACGCCTCAAAAGGCATATAATAAATGATGTTATTAATAACTAGAAATTTTTCATCGATTACAGTATGGAGCTACGCGTTTTTGCATTCATTCATTCATTCATTTATTGATTTATTTATTTACTTACTGAGTTTTTTAGCCGCCGAAGGATTTAGACCAAGGCTGCATTATAATATAAATATAAATATATGTACATAATAATAAAAAATAATATATTGAAGTTGTTGACTGTGATATTATGATAATTTAATCGAATGAAAATTCGTATTGGCTTTTGATAAATTCCAACATGTATGACGATGACATTTACGGAAATTGTATTATGCCAAACTGATTGGCTTTACATGCTATTGATGTTTTGTACGTCTTACTATGCACCAGATTGGCGTTTACATTTACTATACACATGCACTGAAAAAGGGCGATATTAATCTCCGGTTTAATATTAAGGATTAATCTTGTTACACATTTCATGCTAGAGGATTTAAATTTTTTTTTAAGTGTTATATACTATAATAACAATACTAAAACCCAAAATCGTACTTGACAGTAATAATATGCATATAAATTAATATAAAAAGCTTATTATTAGAAAAAAAATGATCACTGAACTTATAAAAATTTTTTTAAATCGATTAATTGCTATATTTACAGAAAAAAGTGTTATTAATGGCTTATAATATGGATTTTTTAAGTATTTATAGAGGGACAAATACGATAACTTTTGAAAAAATCAATTCTTCAACTCTATTTATTTTTTAATCTCCTGATCTGCCTTATGGGAAGTTTCGTAATGAAAATTGCAGCTTAATATTGTTTTGTTTAATTATAATTAATTTTTTTCAGCTGGCAGTTGGAGAAATTTTCAGTCCTTTGAGCAGCCATATAGAAAAATTTATTTGTAAATACAGCTTGAAGACAGCTGATACTATACTCAATTGTGTGTCGCTCGCTGACCAAAGGCAATACACTCTTTAATTGGTTCTTTTTTTATGACTCACTTATCGGAACGAAAGAGGGCGTTCAATTCGTATGAAAAAAATTCTAACCGCGGGAAAATTCAAACGAGCTTTAAAATTCAATTGTAAATAAAATAAATTTCTTATAATTTATTTGTAATTAACTTATTGTTAAAATTATTTTTTTAATTCATTCTTCTACTGTACTGTAGATTATTATTTTTTTTTCTATCGACGTTTGATATAAAATTATAAAAAAATTAAAAATAGTATTTAAACTTTACCTGGATCAATTTACATAAATCCTTAAAATACAAATGAAATTAATTTTTTTGAACGCATAATAATATCAACACTTGCATTTGAGTGATGCAAGTTATCTTTGAAGTAAAATAAAAAATAGTTATACAAAAAAAACATTTTATATTATTATTATTGTCATTATCATTATTTAAAAATTTTGAATTTCTTTGAAAATAACAATAACAATAATAATTATAATCCAAAGATTAAAAATTATTAGTTTAAAAATTTTAATTCAAGATTAAAAAATTACGATAATAATAATAATAATAATAATAATAATAATAATAATAATAATAATAATAAAATCTGAACTTGATAGATGAGAAAAATAACGTAAAAGGATTTGACGAAAAATTAACACTGAAAAGTTTTTTCATTCAAGCATAACAAAACTTTAAAAAGCAAAAGGTCAAGGTACGAAAGCAAATCTTAAGGTTCACTCTAAAAATAAACAGACGCATCAGGTGGATATGGGCGTTGCTGATGTGAAAGTCCATCTGCACGTCTTAGTCTACTCACTGTGCGCCTCCTGTCTATACTACCATACACTGTTTTCTAAAGAAATATTCAAAAAAAAAAAAGAACAAAAAAAAAAACGTTTCTAACGTTCTGAAAGTTTAAAGGCACACAGACACAATGCATAGGTGTATACAGAAGTATATGTTTATAAATTGGTCCATTGGTCCCTTCCTCAAGATTTCGTAGAAAGGCCCCATTATTTCGTATACCTGAATACTGGTATCCTGCATCACAGATGAGACTTGGCATTCTTTCACAGATTAAGGTTACTAACCTTTTATTTATTTCGGTGTTTTTTTTTTCTATAACTTTCGAAAGTTTCAAACGGTCGATATTTCATGATTTTTTTTTTAAATTTTATTTTTGTTTCTTTACTTTTTACTATTTTATAACATAATTTTTTTTTCTTCTATTAGAATTTGATGAAAATCAATAGCTGGAAAAAAAGTAAAATTTAAAAGTCAATAATAATTTGCTTTATTAAATAATGACTTTTGTTAAATTGCTCTGTACTTTCTTAGCTATTGGCGTTTTTAAAGATATAAGCTCATCTCGATGTTACATTCATTAAGAGCTTTCATTTGAGTACCCACATGCATCTTTGATATATTTTTCATATATACATATATATAATATATATAAATATATAAAAAATTGATGTGGGCACTCAAATGAAAGCTCTTGATGAGTGTAACATCGGGATGAGCTTATATCTTTAAAAATGTCAATAGTTCTCAAGAAACAAGGTCATCTCTTAGCAGTAGAGTTTTCTAAGCAATAGTTAAAAAAAAAAATTGAAACAATAATTTAATACCAGAACAAAAATTTTTGTTCTAGCTTTAAAATATTCTGCTTTTTTAGAGAATTATGCAAAGGTTTATTGGAGGTTTTCTCAAACCGCTGCATCGTCTAAAGTCTACGTCGTAAATGACTGCCTCGGGATTCTCTAAGCACATCTTATACACAGGAATGCCATAAATCCGTCTGTAATCTGTAGTATAGTTATAACTTATAACCATAAGTTTCACTCTCTCTCACACTTCACACATCTACCTGCTTCTCACTATCTAATTTTTTATAGAATAAATAATTTTATTGAAAGGAAACCTCAGACAGTCGTATAAATACAAATCGTATAATAGACATGAATATTTTTTATGGGGGCTTTCAAAAAACTCAATGCATATTTTCCTTCTTTATTACTATGACTATTATAGAAAAATTCTTTTTTGTATTATTATTTTTTATTTTACTTCAAAGATGACTTGCATCACTCAAATGCAAGTGTTAATATTATTATTATTATTATTATGCGTTCAAGAAAATTAATTTCATTTGTATTTTAAGGATTTATGTAAATTGATCCAAGTAAAGTTTAAATACTATTTTTAATTTTATTATAATTTTTATATCAAACGTCGATAGAAAAAAAAATAATAATCTACAGTACAGTACAAGAATAATTAAAAAAATAATTTTAACAATAAGTTAATTACAAATAAATTACAAAAAATTTATTTTATTTACAATTGAATTCTAAAGCTCGTTTGAATTTTCCCGCGGTTAGAATTTTTTTCATACGAATTGAACGCCCTCTTTCGTTCCGATAAGTGAATAATAAAAAAAGAACCAATTAAAGAGTGTATTGCCTTTGGTTAGCAAGCGACACACAATTGAGTATAGTATCAGCTGTCTTCAAGCTGTATTTACAAATAAATTTTTCTATATAGCTGCTCAAAGGACTGAAAATTTCTCCAACTGCCAGCCGAAAAAAATTAATTATAATTAAACAAAACAATATTAAGCTGCAATTTTCACTACGAAACTTCCCATAAGGCAGATCAGGAGATTAAAAAATAAATAGAGTTGAAAAATTGATTTTTTTTAAAGTTATCGTGTTTGTCCCTCCATAAATACTTTAAAAATCCATAATATAAGCCATTAATAGCACTTTTTTCTGTATATATAGCAATTAATCGATTTAAAAAAATTTTTATAACTTCAGTGATCATTTTTTTTCTAATAATATGCTTTTTATATCATTTATATGCATATTATTGCTGCCAAATACGATTTTGGCTTTTATTATTATTGTTTCAAAAATTAATAAAAAATTTAACCTGAATAAATTTTTTACTGTAAAATTTTGTAAAAAAAATTTTAAAAAACTAGAAAAAAAGAATGATTTTAAATTTCATCAGGATATTTCTTATTATTTAAATATTAAACTGTCCCATTTTGAATTTTGTTAATCCCTTAATTAAACATAGTTCCAATTAAATGACTCCGTATATATTTTTTAATATTTAAAAAAATAATGACTTTTAACTTTAATTAAATTTTATAAAAGTATCTGTGTTATTATATATTTATGTCACAGATCTTCAAAAATAAATATTTCATAAAAACAAAAATTCTTATACTTTCTTATATATACAAATAATAATATCGTCTGTAAAGAGGAAACTAGAGTATTTTTTAGAGCGTGTACGCGAAACCCCCCCTGAGAATTCCTTCCTGCCATTATTAAAACAGAATATCTTCAACGTCCAAATACAACAACAGATGTTTTCAATGTAATACTTTATATTTGTGCACAATAATGGAAAAAAAAAATTTTTTTTTGTAAATGAAGAGTTGCTTCAAAAATTTCAGAGCGCTTTATTGAAACGGAAACCATTGGCTACCCACTTTCTATTTGCGAGACCGACATTGTGATCCAGTCACGAAGTTGAAGTGATTTTTTGTTCATTTTTTAAATAAGTTCTTTTTATTAACTTCTGTACTTTCAATTTCCAATACTAAAAGTTTCTCAGTGAAATCTGGGCGGTTCTTGCAGAAAAATTGTGACCTCTTTTTTAAAAAATTTATATTTTATTAAAAATCTGACAATTGTAATTTTTCCTACAATTTTTTTTTTTTCATGCGGTGTCACTTTGAAGAACCAATATTTTATAATAATCAATATTCAATGGTTATTTTGTTGCTAATTTATTTATAGAAATTAAATGTATATAAGAATAGACTGAGAAACATTCTACAGAGCTTTAATTCCTATACCTAACAGTGAAATTTACTTTTCAGTTAGTTGAAATGTTAGATAGTAATTAATACCAGAAGAATAGTAATAAATTATATTTGACGTAGTATCATTGTATCGTTTATCATTTAATAGAAAATGCGGCTGGTTACTATGTAAAATACTAAATAATACTATTTTGTTTTCTCTGTGTATCTTTCCAGAGACACGGCACGTCAAAATCGCTATTGTCTGAATCGACGTTACCGACTCTCGACCCGTACAAGATTTTATTCGATCAATTGTATGCGCCGTTTAAAAACCAGAAAAATCTCCGTTTAAACGTAAAATTCTTGTCAAATTTTCTGGTAATCATAATTTAACGATTTTCAAATAAGAATAAGTTACTTTAGAATCTGTTAAATTTTTAAAATACTTTATTTGAGCAAAAGACCTTTAAAAAAATATTTTTAGCAATTATTACTATAAAAATAGTAATTAATCCTATTGTACATTATATCATTAACGATTTTTTAAAAAATGAAGCTAGTTACTATGTAAAGTGCTGAATATTACTATTTTCTTTTCCGCGTCGACTTTCCAGAGCCATGGCACGTTAAACTCGCTATTGTCTGAACCGACGTTACCGACTCTCGACCCGTAAAAGATTTTCTCAACAGAATTGTATATGCCGTTTAAAAACGAGAAAAAACTCCGTTTTAAATTAAAATTCTTAATTTTCTGCTCATCTTAATTTAACGCCTGTCAAAGAAAAATTATAAAATTTCAAGAATTAATCATAAAAAAAAAAGCAACAAAGATTTTCTTGATAAATTATACACAATAAAAAAAAAGTAGGTCGTTAATTAGTATCTAATTTAGAGAATTGATAAGAAGTGTCAAAGATAATGCTGCTTTCATATTTCATCCAGTTTTTATCACAATTGAAATAAATTTTAATTACACACTCAATAATAAATACACACATTAATAATAAAATAAATATTCACGCTGGTTAAATTAACTGACACAAAAAAAAACGTTATTATAATTTAAATTCTTTAGCAATAATCTTACGTAACATTCGAACAATATTTAATTTATCCCGATGAGTGTGTGTGTATATGTATCTATAATAAATCTTTTTTGTTTTTCAGGTGAGTAGTGCACTTGTTCGAGTACTTACACTGCATACGAGTAAGTTATATGATCATACATTTACAGCTTTGAATAAAAATAAAATTACAATCGTCAATTATTCGAACAAAGTCGACAGGTCAGTGTGTTCTCTTGTATTTTTTTTCTTCGGATGAATAAATTAGAGTCTACTGATATACACAGACTCACATGTGTGTAATTGGAAAATATTAAATAAAATATAGAATTTATGTTGATGTAGACAAGGCCTTGATGCGTGCCCGAGTCCTCGGGATGTTCAACGAAGCTTCACGTTGCTCTGTAATCATGTCCGGTCTAGCTAGTACATTCTAACGCCATTATCACTATCACTTAAAATCGTTTTACGATTTATCATTAATCATAATCTGAATAATTGTATGTATGGAGTGGAAATTAATACTTGAGGGTAAATATAGTTGGTATATATTTTTTATGGTAATTTTGATACTAATTACTGTGGAAAAAATTATTTTTAAGGAGATTTCCTCAAAAATGTTATTAATTAATCTAAAAATTAATTCTAAGATAACAAAAGTATTTCTATGCATTATTTTTTTATAGACATTCTTTACACTAAGAGGATACTTGGATCTCTTTAATAATAAAAATAAATTGGATAAAAAATTTAGTTTTAAAAAATTCCGCTAGGTGGCTACGGCTCTCATAGGTAGAATTTTAAAATCTGAGTATTTAAGGAGATCCACGCGAAATAGTCAAATTTTTAAAATTTCCTAAAAATTTGTGGATTCAATCTACGTAAATAATTAATAGAAAAATTATAACAGTAGTTTTTCGGGGTTTAATTAAATAATTAGGTTTGAAAATTGTAATTTTTACATGTAAAATGGAGATTCCATCAGCCGTGTATTTGGTTAAGAATTTAATGCAATTAAAGATTTAAAAAAAATTTTATTTTCATTGAATTTGATTGAAAAGATAATAAGCTAAAGATTAAAACAATAAAAAAGTAGCTTTCCGAACGTATTACGGAGATATTTTATATCTTTTATGAAAAATCACTCGGAACTTGCGTTCTTTAAAGTCTTGTATTTGACTTGGCAACACCGCTTGCGCAGTTACCCAAAGCATAAGTAACCGCGGTTCTTTAAATGCTAGAAGATCTTAGTCATTTTAGTTAACCAGTAAACATAAATAAATTCAAAGGTTAGGGAACTCTTTTTGTGTTGTCAAGTGTATACCGGTAATTCAGAGTGCTATATTTTTTATTCGTCAATTAAATGTTAACAATTATTTAATGAGTAAATTTTTCGGAAATTTCCTCAAAAATGTTATTAATTAATTTAAAAATTAATTTTAAGATAACAAAAGTATTTCTACATATTTTTTTTAGACATTTTTTATACTAGGAGGATACTTGGATCTCTTTAATAATTAAAAATGAATTGGATCAAAAAGTTAGTTTAAAAAAATTCTGCTAGGTGGCTACGGCTCTCATGGTTAGAATTTTAAAATCTGAGTATTTAAAGAGATCCACGCGAAGTAGTTAAATTTTTAAATTTTCAATTTTTTGTTTATTTAAAAATTTTGCGCCTTTTAACTTATTTTCTTGGCGAATAAACATTTTATATCATTAAATATCAGAGATATGAGAAAATTTATAAGGACATTTTTTGTAGGGAAGTAAAATTCCTACAAAAAAGATTTCTTATTTATTTTCTCTTCTATATTTTAGTCACAATTTATAATCAAAATTTTCAAAAGTAAATTCCTGAAAAATTATTATATTTCTTTAATGCTACTCACAAGTAATTATCTAATAGATAATTTTCACAGTCTTACTATTGTAAATTTCAATTTGTAATGAATGTAACTAATATATCTAAAAGAAATAAATACACTAATGTAAGTTCGAAAAAATTACACGATCGAAAAAACTTTTAAATCTTGTAATTATGAATCATATGAAATAAATTGCCAAGTGTAATGCAATGTTATATACGTCGGTTGTTCATAGAAATGTAAGGTCTGATCAGTGTTCTTCACGCTGCAAAAACAATCTCAGGGACACGCGGTGGTCGTTCGCGTACGACGTGCACATTTTATTTTTTTTTTATTACAACAGTAATAATAATAATAATAATAATTATTATTATTATTACTATTACTATGCGGTCATTTGTCACTCATTTTTGTCCACGGTTTACTTTTTTGATCATCATACAATTTTAATTTTAATTCTTTAAAAATAGTTTTTCAATTCTTTAAATTGAAATAAAATATTGAAGATCAATTTTCTCGTGTCTTCAATAATTTACTTACAAATTTGATTTTAATTCTTCAAAAATATATTTTTTTTTTAGTCTCTTAAACAGAAAACAGCTTCTGTAAAATTTTAAATTACTCATTTGAATGCAATCTTTTTTAATCGAATCGTGTTATAAATTTTCCTATCATAAATAAATAAGTAAAGTTTTCTCAAGTTAAAGTCGAGAATATAATGCATAAATCTCTCACTTTTGCCAGCGATCCCAAGAAAAAACGATTTTAAATAAAATTAAGTCGAAAGTTTTAAAAGTTTAACTTATATATAAAAGGAAAAACATTTTTCCGTCTACCTCCCGGATTTTTCAGTGTCTACCCATGTTACAAATAAAAATAAAAATGACTGTAGACCGGAAAAAGCCGGGTCAGGCACATGTCGAATTACTGAGGAGGATATGTACGATGCACATATGTAGTTATTATGTACTATGTAGGGTCTTAAGAAGGAAAATTTTGAATGAACATTCTGGGTCTATGAATCACTAAACGGTACATAAGAATACATACTTTCACATATATTCAAGTGAAAGCAACGATATTCAAAAAATTTTCATTTTTTTTCTACACACCATTAATTGTTTTAATCAAAACAATTTATTTTTAATTAAAACTCATTGGAAAAATTTGATATCTTTTTTATTGCACCTAGTTATTCAGCATTAGGTTCAGCTACGAAATTTTTCTCAACGTTTATTTTTATTCCACGAAAATACGGTGAAAATCAGCTGCTAGGGGTTTGAGATTTCGGGAATTTACTTTTATTGCCCAGAAAATAAAGAATATAAAGACGGTCATCAAAGTAGGGATTATTACTGCCGAAAAAATGTTTTCTGTAGTTTCCAAATTGTGTATACGATAGCCAATAGGTTGAATTACGAAAATAAGACTGTTAAATTGATGTAAAAATTCTGTAGAATTCGATGAAATGGAAAAACATAAAAATTTAGTATTGCGCATTGAAATGTTACAATAAACTTTTTTTTAAATTAATGGAAAATTTATATAAGGTCTGGTAAGTTCTTATCATTTACTTTCTATAGATAAAAATGTTTATTTTGTAATTTTTTTAAAATTCATTTATATAATCGAAAGTTATATGATCGCAACTAGTTCTATTTTATAAATTTATCAAAACAAATATATGTCTGATTTATAAAGTTACAAGCTCATCTCGACACTATACTCATCGAGACTTTTCATTTGAGTACCCACATGAATTTTTGATGTATTTTACATATTTATGATATATGTAATATATATAAAATATATCAAAATTTCATGTGGGTACTCAAATGAAAGGTCTCGATGAGTGTAACATCAGAATGAGCTTATACCTCCAAAAATGTTAGTAATTAAGAAATTACATTGTATTTTGTCAACTAATGAAATTTTTTAAGATATAAGATCATTCTGATGTTACTCTCATCAAGACCTTTCATTTGAGTACCCACATGTATTTTTCATATATTTTTTAAATTTTATATTTATGATATATGCAATATATATATAAATATATAAAATATATGAAAAATTGATGTGGGTACTCAAATGAAATGTCTCGACAAGTGTAACATCGGGATGAGCTTATCTTTGAAAATGTCAATAATTAAGAAATTACATTGTATTTTGTCAACTAATGATATTTTTCGCAATATAAGCTCATTCTGATGTTACTCTCATCGAGGCCTTTCATTTGAGTACCCACATGAATTTTTGATATATTTTACATATTTTATATTTATGATATATGTAATATATATTAAATATATCAAAAATTCATGTGGGTACTCAAATGAAAGGTCTCAATGAATGTAACATCAAGATGAGCTTATATCTTTAAAAATATCATTAGTTAACAAGATACAATGTAATTTCTTAATGATTGATAATTTTTGAACCCAAATAATAAATCAAACTAAAAAAAATACTGGAAAAGTATTCTAACACCCAAACATCAAAGTAACAGTAATTACATAAAATATCTCGGTCAGGAAGAAATAGGTTAAAAGGTGAGAGGGGTAAGGTGACGTCACACCTGTTACACCCCATGCATGCGGTCCGTGCAATTTCCCCGGTGCTGATAGTTGGTTGCTCTACATCTATCCGGCGTCTAGCCTGGTACTCAACAGAACAGAACTCTATTCCCCGGCTTAGTAGACAAAGACAGCGACGGGGACGAGGACGAGGACGGGCTGGGTTCCAATCCGGAGAATGTTAAATCAGAGAAGTGGGGACAGCAGACGTCGACGTTAAGGAGGTAAAGCATGGGGACCAGCCGGGAATAGGAAGACTCGAGAGGGTTGTGCGCGAGCGTTTGGTTTACGTTTGTGTACCCAAGTATATATTCTGGGCTGGTAGCTCTCGGGTGGGTCATGGCCAGGAAAACCAGGTCAACAGTGGTGGCACCCAGTGTACTACGAGCCTCCAATAGTGTCACGATTCTGGGTCGGGCTCTCTCACCAAATAGGTCATGCTAAGGCTCACTTTTGGTTCCAAACTATCCTGGATTTTATTCTCGATTTGCCGGGTACTAATTTCATCACTAACTAATGCTATTATTATTATTATTGTTATTATTATTCAGATTAATCAATGATAATAATTGTTTGCTTAGGTAGAATAAAACTAGCCAAGGTCTAGGTGGCTAAGGAGTGCCAACTGACGTAACTTTTCCGATATTATAAATGTATTTATTTCTTCGCTGGATCTAATGTAGGTGTAAGAGTTTTAATTTCACTGAAAAAACTCAATGGAAAATTTAGAGAGATATTTTTAATTATTTTTCTGTAGAAAAATAATAAATTATTTTTGCAAGTAATAATAATGTAGTAACCTCGAACTTGACCGCCAGATATTGGGAGTTTTTTACGGTAAAGTTAATTAGAGATCTCACTAAGTCAATTTATGATGATAAGTATTTAGGCTGTATTCGAAAATGCTCTATCTCTAGATACATAATTTAGAAATTACCTTGTATCTTGTGAAATATTGACATTTTTAAAGATATAAGCTCATCCCGGTGTTACACTCATCAAGACCGTTCATTTGAGTACCCACATCAATTTTTTATATATTTTATATATTTATATGTTCCACAAATATCATATATATAAAATATATGAAAAGTGGCATATGGGTACTCAAATGAAAGCTCTTGATAAGTGCGACATCAGGATGAGCTTATATCTTTAAAAATTTCATTTCTTAAGAAATGATCTTGTATCTTTTTAAATATTGACATTTTTAAAGATATAAGCTCACCCTGATATTGCATTTATTAATACCTTTCATTTGAGTACCCACATCAATTTTTCATAAATTTTATATATTTATATATTTCACAAATATCATATATATAAAATATATGAAAAATGGCATGTAAGTATACTCAAATGAAAGGTCTCAATGAATGTAACATCATAATGAGCTTATATCTTCAGAAATATCAATAATTAAGAAATGACCTTGTATTTTGTCAACTATTGACATTTTTAAAGATATAAGCTCATCCTGATGTCACACTTATCAAGACCTTTCATTTGAGTACCCACATCAATTTTTTTATATATTTTATATATGTATATACGAAAAATATATCAAAATGCATGTGGGTACTCAAATGAAAGCTCTTGATGAGCGTAACATCAGGATGAGCTTATATCTTTAGAAATTTCACTTCCTGAGAAATGAACTTGTATCTTGTCAAATATTGACATTTTTAAAGATATAAACTCATCCTGATATTGCATTTATTAAGACCTTTCATTTGAGTACCCACATCAATTTTTTCATCTATTTATATATATTAAATATATGTATATATGAAAAATATATGAAAATGCATGTGGGTACTCTTTTATTTTAAAAAAATAAAAGAAAAAAAAAATATTTATTATTTAAAGAAAATCAAAAAATTTTCAGCCGTCAGCTGATTTAATTATCAACAATTGGGTTTACCTTTAAAATTCTACACCTGTTTTTTTTATCACATAAAAAAGCGGATTATAAAATCAATCCTAAAACTTACGAATTAATTATCAAAATATTAATAAACATAAATATCACTCACCTGAAAAATATCCAAGCCTGTCATAAATCTCCACTGATGTTTTCCAAGTTGAAGCTAAAAAAACAAAAGAATTTATTAAATATACAACAATAAAAAATAATATTATCTTAAAACACTCACATTGTTCATAAATAACTTGAATTTCCAATAAAAACATTCGCTATCTCTGTTAAATAACAATTTAAAATTTTACAGGTTAACATTATATCAAAATTTGATGACACTAAAGTTAACTGACATTAAAAATTTTTTTATAACAATTAAATTATTATTATTATTGTAATTAATTAGTTAAAAAAATTAATAATTATAAAGTTAGCCGACATTTTTTATTTTACTTCATTAATTAAAACTAAAAAACATTTGTTAAAAATTGTACTCACAGTTTTTCATATTTTTTACAAATTAAATTTTTTTTCAATAATTTTTTCAATAAAAAAAAATCCTAAAAATTTCTAGATGGCTACTTTAATTTTTTCATGAAAATTAATTTAGCAGATTATTTAATAATTTTTAGAACCTTTTTTAACAAATAAAATGACAAAAAAAATTGACATGTAGAAATTAAAAATACAATTTTTCAAAAATAATTTTTCACTATTAATATAATTGTTAAAAAAAATTGTCATGTGACAGCTAACTTTTATGTCATTAATTTTCATAAAAAATTAATAATTAAAAAATTAAAAATGTCGGCTAACTTTAGTATTATCGAAATTTTTGATTTTTTTTATTTTGCTTAATTTATTAAATTATAACTAAAAAAAAAATATTTTTAAAAAATTGCACTTATAGTTTTTGACGTTTTTAACAAGTGAAAAATTTTTTTTGTAATAATTCTTTAATATAAAATTTTTTAGATGTCGACTACCTTAATTTTAATAAAAAATTGACAGCTGTCAGCTAACTTCAGTATTATTAAAATTTTGTCCGCCATTTTGTGAGCAAAAAAAAACCGGCGCGTTTTTTTTTATTTAAAAAAATAAAAAAAGAATAATTATTTATTAAAAAAACAATTAATAAAAAAAGTGTTACTTATTATTTACAACATTGACAGTGAAAGTAAAGTCTGAGTGGTGTTAGTGTGTTGTGTGTTGAGTGTTGAGTCTGAGCATCGATAGGAGAAACGAGAGCCCGACACAAACGATAGGTGGAGTGGTGGCATGGCTTGTAGCTTGTAGCTTGCAAGTGAGAACGATAAAAAAAGAGAAGGAGTGTGTTGTTGAGAGTAGGAGCGTCTGCTCAAGGCTCTGCGGTCCCAGTGCTTCAGTCAGTGGCGGAGCGTCGTCGTGATAACGTTTATTGTGTTCTATATTATATATACCTTGATTATTTACTCTACTATTATGATTTAAAATAATAATAACAATAATATTAAAAATAACAGTGAGATAAAAAAAAAGATATTTTTTTATTTAAAATATCAATTGTGTTCAACTAAAAACGTCCATTTTGTTTTAAAAGTATTTTATTTAAAACTGACACTTTCACGGCGAGAGATTAGGCGACGTGTGTATGCGTTCTCTTTAACGCGATCGTGACCCCGTTTCCTCGATGACCAACACAGCGCGGGCGCCATTAGGAAAGCTACATTACATACATGCTGTGGTATATATTTGTGGGTGTTTGTGATACTTGCTACTTGTTATTTTATTTTCATCTGTGGATTCAAAAGTTTAAGAATAAAATTAACTAAATAAGTTACGGCGGGAACGAAAAAATAGAAAGAAGAGGAACAAGAAATAGAAAAAAAGAAAAGTTATTATTTTTTTTAACTTTCTGATAAATAATGTAACTAATATTTATATTTATTATTATTATATATATATATATATATATGTTGTGGTACTGAAATTAATTTTTTTTTTATAAAGAATAATTTGAAAATAATTTATCATACTGAAGTTAGCTGACAACTGTCAAATTTTTTTTAGTTTTTTAACAATTACAATTTTTAAAAATTACAACATTAATTTATGACATTAAAGTTAGCAGTCGTTAGAGAATTAAAAAAATTTTTTTAACAAATAAATTTGTTCCAAAAAATTATTTTAAAAAAATTGCATTTTTTATTTTTTTAAATTTCTACATGTCAATTTTTTTTTCTTATTTTTTTTGCTATAATTTATTTGTTAAAAAAAAGTTCTAAAAATTATTTAATATCTGCTAAATTTATTTTCATCAATAATTTTTTTATGTCATTAAAGTTAGCCGACCTAAATTTTTTGATTTTTTTTTAATAATCAAATTAGAACAAAAAAATGTTTTTTTTTTAAATTGCACTTACAGTTTTTGAAGTTTTTTAGACGTGCAATTATTTTTTTAATTTTTTCGTAATGATTTTTTCAATAAAAAAAAATTATAAAAACTTTTTTTTTATGAAAATTAATTTAGCCAATTTTTAATAATTTCAATAATGTTTCTGATAAATAAATTGCTGCATAAAAAAAAAAAATTAAATAAAAAATGGGCATTTAGAAATTTTAATAAATTAAAAATGCAATTTTTTTAAAATCATTTTTCGGTATAAATTTTTTTTTTAAATAAGAAAACATGACAGCTAACTTTAATATCATAAATAAAATTAGCAGACAGCTGACAATTTTCAGAATTTTTTTTATTAATAAAATTATTTAAATGAAAAAATTGCACATGTAAAAAATTTGAAAAACTAGATGTGCAATTTTTTAAAAATATTTTTTATTGTTAATTCAATTAATAAAAAAAAAAATAACAATTTTTCGCTGTCGGCTGATTTTAGTTTCATTTTTTTTATTTTGACATCTGGAAATATTTTCTTAAATTTTTTTCATAGTTATTTTATTAATAAAAATTAATGTAGCAGATATTTGATAATTTTAAGAATTTTTTTAACAATTAAATATAGCAAAAAAATTGACATGTAGAAATTTTAAAAAATAATAAATGCAATTTTTTATAAATAATTTTTTGGAAGAAATTTGTTGAAAAAAATTGAAAAATTCTAAAGTGACAACTACATTTAATGTCATTCAAATTTTATGTGATGTTTTTTAAAGAAAATTAAAAAATTGAAAATTTTTTTAATTATTGTGATTAAAGAAATTAAAAAAATGACATTTAAGTTAGTCACTTGACAATTTTTTAATTTTATTTAACAAAAAAATTGCATTTTTCATTTTGAAAATTTTTTAAATGTCAATTTTTTTTTCATAATTTTTTTTGCCATATTTTAAAGTAAAAGACCCAGTTGTTGACACTGGCCTAATTATTGACATTTGCAATTTTACTTTATATAAAAAAAAACAAATAAACTCTAATAAATTAATGAATAATAAATTTTAATAAAATCGGTTTTTTCAGAACATTTTATTTTTTTAATTAGAATAAAATTGCAAGTGTCTAACAATTAGGCCAGTGTCAATAACTAGGTCTTTTACTTTAGTTGTTAAAAAAATTATTAAATATCTGCTAAATTAAATTTCATATTAAAAAATATATTTATTTAAAATTATTAGCCGTCAGATAATTTCAGTATCACAAAATAAATCATCAATATATAACACATGAGAATAAAAAAAAAATTTTTTTTTCCAGAAATTAAAATGTTGATTTGACAGTTGGTAATGAGTATACATGTGGTCAAGGACCTTTTATTCACTTGACTGTGCTAATTTACGAGGAATTAATTCAAGTGATTACGCAATGTTTATCACCGACTTAAAGTGCGTTAATTATATATTTATTTATTTATTTACAAAATTATATGTTAAATAATTATAATTTATAAATTAATTCAATTTTGGATAAATTATAATTTTTAATTGAAAAAAAAAATTCTGGGAGTGAGTGGAAAAAAATACGTGTGATAAAAATAATAAAAAACGTACAAAGTGGAGCGAAAAAGTGAAGAAGACGAGGGTAAGGGTGTAGTGATGATGTTACAAACGGTGCCGAGGGTGCCAATGGCGGGTGTAAAGCGCCGGTGGGGTGGCCGGCTCGTCGGGCTCCAGGAGTCCAGTCCCGAAGTAACGAGCAGCGGGGTCCTGTCGCCACCCCCGCAGTTCAATCCGGCGACCCCTGACAGCGCCATGAGGAACGAGGAGTTACAACTCTGGGACCTGGACCTGCACAGAGGACTCCAGAATAGCAATCAAAATAACAATGACCACTTACCTGCGGCTTCTACTATTTTACCCATCAGCGAATCTTCCTCGCCTAATGTTCTTACTATTGAAGGTATTTTATTGATATGATCACTTTTCTTTCTTATTATTGTTATTGTTATTCATGATGATGCGTTTTATTTTTGTGAGGAATAATCAGTGGTCTTTACTCAGACCCTGGCCTTGAATCAGCGGTTCGCAATTCTTGTCATTTTTTTTAAGGCAATGATTTTTTTTTTATAATTAATATAAGTGGAGAAAATAAGTTTTTAAATGAAAATTAAGTTAGCAGACATTTCAAAATTTTAAGTGAAAAAATTTCAACTGTACAATTAAAAAAAATAATTTCACATGTAAAAAACTTGAAAAACTACAAGTGCAATTTTTTATAAATATCTTTTTAGTTGTAATTTAATTAATAAAAAAAAAATCAAAAATTTTTAGACGTCTGCTAACTTCATTGTCATGTTTTTAATTAAAATTTTTTAATTTATTGGCAAAATTTTTAAGAAAATCATTTAAATATTTTGCAAAAAAAAAAATATTGAAATTAGCAGGTATCTAAAAATTTTTTTAAATTTTTACTTGATAAATTTTATTTTTTACAATTTAATTATTGTAAAAATCTAAAAAATTTTTTGATAGCTAAATTAAGTATCAAAAAAATTGTTATTGAAAAATTTAAATTTAAAAAATTAATTTTTTTAAAGAGAACAAAATTTTGAACCTAGAAACTTATTTTAAATTTCATTGTTTTAAATTAAATAAAAAAATTGTTGTAAGAAATTTTTTGTTTAATTAAAAATGAAATTTTTCAAAAAGAAACGAATTTTTTGGTTCAAAATTCTTCCTTTTGAATCAAGATAATTTTTTATTTAAAAATTTTCATATTTGTTAATTTTAATCTTATTAAATTATAACTTCTCTTGACATTTTTATTCCATGAATACTTCATTTATTTATTCAAAATAAAACTTCAGTACTATAAATTATTAATTTGAAAACTTATGACTATGACTTTAAAGCTTAATTAAATTTTTCAAAATGTTTGATGAAAGATATAAAAAAATAATCTTTTAAATAAAATTTTATTCAGCCTTCTTTAAAAAAAAAACTAAAAATTTGAGAAATATTTTAATTGATTATTTTTGATAAATTTTTTAAATAAAAATAATTACATTTAATATATAATTTGTAAATCTATAAAAATCTTAAGAAAGTTTTACTTTCAAAATTTAATTTTAAAAATAACATTTTCTTTGTTAAAACTTAAAAAAAAAAACGAGGCCATATTAGGTAATCTTGTGAAACTGTTATTGAGTTAATCAAAACTTTTTTTGAGCTTGTTCATAAAAGTATATTTGATAATTTTTAAGTCGTCAGAAAAAGTTGTTGAACTAATAATGTCAAAAATTTTTTTCATGAATAATTTTTTTTTTTTTACAAAATAATTAAAAAAAAAAAACAATTTTATTAGAATAAAATTTCAACGAAATTTTATTAAAATAAAAATTCAATGAAATTTTATTAAAATAAAAATTCAATGAAATTTTATTAAAATAAAAATTCAATGAAATTTTATTAAAATAAAAATTCAATGAAATTTTATTAAAATAAAAATTCAATGAAATTTTATTAAAATAAAAATTCAATGAAATTTTATTAAAATAAAAATTCAATGAAATTTTATTAAAATAAAAATTCAATGAAATTTTATTAAAATAAAAATTCAATGAAATTTTATTAAAATAAAAATTCAATGAAATTTTATTAAAATAAAAATTCAATGAAATTTTATTAAAATAAAAATTCAATGAAATTTTATTAAAATAAAAATTCAATGAAATTTTATTAAAATAAAAATTCAATGAAATTTTATTAAAATAAAAATTCAATGAAATTTTATTAAAATAAAAATTCAATGAAATTTTATTAGAATAAAATTTCAACGAAATTTTATTAAAATAAAAATTCAATGAAATTTTATTAAAATAAAAATTCAATGAATTTTTATTAATTTAAAATTAATAAATGATAATATTAAAAAATTATCAGTAATAAATAATAAATAAAATATTAAAAAAAAAAATAATTGAGAGTCACTGAAAGATAAAATATATTCTTGACGGGTCTCAATATTACCGCGAATTAAGCGATGCATCCAGTAGATCATTAGGCAATCGATAAATAAATCTTAAGCTTGTATTATTTTATTATATCAATAATAAAAATTGAAGATGTTACTTAGAAGTAAAGCCGCAAAAAAAAAGTCTGACATTCCTCAAATACGAGCTTGTAACTTGACAAAAATAAACCGTAAAAATAAGACTAAAAATAAAAAACAAGTATTATAAATATAAATAGAGCACTTTTTTTTTTTGTTAAACTCGGCTTATCAACGCAAACTTTCACGGCCAAAAGTTGATATCTCACGCGAATAATAATCATAATAACAAAATGGAATGAAATAAAAATATGTCGAGTGTAAAGTGTGAAAAAGACGAGCTAAGTGAAATTAATCTACTGGTGTGCTGTAGATTGTGGAGAAATGAGATCAGTGCATCACTTGAATTAAAAATTAAATAAAATTTAACTTTAATTCAAATTTTTCAATAAACTTTCACGAGAATTAAAAAAATTAATTCAAAAATTAAAATAAGAAATAAAAAAGAAAGTAATGAAGAATTTTTTACCATCGATCCGAATTATTTTTAAATCTAATAAAAATATCTATAAACTCCCTCTGAAAATAAAAATAAAGTATATTTATATAAAATAAATTAAAGAATGTGTCATTTAATAGCTTTCAAACACTTGTAATGGCTTGGGCTTAACTTTGGATGTAATGGTTGTAAAAAAAAGTAGGGAGGATACGTCGTCAAGAGTAGAGAGGTCAGTAGGTCACTCTCACTCGCGAGTAACTCGAACGCTTGTTGATGAGTGTTTGCTTCAGACGAGTTAAGATGGGATAGAAGGTTCTCTGGATTCAACAGAGAAATAAAATTAAGAGAAAAGGAGAGAAGATTATATTGGAAAGAATAAAAAGAAAGAGCTCATCTGTGGATGATTCCGCGGGCGAACAGGTGGCGGCAGCGGCTCTACGCTCAGATAACTAATAATATTTTGCTGTGTATTTTATTATTGTTATTATAAAAATTTTAAATTGTTAGATAATAATTTTAATTTCGGAGCTTTATTATTGTTATTAGCCAATTACAAATTTTTAAAACTATAATAATAATAATAATAATAATAATAATAATGAATTATATCAATTTTTATGACATTTTTAAAGATACTAGAATTCAAATTTTCGCGCGCAAGCGCGCGCTTGACTATAGAGTTTGCATATATTTTCATGCTTATGGTATATTCGACCAATCACGTTACGAATAGTTTGATGCCACATACATTTCATCTCTATTTTATTGTAGGACTAGAATTTAATTTTCGCGCGCAAGCGCGCGCGTCATATTTATTGTCATGATATATTTATGTGTCGTTTATGTATAGTATATTCACTTTCAACCAATCAGAATGAGAATATTTATTTTCGACCAATCACATCACGAATAGATTGGTGTCACATACATTTCATCTCAATTTTATTATGGGACTAGAATTTGAATTTAAGCGCGCAAGCGCGCGCCTTGACTATAGAGTTTGCATATATTTTCATGCTTATGATATATTCAACCAATCACGTTACGAATAGTTTGATGCCACATACATTTCATCTCTATTTTATATTAGGATAAGCTCATCATGATGATATACTCATCAAAACCTTTCATTTGAGTACTCACATCAATTTTTCATATATATATATATATATGATATATATGTATATATGAAAAAAATATTGAAATGCATGTGGGTACTCAAATAAAAGCTCTTGATGAGTGAAACATCAAGATGAGTTGATATCTTTAAAAATGTCAATAATTAAGAAATTACCTTGTATCTTGTGTATTGTTGATATTTTTAAAGATATAAGCTCATCCCGATGTTACACTCATCAAGACATTTCATTTGAGTACCCACATCAATTTTTCATATATATTTTATATATTTATATATTTCATAAATACCACATATGTAAAATATATGAAAAATGTCATGTGGGTATTCAAATGAAAGGTCTCGATGAGTGTAACATCAGGATGAGCTTATATCTTTGAAAATGTCAATAATTTAGAAATTATCTTGTATTTTGTCAACCAATGATATTTTTGGAGATATAAGCTCATTCTGACATTACACTCATCGAGACCTTTCATATGAGTACCCACATCAATTTTTCACATATTTTATATATTTATATATATTATATATGTAAATATATAAATATATATCAAAATGCATGTGGGTACTCAAATGATAGGTCTCGATGAGTGTAACATCAGGATGAGCTTATATCTTTAAAAATGTCAATATTTAAGAAAGTACAGTGCAATTTAACAAAAGTCATTATTTAATTAAACAAAATTTTAGTTATTTATAATTCACAAGTCACGTTGCTAATTATTATTGTTATTTAGCTGCTTTAATTTAATTAACATTGTCAAATAATAATGATGAATTACTATTATCATTATTTTTATAAAAAAATATCTACTAATGTTTGAATTTATATTTTAGTAATTAGTGTGACGGAATTGATATCGAACTGAGTTTAGCGATGTAGACGACGCGTCGACGATGTCGTTGATTCCTTGCTCATGTATAGATATGTATATATAATACTGGTTGCCGCATCGTTGATCGACCCACCGCGTTCAAGTCCAGACTGCTCTGACGTTGGACGTGAATTCATTCATTACCAACGTTCAAATACACATACATTAGTACAAAGACAGGCATATAATACATACACTCAGTGGTTATATGTTGCTAGTGAGTGTATGTACTCTTACAAGCACACTTATACTCTTAAGAGTGTATTGTGCCCGATTAAACTTGGACTTGATGATGAGTGAAGTTAATGTTTGACTTTATGTCTCCGAGATCATTTTTCATAATTTAGCATTAATTTATCAGACGTTTATAATAATTTATTGTTTATTTTAGTTTAGATTTTTTTTAGTGTTTTATAAGTACATGTACTTATATGTAATTAGTATTTTTTAAGGGTAAAATATTGGAGTAATTATTTTAGAACCGTGGTAAATTTATTTACTTAAAAAATTATTAATTACTGCTCTCTACAAATGTTTTTTTTTATTTTTTTTTTTTTTGATAAAATATTTAATACAAAAATTTCTGCAGTTTAAAAATTTTCTTGAATTATAAATTTCTTGGATCAAGATTATTAAAAATTAGTTTTTAAAATTAGTTAATAAAAAATTAGTTAATAAAAAATTAGTTAATTAAAAATTGGTTAATTAAAAAAGAGTTAATTATGAAAAATTAGTTAATTAAAAATTGGTTAGTTAAAAATTAGTTAATTATGAAAAATTAGTTAATAAAAAATTAGTTAATTAAAAATTAGTTAATTATGAAAAATTAGTTAATAAAAAATTAGTTGATAAAAAATTAATTTATAAAAAATTAGTTAATTATGAAAAATTAGTTAATAAAAAAAAATAAATTATCAATATTAAAAAAAATAACAAAATTTAGTGCAATAAAATAAAATTTTCTTTTTAAAATATTTATAAAAAATTTTCTTTAAATAACAAAAAAATTGAAAACTACATTTTTTAAATTATTTTAAATATTCTTCTAAACTTGAATTCTATTTTATTTTTTTCATTAAAAAAAAAAAACAAAATTAATAATCTTGCTCCAAAAATATCTTAAAAGATCAAAGACATTTTTAGTCGAGAAGATAAACTTTGACAGCTCAATTAAAATTCATCTAAAACCAAAACTCGTTTTCTAAAAATTAAACTTTCCAATTAGAAGTATATTATCTTAAATAATTATTGTTTTAATAATAACCAAAAAAAAATGTCTCAATTTTCCCATACTTTCTCTTTCCCAATTTTCATCACATCCGTAATAAATCACCGAACGAACCCCGGTATTAAAAACTTAAAAAGCAATCTCTCGTAATCATTAACGAGAAATTCCAACTAAGACTTTTATTTATAAGTAGGTCAACGTGGCCGCGTTACGCGATGACGATTTTCTCTTACCCGGCATCGTATCATATCGCAATCCTTATACTTAAACTCACCAATATATAAATATAAGAGTGTAAGAATCTAAGAGAGATGAACAAGAGTCATTGGACTAGTGATTCAATTTGGGAATCCCCAGTATAAGATCAGGATCTCTTCCCCCAGTCTTCAAATGGGAATCAAAATCCTCGACAAAATAAATTGCTATTATATACTGTTATAAAAATAAAATCTTTAAGGTCAAGGATAGCTATTGAGTAAGCATAATAATAATAATACTTTTTAAAAATATGTTCGGATTATTATTATTATTATTATTTAAATTAAAGCAGCTAAATAACAATAATAATTAGCAACTTGTGACTTGTGAATTATAAATAAATAAAATTTTGTTCCGATAAATAATAAATTTTGTAAAATTGCACTGTACTTTCTCAACTATTGACATTTTTAAAGATATAAGCTCATCTCGATGTTACACTCATCGAGACCTTTCATTTGAGTACCCACATGACATTTTTTATATATTTTATATATATAGTATTTGTGAAATATATAATTATATAAAATATATGAAAAATGGATGTCGGTACTCAAATGAAAGGTCTAGATGAGTGTAACATAGGGATGAGCTTATATCTTTAAAAATGTCAACAATTCACAAAATACAAGGTAATTTCTTAATTATTAATATTTTTAAAAATGTAAGCTCATCCTGATGTTACACTCATCGAGAGCTTTCATTTGAGTACCCACATGCATTTTGATATATTTTTCATATATACATATATATATATAAAGATATGAAATATATGAAAAATATATGTGGGTACTCAAATGAAAGGTCTCGATGAGTGTAACATCGGGATGAGCTTATATCTTTAAAAATGTCATTAAAATTGATATAATTCATTATTATAATTATTTTCAAAGTTAAAAATTCAAAATTATTAAATAATAATAACTTTTGAGAATAACTTCGGAGTTTTTTTGTTATTAATATTGAAAATTTTGAATTCGCTGGGTAATAATAATAATAATAATAATAATAATAATAATAATAATAATAATAATAAGTATGGTATAGGATTAAAATATAAAATCTATACTTATGTTACCTTACATACCTACACTATAAAATGTTCTTCTCGCACGTGTATCACGTACATAGAGCTAAAGTATAAGGTCGGGCTTTTCGCTTTTGCTGCTGAACACTCTCGTGACTTGAATGTGAATCACGCGGTCGACTATATAAGTCAACTTATATATATATATATATATATATATATA
>CAJNRD030001114.1:11159978-11170938 GCA_905319865.3 Cotesia congregata
GTATCGATATTTCCTCTGATGGCGTAAGGGGATAAACCTTGGGCCTGTGGTGGAGAAAATACCGGGTTCGATTCCTCGGTGACACGGAATTATTTTTTCAGTGAACTAAACTTCTTTTTCATTTGAGTGATAGAAATTTACGATGTTGCATCGTATAAATTATAATGTTTGAGTTCCGGTCCGGCACTTCAATGTTCTGTACTAAAAATTACTATGTTTCCATTGTAATTTTTCGTACAATTTTCTTTCCGTGTAAGCTCATCCCGATGTTACACTCATCAAGAGCTTTCAATTGAGTACCCACATGCATTTTCATATATTTTTCATATATAGGTATATATAAAATATATAAATATATGAAAAATTGATGTGGGTACTCAAATGAAAAGTCTCGATGAGTGTAACATCGGGATGAGCTTATATCTTTAAAAATATCAATAGATAACAAACGGCAATGTCATTTCTTAATTATTGACATTATTCAAGATATAAACTCATTTCGATGTTACACTCATCGAGACCTTTGATTTAAATACCCACATGCTATTTTTTATATATTTTAAGTGGGTACTTAAATGGAAGGTTTTGACGAATGTAAGTTCAGGATGAGCTTATATCTTAAAAAATGTCAATAGTTCACAAGATACAAGGTCATTTCTTAATTATGTATACCCAGAGATAATTTTTAAATGCAGTCTTCATACATCATAATAAATAAATTATTGGTTAGAATGATATAAAACCTTAAAAAGACACAAATTCAAGTCAAGAACTTCATTAAATTTTACTAAAAAAACCGATTTTATCATATGATCTTTGATACCAAATTTTTCCTATTCTCTTAATAATTATAATCTGCACCTATTCTTAAAATTTATTGTTATTCTTATTAATAACGAAATTTATATCTCATCGAAATAAAACAAATTAATTTAAAGCCAACAAATGATGAATTTATCAGTTTGTCGAAATAATCTCCAAGTTTCAATAAATCTGTTTTATTTCTCCGTTCCTTAGTCTAAGATTACTAGAGAGAAGATTATTCCGAGATTCCAGAAATAAATCCATCTATGTATAGATGAAATCTTTATCAAAGATGGTGTGCGGCAGTAGATTTAAGTGAAGAATGAAGGATACAATAAAAAATAAAAATAAAAGATATAAAAGAAGACTAACCGAGCAAATGTTGCTGGTTGTTGTAGTGAAGAGTGAGTTTGGTGGCCTGTTTTATAAACCGAGGAAAAACTTAGATGCGGTTGAGGTTGTTTAGTACGAGACCACGGTACATACCTCCATACTATATATATATATATATATATATATATATATATATATATAGTAAACTACATGATGAAACAGGAATACAGAAAGGATTTATGTGGATGTGGATGAACTAGAGTTAAAAAGAGACAGGAGGATCCAAAGGAAGTCGCTCTGGCGATGGTGATGGTGTAGTGATGGTGATGGTAAAAGCCAGTGGGAAAAGAGGTAGAGAACAAGCCAGAGTCAAGGCCGCTCACTGCTCTCCAAGAGAACTACTAACCAACACGGAAACCCTCGGCCAGCAACTGCTGCCTCAACCAAACTCAACAATTCTTCACCTTCGTATATATATGTATGTATATAGGTATATATATGTTGGTACACGAGCCATCCCGAGGATACACTTAACTCTAGACTCGCATGTCTTCAGGATATTCACGTGTTTAATCTTCCATGTGTCTGTCTGTGTGTGGATCGTTTTGTTGCATGCAACGAGGTAAAATACCAAGTTAATATTCACCTGAGTGAAAACATCGGCTCACAACACAGCAACACACTGAGACACTGACCAACAGTGTTGTTACACTGGACCAAAAGACACCAAGGGATTAACCTCCGCTGCTTTTATTCCATTCACCAAGGATTTAATTAGGGTCACATTGTTTCTATTTTATCAACTTTGATTTTTTACATTAAAAATTTTATAATTTTGATTATAATTTTAAGAAATTACATTGTATCTTGTAAACGGATGATATTTTTTAAGATATAAGCTCATTTTGATATTGTACTCATCAAGACCTTTCATTTGAGTACCCACATGGATTTTTCATATATTTTATATATTTTAGAAATATCATATATATCAAATATATGAAATATATGAAAAATTCATGTGGGTATTCAAATGATAGGTCTCGATAAAGGTAACATCGGGATGAGCTTATATATTTAAAAATGTCAATATTTAAGAAATTACATTGTATTTTGTAAGCTAATGAGGTTTTTTAAGATAAGCTCTTTTTGATATTATACTCATTGAGACCTTTCATTTGAGTACCCACATGCATTTTTCATATATTTTATATATTTGATATATATGATATTTGTGATATATATAAAATATATGAAAAATGAATGTGGGTACTCAAATGAAAGGTCCCGATGAATGCAACATCTAGATGAGCTTATATCTTCAAAATTGTCAATAATTAAGAAATTACTTTGTATCTTGTCAATGGATGATATTTTTTAAGATATAAGCTCATCTCGACATTATACTCATTAAGACCTTTCATTAGAGCACCCACTTGAATTTTTAGTATATTTTAAATATGATATATATTTCACACATACCATATATATAAAATATATGAAATATTCCATGTGGGTACTCAAATAAAAGGTCTCGATGAGTATAACATGAGAATGAGCTTATATTTTAGAAAATATCAATAATTAACAATTGACATTGTATTTTATCAACTAATGACATTTTTTAAGATATAAGCTCATCCTGACACTACACTCATCGAGACCTTTCATTTGAGTACCCACACGAAATTTTCATATATTTAACAAATATCATATATATCAAATATACAAAATATACCAAAAATTCATGTGGGTACTCAAATGAAAGGTCTCAATGAGTACAACATCAATATGAGCTTATATCTTCAAGAATGTCAAAAAAAGTTTTCTAAATTTAGAAAAAACCAATTTTGGATTCTCCTAATAATTTTTCAAAATAATTTTTTTTTCAGTGTATTTAAAAATATCAATAAATAACTTAAGAATATTTTATTTACAATTCACAATTATCTTTAGCTACACAGTGATTGCAGGTTGGTAGTTTGTATTATTACCGTGTTTGTACTTCGCATATTATATAACAACGCAGCAAACAGGTAGCTGATAATATAAACAGATATAGATATGAATAAAAAAACAATGTATCTAATTATTGTTAAGTAAATTAGGTTAGATCAATCAAGGCCGTACTTTGTTTCTCTTGTTGCGTAGTTTATTGTGTCATTAGTACAGTGTGTAGGTTGTAATATATCTGCATTGATCAGTCAAGTTACCTTGCAACGCCTACGGAATATTTCAATGCATCGTAGGAAGTAATAATAATAATAAAATATATTATTAAAAATTCTATACAATAAAAATGTTAATTTTTAAAATAAAAAACCAATCATAATATGAGCAATGATTTTGCTTAAATTCCCATTGATTTTTCACGTCACGCTTCTAAGATATGACACGTACTTCCTTCCTTAAGTTAAGGTTAATATGTTGATTTATTTTTTTTTACGCTTGTATTAGTTTTATGATTGACCTTATGTGGCAATAAACTTATAAAATCTTTTGGCTGTATAGTAATTTGTCCCACATCTAGCTAACCAATCAGTGACTGGACAGCCTTCAGCCATTTTGGTCCACGTCATTGTAAGTGAGGTCACTAAATATTTAACCATACGTTATTATTAATAATTGTTATTAATATTAATGATCATAATCATTATGATGACGATCAGAATTTTTATTCTTTTTTTTTTTTTATGAAAATAAAAATTTTTTATCGTCTGTTGTGAAACAAGTATCTTGATTATCTGACGAGTGAAACTAAAATAAAAATAAAATTAAAGCTTAATCGATGGATTATATTGAGAAACACTGGCCTCCATTTCCATAAATGGTACATTTTAAAAGCGACTGGATAATATGGGCAGAGGAAACAAATAGCAGTGAGATTCTTTTTTTTTTTTGCTCATTGTTGGTTATAAATAGTGTGGGAAAATTTTTAAAATGCATATATAGATGAGTATCTTTGAAAGGTGCCTGGATTATTTATATTATTAAGAGAATAAGCGAAATTTTGTAGTTAGTGTATTTATATGTTAAAATGGATTTTTATAGTTAATATGTGAAATATTGACATTTTTGAAAATATAAGCTCATCGCGATGTTACACTCATCAAGACCTTTCATTTGAGTACCCACATCAATTTTTCATATATTTTATATATTTATATATTTCACAAATACCATATATATATATATATATATATATATATATATAAAATTGCATGTGGGTACTCAAATGAAAGCTCTTGATGAGTGTAACATCGGGATGAACTTATATCTTCGAAAATGTGAATATTTAAGAAATTACCTTGTATTTTATTCACTATTGACATTTTTAAAGATATAAGATCATCTTGATATTACACTCATTAAAACCTTTCATTTAAGTACCCACATCAATATTTTATATATTTATATATTTCACAAATACCATATATATAAAAGTGTAAACATTGTACAATTTTTAAAGATATAAGCTCATCTTGTTGTTACACTTATCGAGACCTTTCATTTGAGTACCCACATCAATTTTTCATATATTTATATATATTATATATATGTATATATGAAAAATATGTCAAAATGCATGTGGGTACTCAAATGAAAGCTCTTGGTGAGTGTTACATCGGGATCCCGGGAAAAAATGATTTTTTTGTAGTTTTTTTGAGATTTCTCAAAATCTACCGGCTCGAATCGGTCCAAAGTGTATTAAAAAGCTAAGATTGGTTAAGCCCTTGGTTAATAATTAAATTCCTGTATGTTTAAATAAAGCCCGGCGAAGCGGGCTGGGTACGCTAGTTATCAATAATCAATAATAACGTCATAGCGTAAAAAAAATTTTGTGTTAAAAATTTTCATGTTAAATATTTAACATTTTTTCGTGTTGATTTAACAGAATTAATGTTAAATTTACACATAAAAGTGTTAAATATTTAACACAAAAATTTTTAACACTAAGATTTTTGACGCAATGACGCAAAATTTTTTACTGTGTATATTAGAGTGATTTATTTGGAACGGCTATATATTTTATTCGCTCCATTAACATATGGTTCTATGTAAAGTAAAAAAAACAATTTCTTCAAGGTTTATTCCGTAATTATAATTTTATTGTTTTCTTTAAAAATTGAAGTTTTTTTTAATAAAAACGTATAGGAAATGAAGAATTATTTGTGTGTTCTACAATTTAAAAGCCTTTGACACTACTGCATTGGACCAAGGCGTAGCTTAAGATAATAGCAGACACCTTGAAAGGACTTATCGATATCAATTGACATATTTTGGTATATTTTAACGCTATCAAACTCAAACTTTTACTAAATAATCTTATTTTTCGCGTATTCAATGGAACACAGTAAAAAATTTTATGTCATTGCGTCAAAATTCATCGTTAAAAATCATCGTTTTGGCATGGAAAATTAAAAAGTTCATGCTTATATAAACCGAAATTTTTAATGAAAGTTTTACATTTAAAATTTATAAGGGGATAGAAACTGATACGTCATACGGAACAAATTAATTTTAAAAATAGAACTGCAGTCTATAGTTCGATAAAATTTTTTTTCCAGATTTAAAATATCATTTAAGAGGGCAAATCATGCATGAACAGTTCTTGTCTGATCAGGTCTGATCAGATATGAACAGGTCTGATCAGTCCTGAACATTTTTTCCCGGGATGAGCTTATATCTTCAACTACGTCAATATTTAAGTAACATGAATTTTTTTTTTAAATATAATAATAACTAATTGTTCATCAATATTAATCTATATAAGTCCGTGGAATAACAAAGTACCTTCGAGAGAGGCCGCTTTGAGCGCCATCTAGCGACGAGTTCCCAAAATTTCAAGGTATTGGCAGGCGAAATTACGAAAAATTCTACAGAAGCTCATAAAAATTCTTAATAAAATATTTTTTTACAAATTCTAACAAGATTAAAAAAAAAAACATTTTTATAAAAAAGTGAAAGAAAATCTTTTAAATAATGTTTACTTCAAATTAAGAAAAAATAAATGTTAACAAATTTTAATATCAAAGCTTTAAATGTAAATTACAAAAAGTAACCTCGAGATATTACATTAATATTAAATATTATTAATAAAAATATATAGAAGCAAGCAATTCTTGGCAACTTTTGCTAGTCGCTGTTGCTTGAGGGAATTTCCCAGCTATTACCGATATTACTTAGCGTGTCGGCCACGTTACACAGGTTCTAGTAACCTATACGTGGCAACGTCGTCACGTGTGTCTCTATTAACTCTTTCATCTGTGGAAACTCGTTGGGCGGAACGTAGAAGTCACGGTCGGTGAAAGTACAAGAGCTACGGCATCACTGCCTTTTATTCCAAACAACATATCTCTATACATATATACATACATACATTTACCTTTTTTATAATTATTCATCCTTATTAATATTTATGCTATTTGCTACATTCATCTACACACACATCGAGTTTTTATTTTAATTTAATTAATGCATTGTAAATAATTACTCAAGAGAACAGGTGAAAAAAATATTAAATTTACTTTTCTGAATTCTTAACAATACTTTCAAGAAAATTTTTATTATTAAAAAAATTAATAATAAAAAATTCAAAATGATTTATTTTTAAAGGTTAAAAAATAAAAAAAAATTTTTTAAGAACAAAAACTTATAAATTTTTCCTATTTTCTGTTACAGGCAGGGATGATCTATCACCCCCCAGTTCGCTGAACGGGTACAGCGCAGACAGTTGTGATGCGAAAAAGAAAAAAGGCCCGACTCCACGACAACAAGAAGAACTTTGTTTAGTTTGTGGTGACAGGGCGTCTGGTTATCATTACAATGCACTTACATGTGAAGGTTGTAAAGGATTTTTCAGAAGAAGTATTACTAAAAATGCCGTTTATCAGTGCAAGTATGGTAATAATTGTGAAATTGACATGTATATGCGACGTAAATGCCAGGAGTGTCGACTGAAAAAGTGTCTGGCCGTTGGTATGCGACCTGAATGTGTTGTACCAGAAAATCAATGTGTTATTAAACGTAAAGAGAAAAAGGCCCAAAAGGTAGGGGTAAGAATATATCGTTTTTTTTTTTTTTTCATTAGAAATTTAGTTTAAGAAAATCTTTAAAAAATTATCTTTTCATTGAAATTGTGACTTAAATTTCGTAAAAAATCATTAAGGATTTAGTAAAAAATAATTATCAAAAATTTGAACTTAAAGTTTTGGAGTAAATATTAAAGATATCAAAAAATTGTAAAAGGGGCATTCTATTGTGACTGGTAGGACATTTTACTCTGGAATTCAATCGATTATAAGCTATAATTATGTAACTGAAACTTAAACTATAGTAAAGTTTATCTTATAATATAAAAGAATACTAGAAATTTGAATAGCGCGCTACGCGCGCGCCTTAATCTTAACCAATAAGGAATCAGGGTCCATGTTTTCGATACTAAGTTAACTTCATTCTACCATCAATTTTAGTATAATAAAAAATAAAATAATAATAAATAATATAGGAACTACACGGAAAAAAGTAAACTGTAATATTCACTCAAATTCCGGTTAATTTTTATAGTTTCAAACAGTAAAGCGGACATCGGGGTGGCAAAAATATAAATATTACAGAACTTAATGTAGAAAGTATAGAAGCCACAGTTTATAATTTAATTTCCAAAATAAGTGATTAGTAGCTGTCACTATACTAAATAACGACTCTTTCATCTTAAAAATTACAGTTTCAAACAGTAAAAATTGCCATTTCAATATTTAGTCGATATTATGAGGAGAAGGGGAACTCAGATGAAAGAGAAGGGGGTCTCACTCTGGGAGAATTTAACATTTGAAACAATAAAAATTATACTTTTAAAATATACATTTTACCAGTCTCAGTAAGTCAATAATTACAGTTTGATTTTTAGCGTTGCGTTTAAAATTTACCATTTTACTTTGTAAATATTGATGTTGCTTGTATTGCAAATTTACTAACTTTATTTTATACTTTTTACATATCATAAGATCATTTTTTAGGTACCAAATGATAAATATCAAAGTCTGAATTGTTAATTATTATACTTTAACATTTTAGACATTTACATAGCGAATATTACTGTTTAAAATAGTATTTTCTTCCATGTAAAGAATAAATTGTAACGTTTAAATGGTAAATATTATAAAGTGAACAGTAAAATCATGATTTTACTGTTTGAAATGGTAATTTTTAGCAGTTGATCATTACTTATTATAAATCGACTGTTATTTATTACAGTTTACTTTTTTCCGTGTAATTGACAACATCTCTACGTCAAAACCCTCGATTTTTTAGGATTGAAGAAAATCCGCGGGGTTATTTATATTAGGGTTTAACAGTTCTGAAAGCGAGAAGCTTGGCCATCTAGCGGAGAAATTGTGAAGTTACTATTTGGGACTAGTAGGACATTTAACTCTGGAATTCCATCAATTATAAGCTATAATTATGTGACTGAAATTTATACTGTAGTAAAATTTATCTTACACAGAAAAAAAAGTCATCTTGAGTCAAGTAATATTTACTTGATCCAAGTATATTCAACTGAAGATAAAATATATTCTTGAGTTAAGTAAATTTTTTTCTTGTTTTGGTCAATCTTGGTTTAAGCAAATATTCCCCAGTTCCAACATGCGTACCAACTTAAGTGAAGAAAAAAACCTCTTAATCCAAGTAAATCATTCTCTTGGTTTTTGAACTTGCTTGAAGTACACACGGGCGCATCGAGGCCTGAGTAGGACAGCAGCCGCGCGGAAACCCATTTTTAACATTAAATGAAAATTATTGTTTATGGAGCTAGAGTTCCGGGAGTCGAGACTTTTTTTCAGAAATTTCCTCTTTAAGGATCTTTTTTCTGATTGTCGATATCACTTATAGTTATTGAGTTATTAACGCAACAAATTCCTAACCGTGTACTTTGTATGAGTCGAGCAAATACTTGTATATACAAATACTTTCGTCACTACACACTTAACTGTAAATCAGTAATATAATGGGAAATCAGCAATTAAAAATTAATCAAAAATGTCTAATTAAATGAACACAAAAAATAAAAATCATGCATAAGGTTATTTTTTTAAATTTAATTCTTTATTAAAAAAATCTCGGTTTAGTTCCAAAAAATCACGTCACCAACGTTGGCGCTACTTTCCAAACCAAGAGAAAGATTTACTTGGGATAAGTATATGACATTATTAGTTCAAAAATAAACAAGAACTTGAAACATGAAGTAAATTTTGAAGAAAATGATTTTCTCGAGTCAAGATGACTTTTTTTTCTATGTATAATATAAAAGAATAACTAATTAACAACATCCCTTTGTCAAAAACCTCCATTACTTTTTAAGTTTCTCGTAATTATCATTTGACTGAGTGTGACTGGTGGGACTAAGAAAAATCCTTCTCTCTTACCAAAGGTATACTTAAAGTCCAATTTCAGTTCGACCACTAAACTGAAAAAAAATACTTCTCTCTCAATACAAAATTAATCCTACAAACATTGAATATTATGAAGAATTAGACTGATTACCTACGTAGAAACAATTAAAAAAATTAGTTTTTATTGTGACTGGTGGGACAGGCATTTGTCACTGGTGGGACAAGTCCAAAATGTCTACATCAAGTTGTTTATTAAAAAGACTTTTATATTATTTCAACCTTGCAAACATTATTGTTTATATATTTAACTATAAATTATTTAGGATAATTAAAAAAAAACTAATTAAAAAAGACAAATAAAGGATTTAGCATGCTGACATACAGGAGGAAAAAAACTTTTTTTTCAGTGCATAGATAAGTTACTAACAAAAAGACCCCATTCCATCAAAAGTATATCTTCCTTAATGGCTTATTTGATTCAAGATAAAAAAAAAAAGAAACAAATTTTAAGTAAAGGAAAATCTATGTCGGTAAAAGCCAACAAATATTTTGTTGAGATTCGTATCACTGTATGCAACGATCAGAACAGGTTTAAAGCCAGTTGGTTACTTTTTTATAGATAAGTTTCATCAAGAGCTGACAGGTATAAATTATAAATACCTATAATGAACAACATCAATTTTTTTCATGGTTACTTTTGAAATAAAATTTAATGTACATTTTCTTACAAGAGAAGAATATATTTTTTTTTTCTAATGATGGAGGATCAGACATTTATTAATGACTTGCATTTATTTGAGCAGTAGGGTTTCAGTGGGGATATAATATATTTATACTGTATTATTTATTTTACTATTCAATTCGTTAATGGACCGCCCATTGGTTTTTTTTCTTTTTCATTTCATTGAAAGCTAGATTTAATTATAAATTTGAAATTTAAAATTGAAAGTATTTCGACATTTCATGAATCGTTTATTTCTTCACTCAATTTTCTTACTTTGGATGTTCAAAAAAAAAGAACTAGCAAGTTTTCTAAATCTAAAATTGGTTTTTTCTAATCTAGAAGACTTCTATTGACAATTTTGAAGATATAAGCTCATTTCAATGTTATACTCATCGAGACCTTTCATTTGAGTACCCACATCAATTTTTCATATATTTTATATATATATGATATTTGTGAAATATATAAATATATAAAATATATGAAAAAATGATGTGGGTACTCAAATGAAAGGTCTCTACGAAAGTAACATCAGAATGAGCTTGTATCATTAAAAATGTCAATATTTCACAAGATACAAGGTAATTTCTTATTTATTGACATTTTTGAAGATATAAGCTCATTACGATGTTACGCTCATCGAGACCTTTCATTTGAGTACCCACATCAATATTGATATATTTTTCATATATATATATAAATATAT
>CAJNRD030001114.1:11171418-11207380 GCA_905319865.3 Cotesia congregata
TATATATATATATATATATATATATATATATATATATATATATATATATATGATATATATATATATATATATGATATTTGTGATATATATAAAATATATGAAAATACATATGGGTACTCAAATGAAAGGTCTCGATGAGTCTAACATTAAGATGAGCTTATATCTCAAAAAATGTCAATAAAAGTCTGTTTGTACGGAAAAATTTATAAATTACATATTTCGAAGTTAGACTAAAAAACTGAAAGTCTGCGTTCTACTTTAAAATTTTTATCTGTGTTCACGGAAACTAATACTTGAAAATAATCTATGACATACAAATATTGTATAAAAGTAAAAGCGCCATCAGTCATAAGGGTCATGAGTCACGAATAGTATAAAAGAAAGTAATCGTTCCGCTATTTTTCGGGCTATTGTACTCGTAGGAACACACAAACTATTCATGTATTTCTAAATTAGTATATTGTGTCGATAATCTAATATAATATAATGTAATACTCTAATACTAATTTCTAATATTCCTATCGTCTAATGAGGACATTGACGTCCTCAATGATCGCAGCATAGAAATTAAAGAAAATTCTTAATTTCTTTATTTGTTAATTTCTTAAAGTATTAATTTTGTATAAATTTTTAGTAAATTCAATATTTTGACTTGAAATTAAAAAAAAAAATGAACGACTTTTGTATTTTTTCTTGAGATATTCTTTGTTTATTTTTTCCCCAATTAAAAACAGTGGCGTTTTTTTTTTTTTTTTAGACCCTAACGGAAGTTAAACACAAAGTGGGGATTAGTTTTACGCCCTTGAATTTTTAAGAGGAAAAATTTCGAGCATAATAATAATAATAATAATAATAATAATAATAATAAAAGCTTCAAACTTATTCTCAAAAATTATTATTATTATTATTATTATTATTATTATTATTATTATTATTATTGTTATTTAAGCGTTTTAAATTTTAATATAAATAATATAAATAATAATAATAATAATAATAATAATAATAATAATAATAATAATAAAGCTTCAAACTTATTCTCAAATATTATTATTATCATCATTATTATTATTTAACAATTTGGAACTTTCATAACTATCATAATAATAGTAATAATAATAATGGCAATAATAATAATAATAATAATTATTATTATTATTGTTATTATTATTATTATTTAAGCGTTTTAAATTTTAATACAAATATTAATAAAAATAATAATAATAATAATAATAATAATAATAATAAACATTTGTGTATCAAAGTAACTTTAGGTACTTTTTTACCGTCTATTAAAAAATAAGCGTTCACTATAAATTCTATAGTCTACAAAAACTGGTTATAAGTTTATTATTTGAAAGGTCGCTTTTCTCCCTCTAATGCCTAATATAACCTAAACTTTACTATACCTATACCTCCGTAGTCTGTAGACTATATCAATACACTGTTTTTCCGAAAGCAGGAGTGAAACAGAAATAAGGAAAGAATAAAGAATAAAATAGAACGCACATTGCTTCCTAACAGATTGAACGTTACACCATTTTTTTTTCTAATTATTACGTTTCATCTCTAATATTTTTTCTGTGAGACTTCAAAAATGTCGGTGCAATAAAACGTAAGCTTTTGGAAAATTATCTATTATTTTGGGCCGTACTTCCCAATTATTAACTTATAACAGTTTGCATGTTTGAAATATCAATATAAAGTTGGAATTTTTTCACGATTTACAATAGACAATACATTTATTGCCAATTTTTCAATTGTTATTGTCTTCTTCTTTTATAAAATTCATCAAACAAATTTTTGGTACTAAATTTTTTGTTTAAAAAAATAAATTATGTGTTTCAAAATTTGATTCAAAAAATTTGTCAATTTAGATAAAATCAAAAATTTTTTCTAAATTTAACCTTGAAGTCAATTTTTACTCTTGAATCAAATAAGCCTTAAAAAAATCCCAAAAATAAAATTTTATTTCTTAATTTTTTACAAAATATAACTAGAAAAAAATTTTTGTTTTATTTTTTACAATCGAAACTTTTTTTAATTTTTTTAATAAGAAAAATTTTTTTTTTTTAATTTTATACAAACAAAATTTTTATTTAATTTTTTTGTAATTTAATAAGAAAATTTTGTTTTTTTTTATTTTTTACAAACAAAATTTTTTTTTTATTTTTTTCTAATAATTTCTTTAATTTTAATTCATAATTTTTATTTTTTTTTATATAAACTCTTGTACCATTATTTCAAAAATTAAGCTAGAAATAAAAAAATTTTGTTTATATTTTTCTTGTTATTTAAAAATTAATCCAAATTTTAATTAAGAGCCTCAAAAATAATAAAAAAAAAATCATCTTAGATTTCAAAAGTTTCTTTAAAAATATTTCGAAGGTCATATTAATTATTTCAAATAAAATTTTTAATCAGAAACTAATTTCAACTCAAAATTAATGACAGTAGTAATTAATAAAATCAGTTATAGTTTAATAATTACCTAATAATGAATGATAACCGATAAAAAAACTACAGTAGTTATAAAAAATGCCGGTCGCGGCGTTTATTAATCATTATTATCTATTAAGTCAACAGTTAACAGCTTACTAGACAAAAATGGTAATAATATTTTATGACAGTTAACATTTTTTGGTTAAGTATTTAAAGTCGAGTGATGCCACGCAGTAAAAACCAGTTAAAATTAAGAAATTAAAAAAAAAAATTATTTCTGTGTAAATTAACACTTAAAAAAAAAATTTCATATTTGATAAATTAATTTTTGAATTTTTTATTCTAGGAAAAAGATAAACCAAATAGTACAACGATGAATGGCTCGCCAGGTAATTTAAATATGGATCAAATGGGCGTTAAAATAGAACCTACGGAAGCGGAATGTTTGACAATGCCTGGAAGCACCATTGGATTGTCATCGAGTTGGCCGAACGATGTGAAAGCACCTAGTCCTGAGCAAGAAGAATTAATAAGCAGCCTTGTTTTCTTCCAAGGAGAATTTGAGCATCCTAATGAGGAAGAGATTAAAAAGATCACGGTTAGTTTTTATTATTATAATATTAATTAACTATTTATGGCATTAAGAGAAAATTATTTTGAAAATTGATGAGTAATTTTTAAATATAAGCTCACCTTGATATTATACTCATCGAGACCTTTCATTTGAGTACCCTGATGATTTTTTCATATATTTGATATATTTGATATATATGATATATATAAAATATATAAAAAATGCATGTGGGTACTCAAATGAAAGGTCTCAATGAATATAATATCAAGATGAGCTTATATTTTGAAAAACATCATTAGTTGACAAGATATAAAGTCATTTATTAATTATCGACATTTTTAAAAATATAAACTCATTTCTATGTTATACTCATCGAGACCTTTCATTCGAGTACCCACATGACATTTTTCATATATTTTATATATATGGTAATTGTGAAATATATATAATATATTAAATATACTAAAAAGTCAAGTGGGTACTCAAATGAAAGGTCTTAATGAGTATAATATAGAGATGAGCTTATATTTTAAAAAACATTATTAGTTGACAAGATACAAGGTCATATGTTCATTATTGACCTTTTTTTAAGATATAAGCTCATCTTGACATTATAATCATCGAGACCTTTCATTTGAGTACCCACATGGTATTTTTCATATATTTTATATATATGGTATTTGTGAAATATATATAATATATAAAATATACTAAAAAAGCAAGTGGGTATTTAAATAAAAGGTCTCAATGATTATAATATCGAGATGAGCTTATATTTTGAAAAATATCATTAGTTGACAAAATACAATGTCATTTGTTAATTATTAACATTTTCGTAAATATAAGTCCATTCTGATGTTATATTCATCAAGACCTTTCATTTGAGTACCCACATGATTTTTTCATATATTTTATATATTTCATATATATAGTATTTATGATATATATAAAATATATAAAAAATGCATGTGGGTACTCAAATGAAAGGTCTCAATGAGTATAATATCAAAATGACCTTATATTTTGAAAAATATCATTAGTTGACAAAATACAATGTCATTTTTTAATTATTGACATTTTTTAAAATATAAGCTCATCTTGACATTGTCTTCATCAAGACCTTTTATTTGAGTACCCACATGGCATTTTTCATATATTTCATATATTTGGTATATATGATATTTGTGAAATATATAAAATATATGAAAAATACATGTGGGTACTCAAATGAAAGGTCTCGTAAAGTATAACATCAAGATGAGCTTATATCTTGAAAAATATCATTAGTAGACTAGATACAATGTCATTTGTTAATTCAACCAAAAAAAAAAAATTGTTTAAAATTTCAAACAAATTAATTTATTGTCGCAAAATTGCTTTTTTTTTTTTCTCAATCTGATCAAAAGTGTTTATGCTAATTAATATTCTTCCGTACTTGCAGTATCATCCAACAGAAAGCGAAGATCCCAGTGACTTGAGGTTCAGGCATATAACAGAAATCACAATATTAACAGTACAACTGATTGTTGAGTTCGCCAAGAGGTTAACCGGGTTTGATAAACTTCTTCGGGAAGATCAGATTGCGCTATTAAAAGCATGTTCCAGTGAAGTTATGATGTTGAGAATGGCGAGGAAGTATGACGTTGAAACAGACAGTATCGTGTTCGCGAACAATCAACCCTACACACGTGAGAGCTACAGTCTTGCTGGTATGGGTGAAACTGTCGAAGATTTGCTACGTTTCTGTCGGCATATGTATAATATGAAAGTTAATAATGCCGAGTATGCTTTACTCACGGCCATCGTTATTTTTTCTGGTAATTATTACGCCTTAATATTTATTATTAAGACTAAATTATAGTCAATTAGAGAAACATTAAAAAAAAAAATTAAATTGAATCTCTACTTAAATAATTTTTAAGAGCTTTATTTTCTTAATTTTTGAAAAATTTTTAATTAAAAAAATTTTTTTTAGTTAAAAAAAATTTTACTCTAAAAAAAAAAAGAAACTTAAAAATTATTTTTGGTTCAAAAATTTTTTTTTTTATAATTTTAAATTTTATACATGTGATTCTCTGTAAGGACGTCTTAAATCTGTACAAAATTGTCCGACCAAATTATTTTTGATTTTATTAGAAAAAAAATTAACAAAGGCTACAAAACTATCAGCTTAATGATAATAAAAATAGCTTACATAAAAATAAAAAAAAAAATTATTAATAAAAAATTTATTAATTAAAAACAGATCGGCCAAACTTACTAGAAGCCTGGAAGGTAGAACAAATCCAAGAAGTGTACCTAAACGCATTGAAAGCCTACGTGGACAACCGACGCAGGCCAAACTCAACGATGATATTCGCGAAGCTGCTGTCAGTTCTTACCGAGTTGAGGACACTCGGTAACCAGAACAGCGAAATGTGCTTCAGTTTGAAGCTGAAGAACAAAAAGCTACCTCCCTTCCTTGCTGAGATCTGGGACGTGATGCCCTAGTTTATTTCAACTCATCGTCAGCCAATGCTGCTACACCTAGAGTCGTCGGCTCAGCAAATCATACACAAATTTGCTTTGCAATTTATTAATATCACTACTATTAATTTTACTATTATTATTATTATTAAAACTACTACTATAATTACAATAATTATTATTAATATTCAATAGACGGCGGCGTGAAATAATAATAATAATAATAATAATAATAATAATAATAATAATAATAATAATTATTATTATTATTATTATTATTATTATTATTATTATTATTATTATTATTATTTTGTAATAAAAATTGGGAATTATTAATTATTAATAACAAAAAATAATGAAAAAAAAATTTTTTAAATATTATTAATATTAAAATTGAAGCAGCTAAATAATAATAATTATAATAATAATAATAATACCAATAAACATGATTATTGTTTTATATATAATTAACAATAATTTAAATATTGAGACAGTGACTCAGGCACCCAGGCTGTGATACATAGAGACAGTTACAGAGACTATATAAAAAAATATAATAATAAAACTACACTTATATAATATAAATAAAAATATAAATATATATAAATATATATCTATATATCTATATATATTACTATATCTCCTACCCGGCTATCCGTTACTATATCGATAAATAATTGTAAATGATTATTGATTATAATTATGATTAGCGTACTGATTAATAAGAAAAAAAAAAAAAAAAGATAATAGGAAAGAAAGAAAAAAAAAACTTCGGTTGGAAGTTTTTAAAAGTTACGGAAAAGTTATAATAAATGTTTTTTAATTGACGAAAAAAAAGGTGGATTTAATCGCGACAGTGGTCACTGTTGAGCAGTGGTTGTTAAGTTCACGATTTTTATTAATAAATAATATACATATACATAATATGATGATAGAGTCTATATATATAAATATATAAATATATATTACACATATATTGCATAATAATATATATATTATTGCCAGCATGTGTACGTTTTAAACGCAATCACGGTTCATGGATTATATTTATAATTCATAGGATATTAAGGGGAAATATTATAATTCACCGATTCATTTTCTTCAGTAAGAAAATGGTTAAGTGTCTATCATGTTAATATGTATAAGATTTAATTTTTGGATGAATGTTTTAATGGATGATGATATATTGTTGGTGATGAGAATTCAAATTTTTAGATTTTTTAAAAAATTTTTTTTCTTTTTTAAAGAAATTTTAACTGAATTTTTTTTTTAAATTCTGGTAGGTAAAAAAATAGATATGGGTACTCAAATGAAAGGTCTTGATAAGTATAATATCAAGATGAGCTTATATCTTGAAAAAACATCATTAGATGTTAAAATATAATGTCATTTGTTAATTATTAACAATTTTTAAAATATAAGCACATCTCGATGTTCTACTAATCGATACCTTTCCTTCGAGTACCCACATGACATTTTGATATATATTTATATATATAGAATATATAATATATATGAAAAATTCAAGTGGGTACTCAAATGAAAGGTCTCAATGAGTATAGTATCAAGATGAGCTTATAACTTAATAAATATAATTAGTTGAAAAGATACAATGTCATTAGCTAATTATTGACATTTTTTTAAATATAAGCTCATTTTGATGTTACACTCATCGAGACCTTTCATTCGAGTACCCACATGACATTTTTCATATATTTTATATATTTGATATATATGATATATTCAAAATATATAAAATATATGAAAAATGCATGTGGGTACTCAAATGAAAGGTCTTAATGAGTAGAATACCAAGATGAGCTTATATCTCAAAAAACATCATTAGTTCATAAAATACAATGCAATTTGTTAATTATTAACATTGTTCGTGATATAAGCTCACTCTGATGTTATACTCGTCAAAACCTTTCATTTGAGTACCCATATGGCATTTTTCATATATTTCATATATATGGTATTTATGAAATATATATAATATATAAAATATATGAAAAATTGATGTGGGTACTCAAATGAAAGGTTTCAATGAGTAGAATATAAAGATGAGCTTATATCTCAAAAAAAATCATCCGTTGACAAGATACAATGCCATTTGTTAATTATTGATATTTTTTAAGATGAATTTTAAAAATAAATTCTGTTGTATAAAAAAATCAATTTTAAAAATTATTTTTTTTAACACTTAAATATGACAAAGTATTTTATTTTTAAAAAAAAATTAATGTGATTTTTTTTTTAACAAAAATATTTTTTTTTTTTTCAATTAAATTCTTGGAAAAAAAAAATCTAAAATTTTGAATTTCACAAAAAAATGTAGATGTTGTAGATAAAAGAAGGATAATGATACGAGTAATGACTAAAAAAGCGTAATAGAGTGTAAAAAAAGAGTTTGTAATAGATAAGTATAATAAGCGAGGCTAGATGGTAATAAAAAAATAAATAAAACAAACGTAGATTGTAGAAAAAAAAACTAAACTAAAGTCAAGTTAGACTAGGTGACCGTGTCAAGTGCAAAGCCTTGTGCCTTCAGCAGCGGACATCGGCTCACCAAAAAACGAATACATGAAATTTAACCGTCCGTTTTAATTTTTTAATGATAAAAAATAAACTAATTTAATAAAATTAAATCAATAAATTGTAAATTTCAAAGATTCATAATAATGTTTATTATTAGAAAGAACGAGAGAGAGAAAAGAGATTATTTAAATTCATAATTCGCGTAGAAAAAAAATAATAATAATTTTTATTATTATTATTATTATTATTATTATAATAAAATAAATAACACCTGTATGATTAAATGTCAATTTTAATTGACAGCTCGATTGGTTAAAAATCTAAAAAAAGGACGTGGAGTGATGGATAAGATTGTCAGCGAGCGTAAGCGGTTAAGATTTGACGGATTGCAATTTAAAATAAAATTTTATAATTTAATATTCGTAATTTAAAATAAAAGTTTGAAAGTATTTGATGCGACAGTTTTATTCTTCATTTCAAAAATCGTAACATGATACGCTAAATAAATAATTGTAATTATTATTAACAAAATAAATAATAATATTACTGAAGAATATTAAAAAAAACAAAAAAAAAAAATTCTTAACAGCGTTTGTTAAATATATCGATTAACTTTTAATCAGGAGAAATTTATAAAAATGAAACCTCATTATCGTATTTAATATTAAAAATACAATTTAGAAATTATTAATAATTGTAATACTTGTATGCTAACAATACAAATGCAAATTGTAATTCGTAGATAATCATACGCAATATTAAGTCATCTATTAAAAATTGTGTTTACTGTTCGTGGTAATTTTGAACGTGTGAAATAAGTGCGTTACTCATTTTATTATTAAATATTTAAAAAAAGAAAGCATTAATTAATTAAATGTGGCATTAAATTTTAGAAAAATTAATGTATGTAGTTCCAGTAGAGTCTCTAATGTTCGATGTTAATAAAAAGACACGTTACTGGAAATAAAATTTAAATTTCGCGTCTTTTATATAAAAGGCATTTTAATTTTGGAGTATAATATTTAAAATTGTAAAAAAAAATTTTTGTTTATGAAGAAAAATGGTTATTTTGAGCTTTTTTGGTTAGGAACAATAATGTGAAGTTCGGAACGCGGTTCATTGATGGCGCCACTCTTAAAATCCCTATAAAGGAACCATTTTTTCTTTAACTTTTAACAGAATTGAAGAAATAGTTAGAAAAGTAAATTTTTTTTCTTGATACATTTACAATTTAATTTTTTTTTGGTTAGGAACAATAATTTAAAATTTGGAACACCGCTCATAGATGGCGCCACTCTTAAAATTTATGCAAAGAAACAACTAGACTACAATTTCTTTTTAAATTTAAAAAGAATTAAAGAAATAATTGAAAAAATTAAATTTTTATCCTGAAAAAATTATAATTAAAGTTTTTTGGTTAGGAACAACTATGTAAAGTTTGGAACACAGTTCATAATTGGCGCCACATTTAAAATTCCTATAAAGGAACCATTAGATTGAAATTTCTTCTTAAACTTTATAAAAAATTGAAGAAATTGTTAAAAAATTAAATTTCTGTCTTAAAAAATTTTTAATTAAAGTTTTTTTCTGGTTGGGAACCACAATGCAAAATTTAGAGTGTGACTTAAAGATGGCGCCACTCTTAAAATTTCAATAAAGGAATAATTACACTACAATTACTTCTTAAATTTAAAAGAAAAATTGAAGAAATAATAGAAAACGGTAAATTTTCTTTTTTGAACCATTTTTAATTCAAATCTTTTGGTTAGGAACAATAATGTAGAATTTGGAACGCGGCTCATAGATGGCACCACTGTTTAAATTCTTCTAAAAGAACAATTAAACAACAATTTCTTCTTAAAGTTTAAAAAAAATTGAAAAGAAAACTTAAAGAAAGACACTTTTTTCTTGAAAAAAATTTTTATTCAAGTTTTTTTGGTTAGGAACAACAATGTAAAGTTTGGAACATGACACATAGATGGTGCCACTTTCAAAATTCCTATAAAAGAACAATTAAACAATGAAAGTAAAATTTCTTCTTAAAATTGAAGAAATATTTAAAGAAGTAATTGTTTTTCTTAAAAAATTTCTAATTAAAGTTTTTTTGGTTAGGAACAACAATGTATAATTTGGAACGTAGTTCACAGATGGCGCCACATTTAAAATTCCTATAAAGGAACAATTTCTTCTTAAACTTGAAAAAAAATTGAAGAAATACTTAAAGTAAAGTTTTTTCTTGAAAAAAATTTTTTATTCAAGTTGTTTTGGTTAGGAACAACTATCTCAAGTTTGGAACATAGCTCATAGATGGCGCCACTTTTAAAATTCCTATTAGGGAACAATCAGACTAAAATTTCTTCTTTAATTAAAAAAAAAGTTAAAGAAATAGTTGAAAATAATTTTTTTAAATTTTTTATTAACAATTTTAAATATTTATACTGTTAAAAAAAAATAAAAGCATTAATTAAAGCCATCATAACCTAAAAAAAAAAAACAAACAATGTCATTTTATCCTCAAAAGACGCGGAATTAAGTTTCTTTAAAGAGTAGATTGGTAATAACTATAATTAATAATTTATATAACAATAAATTTACTTGTGGTTTATAATTTTTACTACGTAACGCCGTAAAGGCACACTGCCACAACTCAGAACGCGAGAACACCACGATAACGCTGTCAATGCGAAAGGTTGAGGAAGAAATATAGAACACAATTTAACAGCAAAAAAAACTGAATGCATGAAGAAACATATAAACATATAAATATATAAAAAAAAAATACCATGATATATAAATAATTATAAATAACTAAACTGAAACATCATAAACAATCAAGATCATAAAAATTTCACCGTCGTACCTCATTGTAGACAGTAGACTAAATAGACCGTAATAACGCGCATTAATTTTCCATCGCACACGTCTATAAAATGCCATACTAATTATTAAAAGAGTTTATAAATTATATTAAAAATAAAATCGATTACGCCTAGCTCCATCTCGCTTGGACTGCGGGGTTTTATTTTAAAAGCTAATTTTTACGTTGAATAGTAAAAAAAAAAAACTAACCTCGTGGTTCTGCCGGTTATATTAATTTGTTCAATTAATTATTATTATGCAACACGCAGGAATGTAGACGGCGGGTATGAAAAATTTATTTAATTGTTATAAAAAAAATCACGGTCTTACACTGATAAAAAAAATATCTTACACAGAAAAAAAGGTTGACTTGAGCCAAGAAAATATTTTTTTTTCCTAATTATTTTTTTGGGGAAAAAAATTTTTTTTTTGACAAGAAATTTCACTTATTCTAAGAAAATTAATTTTCTTGCTTAAAGAAATACGTATCTTGATCTAAGAAAATTTATTTAAGCCAAGAAAATCTTGTTTTGAAGAGAAAATTCAGCCTCGAGCTCCAAAAAATTTAGTTCTTGATAGAAGTTAATTTTCTTGTCTTGAGAAAATTTCTCTCTTGCTCCAAAAAATTAATAAATTAAAAATAAATTGGATCAAAAAGTTAGTTTAAAAAAATTCCACTAGGTGGCTACGGCTCTCATAGTTAGAATTTTAAAATCTGAGTATTTAAGGAGATCCACGCAAAGTAGTCAAATTTTTAAAACTTTCTGTAAATTTTTAAATTCAATCTACGTAAATAATTAATAAAAAAATTATAACAGTAGATTTTCGGGAGTTAATCAAATAATTAGGTTTGAAAATTGTAATTTTTACATGTAAAATGGAGATTCCACCAGCCGTGTATTTGGTTAAAAATTTAATGCAATTAACGATTGAAAAAAAATTTTATTTCCATTGAATTTGATTGAAAAAATAATAAGCTAAAGATTAAAACAATAAAAAAGTAGCTTTCCGAACATATTACGGAGATATTTTATATTTTTTATGAAAAATCACTCAGAACTTGCGTTCTTTAAAGTCTTGTATTTGACTTGGCAACACTGCTTGCGCAGTTACCCAAAGCATAAGTAACCGCGGTTTTTAAAATGCTAGAAGATCTTAGTCATTTTAGTTAACCAGTAAAAATAAATAAATTTAAAGGTCAGGGAACTCTTTTCATGTTGTCAAGTGTATACCGGTAATTCAGAGTGCTATATTTTTTATTAGTCAATTAAATGTTAATAATTATTTAATGGGTGAATTTTTTGGAAATTTCCTCAAAAATGTTATTAATTAATTTAAAAATTAATTTTAAGATAACAAAAGTATTTCTACGTATTATTTTTTTAGACATTCTTACACTAGGATCTCCTTAAATTAGAATTGAATTACTTGAAACAACAATGAAAAAATTTTTCTTTAATCAAGTCATTTTTTTTATCAGTGTACCAACAATATACAATATTTATAAAAATCTTTTCTTCTTTAGCACGCAGTTGTTCGCGTATACAATAAATAAAAATAGTAATGATAGTTTACATTAATTAAAATTAAAAAAAAATACTACTTGCAATTCTACAATCACTGCCAAAGACGTTACTGTTGACGTCAATTTATTTCGTTGTCGTATTTTCGGCCTCGCGCGTTACCGCATAACCTTAAAATTCGTCAAATTCTTTTTGACTAATTACGGTTTTATTGTAAACGCGTGGGTGATTGTTCATTATACTGCCAAGCGTCGAGTCTCAGTGTTTAAAAAAAAAAAACATAATTAATTCTATTAAATTCAATTAATTAAAAAAAAAAAAAATGGTTAAATACTCTTAAAAAATAACAAACAAAATGTCTGCCTGGAAACGTTTGACTGACTATCTTTGTCTATCCGTTTGTCTGTTGTCTGATTATAATCATTCAGTATAATTATTAATTATTAATTGTAATGATATTGTTCAATTGTTATTTGTTTAACAATTTTACTGTTGCTTAAACAAATAATCACCCCAACGCGTTTTAATGTTTGTCGATCGACCCGCCCTCTTCGATTCCGCGCATTCGACTATCTAATATATCTTCTTTGTATTATAGCAATCTGAGGTAGAAAATTTATTTTTATGTCGTGTAATACAGCAATTTATGCGCAATGTACTTGTTTTTTTATGTAGATTTTTTTTTTTTTTTTTTTTTTAGGAGATAATGTTGAACTATGCGGAGTTTGGTTAGGAAAATTTTTGAGTTTAATTACTTATTTTGAGGTTAATAATTGGGAATAAATTATTTTTTAATAAATAGAAAATTAAAGAAGAAATATTTGAAAATTAATTTTTTTTATTAAAAAATTAATTTTTTGATTGAAAAATTGAGAAGTTAGTAGTTAAATTAATTCTTTTGATGATTAATTTGGTGAAAAATTAATTAATTAATTATTTTTTACTGAAAAATTGACAAAAAAAAATTTTAATAATTAATTTGGTTAAAAATCAGTCTAGTTAATTATTTTGATAATTAATTTGGTAAAAAATTAATTATTTTTTTATTCAAAAATTAATTCAATTGATTTTTTGATAGAATATTCGGTTAAAAATCAGTTTAATAAACTCTTTTAAAAAAAAATTTGATTAATTACATTTTTTTGATAAAAAGTTATGAAAAAAATTTATTTAATTGATTTTTTGACCTCTAATTAATTTACTTAATTTTTTGACAAAAAATTCTGTTAAAAATCAGTTAAATAAATTTTTTTAATAAAAAATTGGTTAAGTAAATTTTTTAGTAAAAAATTAATACAATAAATTTTTTTATAAAAAAATTGGTTAAAAATCAGTTGAATACAATTTTTTTATAAAAAATTTGGTAAGAAATTAATTAATCAAATTTTTTAGAGAAAAATTAATTAATTTTTGATTAAAAAATTAATTTTTTGATGAAAAATTCGGTTAAAAATCTGTTTAATAAATTTTCTTAATAAAGAATTTGTAAAAAATTGATTAATTACCTTTTTATGATAAAAAATTCCATAAAAAATTACTTAATTAAATTTTCTAGTAAAAAAAAAATAAAATAAATTTTTTACTAAAAAATTTGGTAAAAAATCAATAAAATAAATAAAAATATTCTTAAAAAACTCAAAAATTTTCACCGCTCCGCATAAAATAATCATGAAATTACTAAAATAATTTTTACAGTTTTACACTGACAGAGTTGCAAAGTTGAAATAAAAGTGTGAAATTAGAAAAAAAAATGATAATTTATAAAAAAAATGACATACAGTCGGCACACTGTGGGCTTACTTATGCAGCGCATAATATTTCATAGTAAAATTTCTAATTGTAATTATAATTACTATTTAAATACTAAAAAAAAAGGTTATAATAAATTAAAAGTAAAAACTAAATTCGATAAGTATTAGAAAATTAAAGTTATAATAATAATAATTATTATGGGAAAGTTGCAACAATTAGTTATTGTAATGAGTATTTACTCGATATTAATATTTATTATTAAAAAATAAATTTTTGGGAATGAAACGGGGGTCGCGAAATTGGTGCTTCGGAATGTATTAGACTGAATTATTGTTGTATGTTTTTTAATTAAAAAAAAATAATATCGATGGTTCAAATTAAATAAATAAATTATAATTCGATAATTATTTAAAAATTAAAAAAACTAAATTGTACAATATTTTATATGCGCTAGTGCACACAAAATACACATAAATACACACTCTAGAATTTATTTGTAAAAAAAACGCTCATTTTTTATTTAAATTTGAGCGCTCAAATGCCGACAAGATGGCCGCTTGAAATTAAAATGGCTGATTGATAATTTTTTAGGTTAAATAAACAAAAAAATTAATTAAAATTATATGAAAAATTAGTTTTTTTTTAATTAATTTTAAAAAATTAGTTACAATTAATTTTTTTTACATTAATTTAAAAAAATTAATTACAATTAATTTTTAAAAATTAATTATGAAAAAGTAATTAAAATGAATTAAAAAAAATTAATTTTTAAAAATTAATTCTTAAAAATTAGTTAAAATTAATTTAAAAAAATAAATTACAATTAATTTTTAAAAATAAATTTTTCGTTAATTAATTTCAAAAAATTAATTATAAAAAATTAGTTAAAATTAATTTTGAAAAATTAATTACACAATTTTAAAAAATTAATTATCAAAAATTAGTTAAAATTATTTAAAAAAAATTAATTGCGAAAAATTAATTTAAAAAAATTAATTCAAAAAAATTAATTAAAAAATTACACATAGAAAATTTTAAAAATTGTGTAAAAAAAAATACAAAAAATTTTTTTTTATATAATTTGTTTGTAAAAAAAATTATCAAATAAAAAATTGTTATTTTAAATCAGCGGTCACCAAATTGGCACATAAAAAATGATTAAAAAAAAAACTATTAATTAATTAATAATAAATTATTAATAATAAATAAAAAACGGAGTGTAAACAGTAAATAATTGGAAATAGTCTCCTTTTAAATACGACGAGACACTGACTGATATGAAAGTGGTACTCGTGCTGCACTTAGTTCATGTTTTGTGTACTGCATTGTCACTGAATATCGTTACTCTTATTAATTATTGCATTAATAAAATAATAAAAATAATAAAAAAAATAAATAAAAAGAAGAAAAAATTTTGTTAATTAAAATAAATATAATTTATTATGTTTAATTGTAAATATTAATGTAAACAATTTATGTAAAAGACCATTTATTAATTAAGTTGAATAAAACAATTTTTCTTTAATTTTAAAAAATTAATTTATTAAATAATTAATAAGAGTAAATTGAGATGTTAATTGTAAATAATTAACTGTGGGACTTATAAGAGCTCTTTTTTAATTATTAATTTGAAAGGATTGTTATTGGAGGATGATATGTATGTAATAGTCATTAATTATTTTATAATTAATAATTATAGTGTTGATATTTGTGTAAATAGAGTAGAAATTTAATTAAGTTTTAAAAAAAACCGTAATGATTAGTAATGGGCTTTACTTATTTTCTTTTATTTTTATTTAATGATACTTTGATATACTTTTTAATAAAATTTATTATTTCTTCCTTGTGTCACCACAAGATGGACGACTAGAAATTCAAAATGGCTGACAAAGCGCGCTAACCTTTTAAAATTATACAGTTATTTTTGTAATAAAGTCGCGGGAAATTTAAAAAGTAATATTTCAGGTAAACAATTTATTTTTTAAATTTTTATTTGAAGAACCGAACAAAAATATTTAAATATACGCTTATAGAAGGATTTATTAATTATTAATAAATTAAAAAAATTATTAGTTATTAAAAAATAATTAATTAAGTTAATAAAGCTTATTAATTACAAAAAAATCTTTCTATCAGCGTATAAAAATATTTAAGAAGAAATAGCGTTAAGCATTCGATTGTTTACTGGAATATGTGGAGGTTAAAAATAAAAATCATCAATTTTTTGTGATACTATTAATAGTAATACATAAAAAAAATGTAAATAAACATTATATTTTCGAGAAAATAAATTCTATATCACGTTGAAAAATTCTAAAAATTTATAATTAATAAAAATTTGAGGTTAAAAAAATTAACCGCGACTTTAAATGTTAAAATTTTAAGGTTAAGCGCTCTTAATAATTATTTTTATTTTTATTCAACATAAAATACCCGGAGGTATTTAAGAAGCAATTGATTAATGATTATGAGTAATAATGAAAAAGAAGCGTATCATGTCGGTTGGTAGTGTGAGATAATTAATTAATTAATTAATTAATAATGACAAATAAATAAAAAACCGTTTTAAATCTAAACAAAGTTCGAATCGATGTACAGGAGCATTATGTGGCTCTAGTTGTATTATTATAAATTATAAATAAAATAATTATTATTATATTATTAATAATATTGTAATATGATTAATGATTAATGCATGATTAATTACAATACAGATTGTTTTTAAATAACAATTTTTATTATACATATTAATTATAAATATATATATATTAAGTTTAAATTGTATTTAAGTGGCATAATAGTTGAGAGATTATATTAATTAATTAATTATGATTAATATTGATTAATATTAATATTCATTGAATTATATACATAAAAAAAAGAAGAAATAAATTGAATTATTAAGCTCTTTAATAATTAGCGAGTTTTTGAGAGTATATTTATTATTATTATTAATATTGTTTTTTTTTTTTTTTTTTTTTTTTTTTTTTTTTTTTTTTTTTTTTTTTTTAATTAATTAATTCCTTATTGGAGGGTGCAATATGAACAAATTTCAACAAAATTACCTTTTTATATTGATATTAAGTATATAGAAATAATAAAGTTATTAATTATTAATTATTAATTATAATTATAAACCACATAGAAAACAAAGTTGATACATTAATATTAAATAAATTATTATTGATAGTCGTGATTAAATATTCACGTACAAAGGTGAGCGAGCCCTCTGTCTGTTGTATATTATTTTTATTTCCACCTTTTTTACATAAAACCAAGATCGGCATCACCGTGCTGTTGTATGGATACTATGTTCCAATACTAGAGTAAATCTTTCAACAAATACATTAATGTTTTCTTCAATTATTTTTTATTAATCAAACCTTCATATCCTGTAGAATATTTACTGTCTCTTTGATATGGTGATTGATGTTTTTAAACATTGAAATTTAAAGAAGAGTTCAGTGGAGTTCTTTGGAAGAAGAGTGCAGAGCTAATATGTTAAAGAATGTTAATGATTAAGGATATTATTTCATTTCTTGATACATATTATTGTTTTTATTTTTGAAATTTCAATAAATTTCTTGATATAGTCAGCTCACAATTCAATAATATTCAATTCTATACAAAATCACACAGTGCGGTGGCAAGCATATGTATAAAAGTACGCGGTTTTGCACTTAGATACCGAGATAACGCTAAACAAAAGTAACAATCGATTTTTATTTTAATTATTATGGATTTTTACACGAATTGCAAAACAAATGTTGCCATGGATACTTCGTATATTTTTCTGTCATTTTTTCCGGATTGCAGGTCACTAGAAAATTATCAACCGAAGAGAGCAGACGTTCAAATTTTCTGACAAAAATTCCGCGATTCGTTGATTTATTTCAATTTAAGAACAAATTTCTGAAAAATTGGTGGTGTAATTTTGCTCGATAAAAAATAATTTAGTAATCAGAGACTAGAAATGAGGCTAAAAATTATTTTGTGCGGTTTGATAGCTGCAATTGTCGGGGGAAACATAATAAAAATAAATGATTCAAAGCAAAAAGATTCTTCAGAACGTCTCAAACGCGACGCGGTAAGTCTAATTGTTCATTTAATTTAAAATAGTGATTTTGATTTTGAATGAAAATTCATTGAATTTATTTTGAACAGAGGGAATTAGTTGAAATGTGTTTAACGAATAATTCGAACCCAGTGGTGATCTCCAATGATCTGCTTCCCAACGATTATAATTCTGCTGGGGCTTTCAATTCGTGGATCATAATCGATCGCAAATCCAACAAACAAATCACAGGTTTCCTCCCCGCTTATCCTAGTTACGTTATTTCATTCAAGTCGATCGACAATCTTAAACCGGTGATCGACAATCTCCAAAGATCCAAATTCTGGAACATCAAATCACCGTTTGTGATCGTTGGGACCGAGTCGAGTTGCCTCAACGCCGGGAGAATTTTGAAATTCATGTGGGACCGAGATTTGTTGTCTGTTTATTACTTGTGCAACAAGAAAAATTCGACGACCATCATCACACTGAATCCTTATGCAAGCTATGCTCCGGCCCCGTGGAAACTTGTTGACAAATTCAGCGACAACAAAAACAAGATTCACCTCTTTAGGCTCCAATTCACAAAAGGTACTTTTATTATTAATTATTACAGTCGTGATCAGTAGTAATAACTCAGCTTGTTTAATTTCAGGGCCAGAGATTTGTAAAATCATCACATTTGACAAGACAGATCGATTAGAAAAAGCAGAGATAAGGTTCGTGGCTTTGAAGTCAAATAACAAGCAGCCAGTAACGTGGAAGAAAGTTAGAAAAAACTCTGGAATAAATATAGCCCACGTATCAACTTTAATTAATGCTACCTCAACGATGAAGTTTATTCCTCCTCAAAATTCTATCGAATTGTTGAAGAAAGGTTACATCAAACAATTATTAAACAATACATGTGACATTTACACTACAAAAATGCCAATAGAAGCCACTGATTACAGCCACGTCAACATAATTGCGTACTATCATGAGCACGAGTTTTCAATCGCGACCAAAAAAACAAATTTCCTGACGGTGATCAGCGAACTGACCCAGGATGTTCGGTTCGTGGTGGGAACAATAGTTCTGTTCGTTTTGTTTACGATACTGATGTTTATGATCAACAGAGATGACTTAAAGCTGGCTACGCTGGAAATGATAAGGTTGGTCGTCGGTATGGGACTTAAAACTTCACTTAGCCGTCTAGTGATGAAGATTTTCCTCTTCTATGGGTTCCTGTATGCGTTTCTGATTGTTCCCGACTTTCAAGGCCACCTGTCTGCCATTTTATCGGAGCCTATGGGGCGCGATGTCGAGACACTGAAGGATCTCTATGAGAACAAGTTCCATGTCTACTATCTCAACATATTGAAGAACGACATGATAAATGAACAGTTGTGGGTCTCTGATGAGGACAAAAAATATCTTTATCCGTTAAGTGCTCAGGAAATGATGAACTGCTGGAAAGAAGTTCTCAAAAATCCGAAAAAAGCTTGTATCCGTCAAACAAACACATTTCTCGGCCAGGCTTATAACTTTCCAAAGTTGCATGTGTCGAAGGAGCCTGTCTTTACGAAGAGATTTGTTCATTGGGCGAGGAAGAATTGGCCCTTAGAGGACAAGTTCGATGAAGCAGCACTTAAAACTTCGGAATCTGGATTCGATTCCACGAGCGTTAATAAAGGATTTATAGAAAAATTTTTCAAGAAACGATTGACCGTGAGAAAGAGAAGAGAAGAGAGTGAAGATTATGAAGAGTTCGACTTTGAGGAGTTGATTTTCATTTATTATTTTGTCGGGTATTGCACCGCTTTTGCTGTTATCGTTTTAATGATTGAAATAATATTCGCTCGATATTTTAGAAGTCTTAGACAGTTATTTGTGCAAAGAGGTTTTTAATTATACTCCGTTTGGATGTTGATTGTTGTTAATTATTGACTCGTGTGTTTTCAAATTTACAGTGAATCTTTTTTACAATAAAATAAATTTATTTGTTAATCCTTCTATTCTTATTTTAATCTTATTGGAAATAATTTTATACTTTTAAGTTTGTTTTTTTATTAAAACTCTGTTCCATTATCCTTGTGCCAAGTACTAAGGCGTATACTAAGTTATGCATAGCTCAATCCATGAAACAAGAATATAACTAAGGTTAAGATCAACTAGGGAGTATTGTTAGTTTTTCAATTTAAAAAATTAAATACACACTTTAATAAAAAATCAAACTTACATGCAGAAAATAATTTTTAAAAAGTTTAAAATAAAAATAGAGGGATTAACAAAAAAAAATTTACTTTATTGTCCAAAAGCGTAATGTGATTTTTGAGGTATTTTCACAATGGTTCCACTTTAACCAATAAATAAAATATGTTGTATATTTTTTTTAAATATACTACAAATAATTCTGTAATAAATTAGAAGTGCAACTTTGGAGTTAAATAAAAGAAAATGTAATTGTTGAAATTTTTTGTGATTAAAAATTTTTAAATATATTATTATAAATAGAAATTGGTTCATTTTAATCAAAGCGCAAATTTTTGATACATTGAAGGGTAGAATTTTATTGGAAAAAAAGGAATTTAGTAATAAGAGAGTAAAAATAGGGCAAAAATTTATTTTGCGGCAAGAAGATTCTTTGGAACGTCTCCAGCGTTATGCGGTAAGTCTAATTATTTATTTAATTCAATAAAACAACTTTGATTTTAAATAATAATTTTTAGTGCTTGCGCAAAATTTTTCAATGTTAAGTTTCAAATAATGATTCATTTAAAATTTCTTCATAATAAATGAAGAATAATTTTTTTTTTTTATTATTTAAAAAAAAATGGGCACTAATTTCGCGCAATAAATAATTTTAATAATTACCTTCATAAATTAAAGTCGGTGCAAACATAAATAAATAAATTATATGTTATATTTATCAAAAAATCGCTTTTTTCACAACAACAACAACAACAACAACAACAACAACAACAACAACAACAACAACAACAACAACAACAACAACAACAACAACAACAACAACAACAACAACAACAACAACAACAACAACAACAACAACAACAACAACAACAACAACAACAACAACAACAACAACAACAACAACAACAACAACAACAACAACAACAACAACAACAACAACAACAACAACAACAACAACAACAACAACAACAACAACAACAACAACAACAACAACAACAACAACAACAACAACAACAACAACAACAACAACAACAACAACAACAACAACAACAACAACAACAACAACAACAACAACAACAACAACAACAACAACAACAACAACAACAACAACAACAACAACAACAACAACAACAACAACAACAACAACAACAACAACAACAACAACAACAACAACAACAACAACAACAACAACAACAACAACAACAACAACAACAACAACAACAACAACAACAACAACAACAACAACAACAACAACAACAACAACAACAACAACAACAACAACAACAACAACAACAACAACAACAACAACAACAACAACAACAACAACAACAACAACAACAACAACAACAACAACAACAACAACAACAACAACAACAACAACAACAACAACAACAACAACAACAACAACAACAACAACAACAACAACAACAACAACAACAACAACAACAACAACAACAACAACAACAACAACAACAACAACAACAACAACAACAACAACAACAACAACAACAACAACAACAACAACAACAACAACAACAACAACAACAACAACAACAACAACAACAACAACAACAACAACAACAACAACAACAACAACAACAACAACAACAACAACAACAACAACAACAACAACAACAACAACAACAACAACAACAACAACAACAACAACAACAACAACAACAACAACAACAACAACAACAACAACAACAACAACAACAACAACAACAACAACAACAACAACAACAACAACAACAACAACAACAACAACAACAACAACAACAACAACAACAACAACAACAACAACAACAACAACAACAACAACAACAACAACAACAACAACAACAACAACAACAACAACAACAACAACAACAACAACAACAACAACAACAACAACAACAACAACAACAACAACAACAACAACAACAACAACAACAACAACAACAACAACAACAACAACAACAACAACAACAACAACAACAACAACAACAACAACAACAACAACAACAACAACAACAACAACAACAACAACAACAACAACAACAACAACAACAACAACAACAACAACAACAACAACAACAACAACAACAACAACAACAACAACAACAACAACAACAACAACAACAACAACAACAACAACAACAACAACAACAACAACAACAACAACAACAACAACAACAACAACAACAACAACAACAACAACAACAACAACAACAACAACAACAACAACAACAACAACAACAACAACAACAACAACAACAACAACAACAACAACAACAACAACAACAACAACAACAACAACAACAACAACAACAACAACAACAACAACAACAACAACAACAACAACAACAACAACAACAACAACAACAACAACAACAACAACAACAACAACAACAACAACAACAACAACAACAACAACAACAACAACAACAACAACAACAACAACAACAACAACAACAACAACAACAACAACAACAACAACAACAACAACAACAACAACAACAACAACAACAACAACAACAACAACAACAACAACAACAACAACAACAACAACAACAACAACAACAACAACAACAACAACAACAACAACAACAACAACAACAACAACAACAACAACAACAACAACAACAACAACAACAACAACAACAACAACAACAACAACAACAACAACAACAACAACAACAACAACAACAACAACAACAACAACAACAACAACAACAACAACAACAACAACAACAACAACAACAACAACAACAACAACAACAACAACAACAACAACAACAACAACAACAACAACAACAACAACAACAACAACAACAACAACAACAACAACAACAACAACAACAACAACAACAACAACAACAACAACAACAACAACAACAACAACAACAACAACAACAACAACAACAACAACAACAACAACAACAACAACAACAACAACAACAACAACAACAACAACAACAACAACAACAACAACAACAACAACAACAACAACAACAACAACAACAACAACAACAACAACAACAACAACAACAACAACAACAACAACAACAACAACAACAACAACAACAACAACAACAACAACAACAACAACAACAACAACAACAACAACAACAACAACAACAACAACAACAACAACAACAACAACAACAACAACAACAACAACAACAACAACAACAACAACAACAACAACAACAACAACAACAACAACAACAACAACAACAACAACAACAACAACAACAACAACAACAACAACAACAACAACAACAACAACAACAACAACAACAACAACAACAACAACAACAACAACAACAACAACAACAACAACAACAACAACAACAACAACAACAACAACAACAACAACAACAACAACAACAACAACAACAACAACAACAACAACAACAACAACAACAACAACAACAACAACAACAACAACAACAACAACAACAACAACAACAACAACAACAACAACAACAACAACAACAACAACAACAACAACAACAACAACAACAACAACAACAACAACAACAACAACAACAACAACAACAACAACAACAACAACAACAACAACAACAACAACAACAACAACAACAACAACAACAACAACAACAACAACAACAACAACAACAACAACAACAACAACAACAACAACAACAACAACAACAACAACAACAACAACAACAACAACAACAACAACAACAACAACAACAACAACAACAACAACAACAACAACAACAACAACAACAACAACAACAACAACAACAACAACAACAACAACAACAACAACAACAACAACAACAACAACAACAACAACAACAACAACAACAACAACAACAACAACAACAACAACAACAACAACAACAACAACAACAACAACAACAACAACAACAACAACAACAACAACAACAACAACAACAACAACAACAACAACAACAACAACAACAACAACAACAACAACAACAACAACAACAACAACAACAACAACAACAACAACAACAACAACAACAACAACAACAACAACAACAACAACAACAACAACAACAACAACAACAACAACAACAACAACAACAACAACAACAACAACAACAACAACAACAACAACAACAACAACAACAACAACAACAACAACAACAACAACAACAACAACAACAACAACAACAACAACAACAACAACAACAACAACAACAACAACAACAACAACAACAACAACAACAACAACAACAACAACAACAACAACAACAACAACAACAACAACAACAACAACAACAACAACAACAACAACAACAACAACAACAACAACAACAACAACAACAACAACAACAACAACAACAACAACAACAACAACAACAACAACAACAACAACAACAACAACAACAACAACAACAACAACAACAACAACAACAACAACAACAACAACAACAACAACAACAACAACAACAACAACAACAACAACAACAACAACAACAACAACAACAACAACAACAACAACAACAACAACAACAACAACAACAACAACAACAACAACAACAACAACAACAACAACAACAACAACAACAACAACAACAACAACAACAACAACAACAACAACAACAACAACAACAACAACAACAACAACAACAACAACAACAACAACAACAACAACAACAACAACAACAACAACAACAACAACAACAACAACAACAACAACAACAACAACAACAACAACAACAACAACAACAACAACAACAACAACAACAACAACAACAACAACAACAACAACAACAACAACAACAACAACAACAACAACAACAACAACAACAACAACAACAACAACAACAACAACAACAACAACAACAACAACAACAACAACAACAACAACAACAACAACAACAACAACAACAACAACAACAACAACAACAACAACAACAACAACAACAACAACAACAACAACAACAACAACAACAACAACAACAACAACAACAACAACAACAACAACAACAACAACAACAACAACAACAACAACAACAACAACAACAACAACAACAACAACAACAACAACAACAACAACAACAACAACAACAACAACAACAACAACAACAACAACAACAACAACAACAACAACAACAACAACAACAACAACAACAACAACAACAACAACAACAACAACAACAACAACAACAACAACAACAACAACAACAACAACAACAACAACAACAACAACAACAACAACAACAACAACAACAACAACAACAACAACAACAACAACAACAACAACAACAACAACAACAACAACAACAACAACAACAACAACAACAACAACAACAACAACAACAACAACAACAACAACAACAACAACAACAACAACAACAACAACAACAACAACAACAACAACAACAACAACAACAACAACAACAACAACAACAACAACAACAACAACAACAACAACAACAACAACAACAACAACAACAACAACAACAACAACAACAACAACAACAACAACAACAACAACAACAACAACAACAACAACAACAACAACAACAACAACAACAACAACAACAACAACAACAACAACAACAACAACAACAACAACAACAACAACAACAACAACAACAACAACTACAACAACAACAACAACAACAACAACTACAACTACAACTAGGATTAATGTTTAAGACGACGGAGAAAATAAGATACACGCATACTTCATGCTCACCCTTTTCTTTATAATGTAAGAGAAGACATACGCAGATAACACCGGACAGATGAATGCACGATCCTTTTACAACTAACCTGTGTATACAAGATTTAAAGACTACCACTAAAGGATTCAAAATATAAATACCAATAATTATTATTATTTTAATAAATTATAGAGATATTTTTAAAGTGTCATCCAATTTTTTACAATTTCAAAGTTAAAACTTTGAACAAAAGTTCTCGATTCTCTTCTCTGTCCTCGAATTCTAGTTTGGACGAAAACAAAGATATAGAAGGGCTCTAAATTTACTAGAATAGAAGAAACTCTAGCTGGAGTCCGAGTGAAAATAAATGTGGAGATAAGAATTTTAAAAAACAACTCGGTTTCGAATTTAAGTTACCAGACTGGACGGTATTAAGGAGTTATTAAGTGTTTGCAGATCGTAATAAATATTTTAAAGCAATAAGATTCACCAACTTCCGATTTTATACTTATAACATTGTTGCTTTAGTTTATAGATACGTAGAAAAAAAAAATTTCTTGACTGAAGGAAGACCGAAGTAAAAATTTTTCTTCAAATTCTATTCTTGGTAGGTCATTTTTTTTTATTATCATAAGGGTGATTGTCTGTAAGGACGTCTTAAATCTGTACAAAATTGTCCGACCAATTTATTTTTGATTTTATTAGAAAAAAAATTAACAAGGACTACAAAACTATCAGCTTAATCGTAATAAATAAACAGCCGAATTAATTTTTGCTTTTTCGATTTTTGTGTATCTTTTGCTATATATCATGACAGGGGACTGTTTTTTTTTTTTTATCAAATTGAGAAAAATCAAGCAAACTATTTCAATGCATTCAACTTTTCAAGTTTTCAATGAATGTTTACATTTATTAGAATACATGGCTCGTTATGGATCGAATTTTTATAAATAAATTATAAATAAAAATAGCTGCCAGGGGACTGACGTTTTCAAGTGGCCCAGACACATATTTCCAGCACAAACGGTGCTTTGGCACTAAATAAAATCCCGACAAAGCGCTAACAGCCCTATGGTTATTAACTCAAGGCTAATTAGGTCCTTATAAACCTTACGAAAGGTAAAATAACACGCTGGATTTTTTTTTTTGGCTTTGAACTTCTGGCAGGGGACTGTTCTTAAAATCCCTGGGACAAACTTTGGTTTAATGAATTTAATTAAACAAATTAATTTTCGGTACTTTTTATTGAAGAAGATTGTTAGTTAACTAATTAAGTTTATAAACATTATCGACCAAATTATATATTATGGACGAATAACTTAAAATTTAATCTTAAAGTTTTAATTTTGGGAATGAGACAGCCCAGGGGACTGTTATTGTCGGTGGTTTACCAATTTATAGCAAAAAAACCAAAATTTATTTCATTTTAGTTTTCAATGCTCCAAATAGAAATGTTTTTTTACTTTTGCAATAAATTTTTTTTAGCAACAAAATAACAATTTTTATAATAAAAAAATGCCTGGGACAGCAAAAAACATCCTTACAGAGAATCACCCATTATATAAAGGTTGCTAGTTTATAAATAAAAAATAACCAATTTCAAATCAAACAAAATTGTTTTTAATATATTAAATTACATATAACATATAATTTATACATATATATCTTATTTATATTTTCATCAACACGTATACATATACTCTGCATTAGTTATTTTCAAAAATTGTTGATATATATGAAAAAGTCAGACCTAAAGACTTAAGCTCGACAAAATATCTTTTTTTGAGGAAAATTTTTAAGCGACAATTGAAAAATTTATTTTGTTACTGCTTGCACTTTTTTCGGTCTAACTTCTTCATACATTTTGTATATATATAAATAATTAATAAATTTTCTTAGATTATCTAGATTTTTTTTTATATATATTGATATGAATTTATTTTATAGAGAACGTTCGTGTCGTATGAACACGATAAAAATCGCCCTCTCAAGTTTTATACATACATAGTATTTTTATTTATTTCTTTTTTTTATATTTTTTTATTTTTTCATGATTGTGTTGAAGCACGCGATCTTGGACCATACTTTAATTTAATTTCTTCTTATCGTATAAGTTAATATTTTATTTAATGTAACGATGATTAAAGCCATTAATTTATTTAACCATAACGATTTTGAATATATCAAACAAAACAAAGCCATAATAAGTTTGTTTATTTTATGTAGAGGTCGGTTCTTTATTTTGTCTTGATGGTCACCGCCTTAACTTCTTGATATGTTGATATTTTTTTTTTTTTAATAATATATATATAGATTGTTTAATTATATTACCTGGAAAATAAACAGACCTTTTATTTGAGTACCCACTTTATTTTTTTATATCTTTTATATATATGTTATACGTAAAATATATGAAATATATGAAAAATTCATGTGGGTACTCAAATAAATTGTCTCGATGAGCGTAACATTGAAATGAGCTTATATCTTAAAATATATTATCTAATGACAAAATACAATGTAATTTCTTAATTCTTGATATTTTTGAGTATATAAGCTCATTCTAATATTACACTCATTAAGACCTTTCATTTGAGTACTCACATCAAATTTTCATATATTTTATATATATGATAAATGTGAAATATATAAAATATATGAGAAATTCATGTGGGTACTCAAATGAAAGGTCTCATTGAGTATAATGTCGAGATGAGCTTATATCTTTAATAACATCATTAGTTGACAAAATACGATGTAATTTCTTAATTATTGACATTTTTAAAGATATAAGCTCATGTCAATGTTACTCTTATCGAGACCTTTCATTTGAGTACCCACATGAATTTTTTTTATATATTTTATATATGTGATATATAAGATATTTATGAAATATATAAAATATATGAAAAATTGATGTGGGTACTCAAATGAAAGGTCTCGATCAGCGTTGGACTAAGATGAGCTTATTTCTTAAAAAATATCATCCGTTGATAAAACACAGTGTAATATCTTCATTCTTCATATTTTTGAGTATATAAGCTCATTTCGATGTTACACTCATCGAGATCTTTCATTTAAGTACCCACATCAATTTTTTTATATATTTTATATATTTAATATATATCATATTTTTGAAATATATAAAATATATAAAAAATTCATCTGGATACTCAAATGAAAGGTCTCGATGAGCTTATTATCGAGATGAGCTTATATCTTTAATTACACCATTAGGGGATGAGATATAACGTTATTTCTTAATTATTCATATTGTTGAGTATATAAGCTTATCTCGATGATATACTCATTGAGACATTTTATTTGAATACCCACATCAATTTTTCATATTTTACAAATATCTTATATATATATAATATACAAAAATAAACAAATTTTTTGAAATTTTTCATTACGCCTTTATATTTACCATACGCTGCACTTATGCGTCGGATTCATCGGAGATCCTGGAGGACATTTATACGCTTTAGCGAAATCCTGGCTGTTAGAAAGCGGACCCAGGACTCTAAATGGACCAGGTGAGTGCACACTGCTGCGTATTTTAGTGAGAGCGTCTTCTGGTGTCATAGATCCGCACCAAATTTGTGCATAGTTCAGAAAAAATAATTGATCATGCGTTAAATCTATCCCCGGGAGAAGAGGCTCTTCGCCGTGGGTAGCAACCCATTTTTTATACGCCTAAAAATAAAAAAATTCATTAATGTAATTTTTTTTTAAAGAAGAAATATAATTTTTTTTTTAAAGAAGAAATATAAATTTTTTGTAAAGAAGAAATATATTTTTTTTTTTTTAAAGAAGAAATAATTAATACCCGAAATGACTGCTTGAGTCCGCCATTGTCAGCAATATTTTCGCCCTGGGTCATTCGCCCATTAACAAAGAGATTAACGTCTTTGAGTTTGTAGCGGTCGTACTGATCAATTATACATTGCGCTCTTTCCCTAAAAGCTTTTATAGTTGCGTTATTCCACCATTGCATCATATTACCATCTTTGTCATATTGGCGGCCTTTATCGTCAAACCCATGCGTAATTTCATGACCAATTACAACTCCGATCCCGCCGTAATTCAATGATTTTGGAAAGTGTTGAGAGTAGAATAATGGCTGAAGGATACCCGCCGGAAAAACTGTAAAAGGTTCAATTTGTTGGAATAAATTCAATTTTTGGTTCAATAATTACTATTATAAAAATAGTATATTACATACCTAGGGCAGTAAAGTAAGAAATGTCTAAAATCACATGTTTGTCAGCTTTGGTCGACAATTACATGTCATTTGAAATTTTTCTTATTTTACTAGTCTAGGTACGTAATATACCAAACTAATGTTTTGAAAATATAAATGGTTTAATTATTACCGATATCATTTTTATTTGGATTGTAAAATGCATTAACAACAGCGGGTTCTGTCGACCACTTGTCTTTGTCAACTGGCTTTCGAAGTTGCTCCAAATTGTGCCGAGCGTCGTGTTTTAATACTGCTAAGACGTTTTCCAAAAAACGATCTTCTGTTATGTTTAACTGAAAAATTTAATTTATTGGAAATTTTTTTTTAGCATGAAAATTTTTTGTTTAAAAAAAAATTATTTACTTTAGCCAAAATTTGAAATTTGAATTTTCAGAATTTTTACAAAAATTTCAAATTTTTACCAAAATTTTCAGAATTTTTACTTTTACAAAAATTTTAAATTTTTAAATAAAAATTTAAAAGTTCTAATTTTGAAAAGTATCATATAGTGCAAATTATTAAAGTTTAATTTCAATTTAGAATACTAATAAAAAATAATAATTATTATTATTGTAAAATTACCGAAATATATTCCTTAGAAAGTTCAACAGGATCTTTCAAAAATTCCGGATATCCAATCCGTTCATTCATCGAATCAGCTTTGCTTTTAGCAACAGCCCTTGTTTCTTCATTCATCCAGTGATTTTCATTGAGAAGTTCGTTGAATGCTTCTCTAATAGTCCGTATCATCTCCAATGCAGTCTCCTAAATCAAAGTACTCCTCAATTTTGTTTCTTTTTACTCTTATCATACAATTTAATTTAACAAATTTAATATTTTCCAAAAGAAGAAAGGAACAGTAGGTAAAATTTTTATTTTTGCTTTAATCAACTCAGAAAGAATGCAAATTTAGAAATTACTCAAAAAAAATTTTTTGATTATTTTTATTAATTAAATTACAACTAAAAATATATTTTTAAAAAATTGCACTTTATAGCTTTTCAAGTTTTTTACATGTGACAATTTTTTTTTTAATTTTTTAATTGAAATTTTTTCAATAAAAAATTTCTAAAAATTTCGAAATGTCGGCTAACTTCATTTTCATCAGAAAAACACATAATATAAGTAACGTTCCTGGATTAATTAAAACAAAAATTTTTTTTTGTTTAATAGTCACCTTACTTTCGTGATTAAAATTATCACGAATAAACAGTGCGCCTACTGCCATTCCAAGTTTTTTATTTGTCCATTCTACGCATTGTGACCAACGATTCCTTTCGCTTAATATTCCCAAAAGTATTTTCCGAAATTCAACTCGCTTTTGTTGATATTCATCAATCATATGTGGCATTATTGACATTACAAATCGCCATATAATATAATTATGAATAATTCTAAAAAAAACAATAACAATCATAATAATTACTAAATTAATTTTGATAAATGAACAATAATAATAATAATCATCATAAAAAATTAGAAAACTAAATTTTATAATAGTTGATTTGTCTAACTTTCCTTTAAATCAAATCGATTAAAAAGTTTAGAAAATTATTGATTGCTCCGATAGTGTCCCTTGTTGAAGATTCAATTGAGCGAACCGTCAAAGTTCACTGTATTTCTCTGCTTGGTGAACTTGTACATCAAGGAAGCATTTCAAATTACTAAATTTATCGCGTATTCTGAAACTATTTTGCATGTAGAAACTATCAACTTGATAAGATCTATTGAGAAGTTTGCAAAGGCATTGAAAATTTCTGTCTAACTTTCCTTTGAAGTTATATCGATGATTTTGCTTTAGATCTCGACTTTTTCTAACTTAAATTGCTTTTATTTTTTAACTTTTATAACTCAACTGATGCCTTGAATTTGTTTTAAACAATCATCTGGTTTATCGAATCGTATCGTAACGCACTAGTCTATTTTTCGTATAAGCGTTCTCCCATGAATTTTTATATATTTTATATATTTCACAGATCAAAATGAGCTAATATCTTTAAAATGTAAAGAATTAAGAAATTACAATGTATCTTGTCAACTGATGATATTATCAAAGATATAAGCTCATCTCAGAATTACACTCATCAGGACCTTTCATTTGAGTACCCACATCAATTTTTTACATATTTTATATATATTATATATATGTATATATAAAAAATATATAAAATATACAAAGAATGCATGTGGGTACTCAAATGAAAGGTCTCGAAGAAAGTAACATCGGAATGAGCTTATATCTTTAAGAATGTCAATAATTGAGAAATTACAGTGTATTTTGTCAACCGATGATATTTTTAAAGATATAAGCTCATCTAACTACTACACTCATCGAGACCTTTCATTTGAGTACCCACATGAATTTTTCATATATTTTATATATTTTACATATATCATATATATAAAATATATAAAAAATTGATGTGGGTATTTAAATGATAGGTCTTGATGAGAGTAACATCAAAATGAGCTTATATCTTGAAAAATGTTAAGAATTAAGAAGTTTCATTGTATTTTGTAAACTAATGTTATTTTTTAAGATATAAGCTCATGTTGATGTTACTTTCATTGAGACATTTCATTTGAGTACCCACATGAATTTTTCATATATTCTATATATATCATAAATATTATATATATATATATATATCAAATATATAAAATATATGAAAAATTGATGTGGGTACTTAAATGAAAGGTATCCATGAGTGTAACATCAGAATGAGCTTATATCTTTATAAATGTCAATAATTAAGGAATGAAGCTGATATTTTGAAAAATATAAGCTTATTTTGACATTACTCTCATTTTAAGTCAATAGTAAGATTTATTTTCGACCCAGTTTAAAAATGATAGTTATACAAAAAAATCAAAAAACCTTTTATCAGTTTGTTCAATAATTCGACCCATTTTAATGAAATATGGCAATGCATAAACAACAACCGGTTCATCTTCAGTAATTGAGGTGCTCAAAAATGTCTGAAGATAATCTCTCCAGTTTAACTGAGGGACCTCATGTTGTAACTCACGCAACGTTAATTTCCGATAAATTGCGGATGTGTCATGTCTATCTGCTTCTGGCAGTGACGCCTGAAATTTAATTAAAATTCAATTAGTTTCATTCGGTTTACTCAAGTATTAAATATCGTTGATATCCATTAAATCACTCGCATATCGCTTGAATTTAACTCTGTATTTGCTATTCAATTTACAGTAGCGCGCCGACTAATATTGATTAATACAAATAATAATAATTAAATATTAAATAGTATTAAATGCATACATTTGCAAGCTGTTTTTCAAAAAGAATAACTCTTTCAAACTCTTCAGCCGCTTTTTCTGGATCCGCGCCCAGTAAAACTGACACATTTGTCATATAACGATGATACGCTCGTAATTCTGATTTACTATTTGATTTCAAGTAGTAATCTCGGCTTGGCAAGGCCAATTGCATTTGATCCAACTGTAAATTATTTTACAATTTTTATTTTAATTATTAATTTAATTTATTTATAATATTTTATTAAAAATACTACCAACTATTTTAAATAATAAAATTCAAAATCTAAAAATGCACACCTCTACCTTTAATAAATAAATCTTCAAATTAGAACACTAAAAAATATCTATAAAAATAAAAAAAAAAAAATTTTTGAGAAAAATAAAACAACTAGAAAAATTTGAAATTTAAATTCTGTCCAAAATATAACAAAATTCAAAAAATTTTCAAGAAACCTTTTTTATAAAAAATTTAATTTTTTATAAAAAAAGATCATTAATTTTCTCGTATATCTCTAATAATGTACTCACAATTTTTATTTATTTTTTGCAGTTATTTTTAAGGCTACATTGTTCAAAATTAATAAAGAAAAAATTTAAGCGCGGTTCTATCAAAGAAAAGGTCACTAGCGCCACCAAGCGAGAGCGTCAGTGAACTAAAAGTTTGTCCGCTCAAATTTTTGTCTACGAATTATTTTTTTTAAACATTCCTTACACTAGGAGGGTACTTGGATCTCTTTAATAATTAAAAATAAATTGGATCAAAAAGTTAGTTTAAAAAAATTCCACTAGGTGGCTACGGCTCTCATAGTTAGAATTTTAAAATCTGAGTATTTAAGGATTTCCTTAATCTACAAAAAAAAACTGAGTAAAGGTGTGCAATAAAAATCAAATTTCTAAAAAAACAAAACGTAAATATATTATTAAAAAGCTCGTTGTGAGGAAAACCTTAAGTCACCCACTACGGTCTTACTTTGCCGTCGCACCTGGAGGATGTTGGCCGAAGAATTTTTATCATCAGGTCCCACCCAATGTTCAACTAAAACGCCTTCATTAAATTCACCGCGTATGCGTCCAAGTAAAATTTCAATCGGCAAATTTTTCGGAGGCTCCCAATTGGTTCCTTCGACGACTGGCCACCCGCCGAGGTTCCTCAGAGTTTCTTTTAGCGGTGCATCGCCAATATGTCGTATCTGAGCTGCAATGTTAAACAAAATGGCTCCTTTTAGCACAAACCAAAGAGAGGTCGGTAACAATGACGCTGATTGTACCCACGGATGTCCATGCAGGACTTGTAGAATGTTTTCGCTTTCAAAGTCGCGCTGTTGTCTTGTTTATTTGGAGGCTCCTCCAGAACTCGCTTTAATATTACTTTCAATTGATCTGAAAGCACTTCAAAAGTATTGATGGAACTTCTGTCCTCTGGAATTATGTGCAACCGGTTCCAGGTTCCGCACGCGTATTGAAAAAAATCAACGCAGGGAGATGCTGTGCGATCCATCGCTGATAGTAAGCTTGAAGCTAAGAATTTTTTGTAATCGTTAAATAAGTAATTAGGTGAGATCTTTCATTAGTTATTTAAATATAGAGGAAGTTTTTGTTTTAATTTTGTTAGAAAGTTTGGATTAACTTTGCTATTAATATATAGCGAGAGAGAGAGAGAGAGAGAGAGAGAAAATTAAGTCTTATTTGTCGGAGTATTTCAATGAGAATTAATTAAGTTTGTTTTGCTATTTGGGAAAAATTAGATGTGTTAAGATTTGGATCTTATTTTAATCGTTAAAAAGAAAAGTATTGACATTTTTAAAGATATAAGCTCATTTTGATGTTACACTCATCGAGACCTTTCATTTGAGTACCCATATCAATTTTTTCATATATTTATATATAATATATATATTTATATATGAAAAATATATGAAAATGCATGTGGGTACTCAAATGAAAGCTCTTAATGAGTGTAACATTAGGATGAGCTTATATCTTTAAAAATGTCAATAATTAAGAAATTACTTTGTATTTTGTGAAATATTGACATTTTTAAAGATATAAGCTCATCCCGATGTTATACTCATCGAGACATTTCATTTGAGTACTCACATCAATTTTTCATATATTTATATATATTATATATATGTATATATCAAATGTATATTAAAAATGCAAGTGGGTACTCAAATGAAAACTCTTAATGAGTGTAACATTAGGATGAGCTTATATCTTTAAAAATGTCAATAATTAAGAAATTACCTTGTATCTCGTGCATTTTTGACATTTTTAAAGATATAAGCTCATCCCGACGTTACAGTCATCAAGAGCTTTCATTTGAGTATCCACATTCATTTTTGATATATTTTTCATATAAACATATATGTA
>CAJNRD030001114.1:11226986-11251757 GCA_905319865.3 Cotesia congregata
ATTGTTATATATAGTTATATATAATTATACATAATTATATATAATTAGATATGATTATATTTGGCCATTTTTCATATATAATCATATATAACCAATTTATATATAAATATATATAATTATATATAAATATTTTTTCTCGGGAGCCCTATGGCTAGTTAGATCCTCATAAACTTTACAAAAGGTAAAATAACACGCTGGATTTTTTTATTTTTGGCTTTGAACTTCTGGCAGGGGACTGATCTCAAATGCCTGGGACAAACTTTGGTTTTATGAATTTAATTAAACAAATTAATTTTCGGTACTTTTTATTGAAGAAGATTGTTAGTTAACTAATTAAGTTTATAAACATTATCGACCAAATTATATATTATGGACGAATAACTTAAAATTTAATCTTAAAGTTTTAATTTTGGGAATGAGACAGCCCAGGGGACTGTTATTTTGGTGGTTTACCAATTTATAGCAAAAAAACCAAAATTTATTTCATTTTAGTTTTCAATGCTCCAAATAGAAATGTTTTTTTACTTTGGTAATAAATTTTTTTTAGTAACAAAATAACAATTTTTTTAATAAAAAAATGCCTGGAACAGCAAAAAAACATCCTTACAGAGAATCGCCCATATAAATATATAAAAAATTGATGTGGGTACTCAAATGAAAGCTTTTGATGAGTGTAAAATGGGGATAAGCTTATATCATTAAAAATGTCAATAGTTGACAAAATACAAGGTAATTTTTTAATTATGTTTGTAGAGATAGAGCATTTTCAAATGCAGCCTAAATACTTATAATAAATTGACTATTTTTTTTTCAAAAAAATTTTCTTTTAGCCTCTTTGTAATACTTTATCATTATATTAAACATATTTCTTTTATAATTTTTTTAATCATATAGATCAACTCTAAATTAAACCATTTTCATCATAAAAATAATTTTTCTTCTTTGTCTACAGGAATATTTTTCAGCAAATAAATCTATGGGCCCAATATCCATCAGTATTTGTTTGATGGTATCATTTATGTCAGCAATAACATTACTAGGCGTCTCAGCTGAAAATTATACTTACGGCGCGATATTTGTCATAATTAATTTTTCCTATTTAATTGGAACACCAATAGTCTGTTACGGATACTTACCAGTTTTTTACAAATTACAAGCTACAAGTACTTATGAGGTATTTTATTAAATATAAAAATAAAATATCAATTAATAAATCAATAAAAAAAATAACTTAAAAATTAATTAAAAAATTAACTAAAAAATTAATTAAAAAATTAATTAAAAAAAAGATGTATTATCTTCCAGTATTTAGAAAAAAGATTCGGCGGATCAGCAAGAATATTAGCAAGCTCCATAGTATGGTTACAAATGTTGCTGTACTCTGGAATAGTGCTTTACGCTCCAGCATTAGCATTTAAAACCACAACTGGAATGGAAAAACTCACTAGCATTTTATCAGTGGGTTTAGCCTGCGCTTTTTATTCCAGTATCGGAGGAATAAAAGCTGTATTGATTACGGACATCTTCCAGGCTTTCTTGATGTTCGCTTCATTGATAATTATCATAGCCACTGCAGCTTCTTCAGTTGGTGGGCTTGACAAAATTTGGGAAATTGCAGGAGAGGGTGGCCGTTTGAACTTTAACAAGTATGTAATATCAATTTTTAATAGGTTTTATTTAATTTTTATGGTAAATTGTATGGACTTACAGCTTTTCATTGGATCCAACTGAACGACATACTTGCTGGGGTCTTATAATCGGTGGAATGTGTACTTTTTTGTCACTCTATGGAATCAATCAAATTCAAGTACAACGAATGCTGACTGTTAAGTGAGTAGATATAATAATCATGTACTAGTCAATAATTGAGAAATGATATTGTATCGTGTCAACTAATGATATTTTTAAAGATATAAGCTCATCTCGTTATTACACTCTTCAAGGCCTTTCTTTTGAGTACCCACATGTATTTTTCATATATTTTATATATTTTGTAATTATCGTATATATCATATATATAAAATATATAAAAAAATGCATGTGGGTTCTCAAATGAAAGGTCTCGATGGAAATAAGATCAAAATGAGCTTATATCTTAAAAAATGTCAGTAATTATGAAATTACATGTTATCTTGTCAGCTAATGATATTTTCAAAGATATAAGCTCATCTCAACGTTACACTCTTCAAGACCTTTCATTTGAGTACCCACTCAATTTTTCATATATTTTATATATTTATGTATTTCACATATACCATATATGTAAAATATATAAAAAATGCCATGTGGGTACTCAAATGAAAGGTCTCGATGAGTTTAACATCGGAATGAGTTTAAATCTTTAAAAATGTCAGTAAATATTAAATTACATTGTATTTTGTCAACTAATGATATTTTAAAAGATTTAAACTTATTTCGATGTTATACTCATCGAAAAGTTTCATTTGAGTACCCATATCAATTTTTCATATATTTTATATATATTACATATTTCACATATTTGTATAAATGAAAAATATATCAAAAATTGATGTGGGTACTCAAATGAAAGCTCTTGATGAGTATAACGTCAGAATGAGCTTACATCTTTAAAAATATCAATAATTAAAAAATGACCTTGTATTTTGTCAACTACTGACATTTTTAAAGATCTAAACTCATTTCGATGTTATACTTATCGAGACCTTTCATTTGAGTACCCACATCAATTTTTCATATATTTTATATATATTACATATTTCATATATTTGTATAAATGAAAAATATATCGAAAATTGATGTGAGTACTCAAATGAAAGGTCTCGATGAGTATAACATCGGAATGAGCTTATTTCTTAAAAAATGTGAATAAAAATTTTCTAGATTTGGGAAAAAAAAAAATTAGTATCAATAAGCCGAATTATTTCGAAAGTAGCCATGTAATTAATAATTCTTTAATTGTTTACAGAAGTTTAAAATCAGCTCAAAAGGCACTATGGTTAAGTTGGCCAATCTTAACATTACTTTCCGTAATGACATGTTTTAGTGGCCTAGCAATTTATAGTAAATACTTCAACTGCGACCCTGTAACAATAACAACAATAAAAAAAAACGATATGTTGATGCCACTGTACATCATGGACATGACATCATCGCTTCCCGGTTTACCTGGATTATTCGTCGCAGGTTTATTAATCTTAATTGAACTAAAGACACTATATATTATTTTTTCTTATCAAATTCTAGTAATAACACTTTTTATCTCAGGTATCTTTAGCGCTGGATTAAGCACCATATCTGCGGCCTTGAACGCTCTTGCGGCAATTAGCTTAGAGGATTACATAAAGCCATTGTATTTTATTTGCACTGGGAAGGAGTTTTCTCCAAAAAAATCACTGATATGTAGTAAAGTGTTAGCTTTTATTTTGGGAATTTTCTGCATACTTTTGGCTATTCTCGCTCAATATTTGAACAGTATTCTTCAGGTAAAATTACATATAATATATCTATTACTTTCTCAGAATTACTCAATTTTTCATACCTTAAAAAAAAATTTCTTTTGAAAAAAAGGGCAAAATTTTTTTTTTGTCCAAATCTAGGAAACTTTTATTGACATTTTTAAATATATAAGCTCATTCTGATTTTATGCTCATCAAGACCTTTCATTTGAGTACCCACATGCAATTTTTTATATATTATATATATATATATATATATATATATATATTTGTGAAATATATGAAAAATGTATGTGGGTACTCAAATGAAAGGTTTCGATGAGTATATTACCGAGATGAGCTTATATCTTCAAAAATGTCATTGATTAAGAAATTACATCGTATTTTCTTAACTACTGATATTTCTAAAGATATAAGCTCATCTTGAAGTTACACTCACCGAGACCTTTTATTTGAGTACCCACATAAATTTTCATAAATTTATATATTTTACAAATATCCCATATATATATAAATATATAAAAAAGTCATGTGGGTACTCATATGAAAGGTCTCGATAAGTGTAACATCAAAATGAGCTTATATCTTCAGAAATATCAATAGCTAAGAAAATCCAATGTCATTTCTGATTTATTAAATTTAATTTTCTTATTCCAAAATTTTTCATTTTTTCAAAAATAAATTTGTTCTCTCAATGTAAAATAAAATGACATTTTACAATTATTTCAGATGAGTTTAACAATTTTTGGAGTCGTTGGAGGTCCTTTAGTAGGTTTGTTCACCCTTGGTATGTTGTTTGAGTCATCAACGCAGCGCGGCGCTATTTTCGGAACAACATTGTCATTGATATTTTTGATATGGATTTCATTCGGAGGTCCAAGACCATTCCCCCAGGCTTTGCCGATGTCTGTTGAAGGCTGTAATAGTGATTTACTCGCAAAATTCAACGGAACGTTGAATTTTCAAAATAATTCTGTTCCAAAAAAAGAGTTCTTTTACCTCTACCGTATTTCTTACTTATGGTACGCGCCAATAGGTGTCGTTATGACCATCGTAGTCGGTTGGATCACCAGCAATTTGTTGCAATCTTTGGGACTGGACCGGGTCAAGAAAAATCTTGATCCTGATTTATTTTTTCCATGCATTGCACGGCGCATTCGTAGTAGGAACAGGAATAATTGCGGAGAAGAGTCAAGTGAAGCTAATTTGAAAAAGTACCAAGTCAAAGATGATGTGGCTGATGCAAAAACTCAAGAATCATTATGTACTTAATGTTAGTTTAATTTTTAGGTTGCTCAAATTTTTTATTTTTGAAAATAAGCATTAGCTTCTAATTTAGACAAGTCGCGTTAATTTTAAGTTTTAAAAAAAGAAGTATAAGTACAGAGAAAATATGACAATACTGATTGTTAATGACAATAATTAATAAGTTTTACGTAATTTAAGAATAATATGAAATTGAAGTTGATAGCTAACAATATTTGGATTTTTATGACGAACTATTATGAAAAAAAACAGAGGAATTCCTATTTTTAAAATTTAAAATATTTATATATATCCGATATTTGAGAAATATATAAAATATATAAAAAATTGATGTGGGTACTCAAATGAAAGGTCTCGATGAGTGTAACATCGAGATGAGTTTAGATCTTTAAACATATCATTAGTAAGATATAGGCTCATTTCAAAAATTTTTCTTTCAATGTATAGTGAGATTTCATTAAACAATAAGTACTTAAATTTAATCAAGTTACCTAAGTTTAATGTACGAAAAGAAAATTGTTTGAAGTAAAAATAATCTTCTCCGTTAAAAAAATATACAATAAATTTATGTGTCAAATAAAATTTTTTTTACCATAAATGTATATGAATAATTTTTTATAATCATATAAATTTTCGGCGGAAAAGAAAAATATAAATTAAATATATACGACATATAAATTTTTTAAATATTTTTTCCGTCGGGATTTAAAAAATTTTCATATAATTTAAACATTACTTGATTAGATTAAAGAGTTTCATCATGTAATCATAATTTGATATATCTTTTAAATGATATTATAGATAGTAATTCTAATTTTATATTCGTAGAAGTATCTTTTTGATCTTCAATTGATTAGATATTACAATATATCAACTGATAAAGAAATAACAGTATTTTTAAAGTGATTTTTTTTAAAGAATTAAAACATTATGTAATATAAACAAAAAAATTCACTGACCAAGTGTAATTCTTAAATAACAAATGCTGCTATGTATATACGCGAAAATAATGGACCATTTATATTTTATGTACAATTATGATTATGATAATTTAGTTTGTATTATATAAAATGCATTAAAAATTGAAATATATTTTTATTCTTTTAAATGAAATGGGCGTTGCTAAAGAGAACAGGGAAGGGGAAGTAGATATTTTATGAAAAGCATGGTTATACAAATTGATGATTTTAATTAATAATTTAATTGTTAATTAAAAAGAAATAATTGCTGTAAATTAATAGAGTTTTTATTTTTCTGTATATTAATTCCACTACTGTCCTATTTTAAAATAGATTAACTGATGAGTTTTTTTACATGAATTTTTTATTTATGGGGCATTCTATAGTGACTGGTGGGACATTTGACTCTGGAATTCCATCAATTATATATAATTATGTGACTGAAACTTATACTATAGTAAAATTCATCTTATAATATAAAAGACTAACTAATTAACAACATCTCTTTGTCAAAAACCTCCATTACTTTTTAAGTTTCTTGTAATTATCATTTGACTGAGTGTGACTGGTGGGACTAACAACAAATCCTTCTCTCTTACCAAAGGTATACTTAAAATCCAATTTCAGTTCGACCACTAAACTGAAAAAAAAATACTTCCCTCGAAAATACTAAATTAATCCTACAAACATTGAATATTATGAAGAATTAGACTGATTACCTACGTAGAAACAATTAAAAAAATTTGTTTTTATTGTGACTGGTGGGACAGGCATTTGTCACTGGTGGGACAAGTACTAAATGTCTACATCAAGTTGTTTATTAAAAAGACTTTTATATTATTTCAACCTTACAAACATTATTGTTTATATATTTAACTATAAATTATTTAGGATAATTAAAAAAAACTAATTAAAAAATACAAATAAAGGATTTAGCATGCTGACAACACGATCTTGATAAACTTAGGTGTTAATTAATAACGAACATAAACAAAATTTGTTCTTAAAACTATAATAATAAATACGTTAGTTAATAACAAACATTAAATGAATTTATTCTTAAAAGTATTAAAACAACATTTGATCCGGATACAATTACATTGTTTTTTATTTAACTCCAAAGTTGCACTTCTAATTTATTACAGACTTATTTGTAGTATATTTAAAAAAAATATACAACAAATTTTATCTATTGGTTAAAGTGGAGCCATTGTGAAAATACCTCAAAAAGCACATTAAGCTTTTGGACAATAAAGTAAATTAATTTTTTTGTTAATCCCTCTATTTTTATTTTAAACTTTTTAAAAATTATTTTCTGCATGTAAGTTTGTTTTTTTATTAAAGTGTGTATTCAGTTTTTTAAATTATAATTGTTTTAAATTGAAAAACGAACAATACTCCCTAGTTGATCTTAACCTTAGTTATATTCTTGTTTCATGGATTGAGCGATGCATAATTTAGTACACGCCTTAGTACTTGACACAAGGCACTACCGAGTCTTTGAATATAAAAACTCTGTAATCCTGAAGATCCTGGTCAGGATAATGGAACAGAGTTTTAATAAAAATACAAACTTAAAAGTATAAAATTATTTCCAATAAGATTAAAATAAGAATAAAAGGATTAACAAATTAATTTATTTTATGGTAAAAAAGATTCACTGTAAATTTGAAAACACACGAGTCAATAATTAACAACAATCAACATCCAAACGGAGTATAATTAAAAACCTCTTTGCACAAATAACTGTCTAAGACTTCTAAAATATCGAGCGAATATTATTTCAATCATTAAAACGATAACAGCAAAAGCGGTGCAACCCGTGTAAAAAAAAATCGTCTTAAAATTGTCTTAAAATTGTCGTTCGTTTAAGATCTTAAACGTGACACAAACTAAGACTATTTTAAGACTCTTTTAAGACGCCAAAAGAAAAATTCCGAGAGCAGATTTTTGAAAATTTTGTTCTTGAATTTGTTGTGAAAATTAATTTTTAGATGATTTTACGACTTTCTAACCGCAATATCTTTGAGTAAGATGTTTTTAAATTGAATTTAAAATTGTTAAAAAAATTATTATCTGACAATTTTAAGACTTTTTGAGGACGTTCCGTTTTAATGTTCCGGGACTCTGTCGCTGTTAACCCATCTTAAAATAGTCTAAATTTTTTTTTAAGATTTTTTTAAGACTAATTTAAGACAATTTAAAGACGCTCCATAATAACTTTCCGGAGCTGTCACTGTGATGTCATCTGAAAATAGCCTAAAAATTTTTTAATATCTAATAACTAGGTTTTGTTATTAGATTAACTAAAAAGTTTACGAACATTAAAGCCATCTTAACACTTTATATTGCGCTGGTACGTCCTAAGCTGGAATATGCTGCAGTGGTCTGGTCTCCTTTATATGCTAAGCATAAGCTGGAACTGGAAAAGGTCCAACGTAGATTTTTAAAGTACCTTGCTTACAAAAAGTATGGGATATATCCTGAAAGAGGCACAGAATATCATTCTCTCTGCTTGGATGCTGGGTTACTCACCCTGGAGGAGAGGAGGATCTGTGCTTCGATACTTTTTGTAAAAGGCCTATTCAATAGTAGCATAGAATGTCCTAGATTTTTGCAACAGTTTGCAATAGCAGTCCCACAAGCTAACACTAGGTCAAACCCTACGTTTTATCTTCATTCAGTCCATTCAAACCTGGCTAGAAATTCTCCACTTTACAAACTGATGTCTCTAAGTAACTACATATGTGACAATGATCAAATGAAATTAGACATAATGTGCTTTAATCAGCCCTTGACGGTCAGCGTGCTAGCAACCATTTTAGTATCTAAGAGAGCCAATTACGAATTTATAACCACCTGACGTTTTGACTTATGCATTTCCTATATAATTAATGTTACTAATCTTACTTACTATTAATACTATTTATTTCATAATGTTATTAATTTAATTTACTGGAATGATAATAAATTTAGATTAACCATTCTCAATTATTAACAGAATACCTTTGGCCGCTGTCTTCTCTTTAAGTCTTAATTAAATTATTTTAAAGCTTAAATCTTAAAATAGTCTTAGAAAAATCTTAAAATCGTCTTGAAAAAATCTTAAAATAGTCTTAAAAAAATCAAAATAATTATTAAAAAATCTCGGAATTTTTTTTTTTGGCATCTTAAAAGAATCTTAAAATAGTCTTAGTTTGTGTCACGTTTAAGATCTTAAACGAACGACAATTTTAAGACAATTTTAAGACGATTTTTTTTACACGGGAATACCCGACAAAATAATAAATGAATATCAATTCATCAAAGTCAAACTGTTCAAAATTATCGCTTTCTTCACTCTTCCCCTTGGCCAATCTTTTCTTGGCCAATTTCTCCATAAATCGTTTCCTAACGCTTATTCCATCGACTCCAGATTCCAAAGTCTTGATGGTTATTTCATCAAACTTGTTCTTCAAGGGCCAGTTCTTTCTCACCCACAAAACAAATTTCTTCCTAAAGATAGGCTCCTTCGACACATGCAATTCTGGGTATCTATAAGTCTGGCCTACAAATGAGTCTCTTCGACGGATACAAGCTTTTTTCGGACTGTCGAGAACTTCTCTCCAGCAGTTCAACATTTTTCGATTACTCAACGGATGAAGATATTTTTTGTTCTCATCAGTGACCCAAAGCTGCTCATTGATGATATCATTTTCTAATTTGTCCCAATAAAACACATGGAACTTATTCTCATAGAGATCCTTCAGTGTCTCAGCGTTGGGCATTAAGGGCTTCGACAAAATGGCAGACAGGTGGCCTTGAAAATCGGGAACAATCAGAAACGTAAACAGGAACCCAAAGAAGAGCAGGAACTTCATCACCAGACGGCTAAGTGGAGTGTGACTCGCTGTCTTCGTTACTCGTCCAGCGTTATGTATTTTACACAAAATAAATTCATAAAAATTAATACAAATTTCATTCATTCACACATAACATTCACGACGTTGGATTCGAGCCTGAAAGGTTAATATACTCCAAGTATTGGGCGTCGAATAAAAATCTATCACCCCGGGGAAAACGGTTTAGATCTAACCAGATATAATTATATCTGGTCAGATCTAATTATATCTGGTCAGATCTATTTATATCTGATCAGACATGGGATTGGAGACATAATCAGATCTAGTTATATCTGATCAGATCTAAAAGATCTAATTATATCTGGTCAGATCTAATTATATCTGGTCAGATCTAATTATATCTGGTCAGATCTAATTATATCTGGTCAGATCTAATTATATCTGGTCAGATCTAATTATATCTGGTCAGATCTAATTATATCTGGTCAGATCTAATTATATCTGGTCAGATCTAATTATATCTGGTCAGATCTAATTATATCTGGTCAGATCTAATTATATCTGGTCAGATCTAATTATATCTGGTCAGATCTAATTATATCTGGTCAGATCTAATTATATCTGGTCAGATCTAATTATATCTGGTCAGATCTAATTATATCTGGTCAGATCTAATTATATCTGGTCAGATCTAATTATATCTGGTCAGATCTAATTATATCTGGTCAGATCTAATTATATCTGGTCAGATCTAATTATATCTGGTCAGATCTAATTATATCTGGTCAGATCTAATTATATCTGGTCAGATCTAATTATATCTGGTCAGATCTATTTATATCTGATCAGATCTAAACAGATATTACTATATCTGGGTTGATAAATACATTAGACATGATCATATCTAGTCGTATCTGATCAGATCTAAACAGATATTACTATATCTGGGTTGATAAATACATTAGACATGATCATATCTAGTCGTATCTGATCAGATCTAAACAGATATTACTATATCTGGGTTGATAAATACATTAGACATGATCATATCTAGTCGTATCTGATCAGATCTAAACAGATATTACTATATCTGGGTTGATAAATACATTAGACATGATCATATCTAGTCGTATCTGATCAGATCTAAACAGATATTACTATATCTGGGTTGATAAATACATTAGACATGATCATATCTAGTCGTATCTGATCAGATCTAAACAGATATTACTATATCTGGGTTGATAAATACATTAGACATGATCAGATCTAGTCATGTCAGATCTAAACAGATGTAACTATATCTGGGTTGAAAAAAAAGTCAGACATAGAAAGATTTTATTATATCTGGCCAGATATAACTATATTTGTTAACTATTAATAAATACTTATAAACTATTTTACTAAATATACTTTCCTCCGAAATAAATATTTATTGAATGTTAAAAAATATTTATGAGAATTTAATAAATTAAATAATTGTTTTCGAATAAATTAATTTGTTAATAGTTAATAAATCTTCCCATCAGCGTATATTGATAATTAATAATTTGCAATAAATTTGATAAAAAACTTTGTTTATTACGCATCGATCATGGACACGATTCACATTAACTTGTACCCGGGAAAAACAGATTAGATCTGGCCATATATAAATAGATCTGGCCAGATCTGCTAAGGCTATTAACTATAGTTATTAGAAACTCTACCTACTGTCGCTTCAAGCAAGTCTCGTTGGTAAACAGTTAATGAATTAGTCTCTCGAGCGTCAGGTCCCAGGTTCGGTTCCCGTGCGCGCGGATTTTTTTTTTTTTTTTTTATGAAAATAATTCTATATAATTGTATATAATTATATATGGCCATTTTTCGTATATAATTATGTATGAGTATATATAATTATATATAATCATTTTTAACCTGGGCAATTTTAAAATTTGACTAGATCTGGTCAGATCTGATTATATCTGGCCAGATCTAATCCGTTTTTCCCGGGACGTTACAATATATCAAATATATATAATATATAAAAAATTGATGTGGGTACTCAAATGAAAGGTCTTGATTAGTGTAACATCGCGATGAGCTTATATCTTAAAAAATGTCAATAGTTCACGAGATACAAGGTCATTTCTTAATTATTGATATTTATTAAAGATCCTCAGCCCCATCATTTTTTCTTTTGCCGGCAAGCTACCTGTAAATACCGGAAAAAATTGCGTCATAAAATCTATCAGTTTCCCAATTCTGGTCAATAATATCAAAACACCTTGATATTTTTCCTTACATATATTCAACACATAACTAGCTAAAGAACATTTTTCTTAAGCAAACTACTTGGTTCCCATTCTCCGGAATGTTTACCGAAGTATCCAATCACCGAAACCACAAACATAATATAAGCAGTAGATAGCTGACCAGTTAGTTGATATCATAATTCAATACAATTTACAATTAGCACAAAGTGTAGATTTTTAACGAAGAAATAACTTTACTCGAGTGCAAAACTATACATACATGCTCACTCAATTGATTCTTTGCGTGCAGTCATTCATAAACCAAGTGCTAATAGCGCTAAGTTAAGTTCTCTAAAAGTGAATAAAAACGAAGAAGGTACAGAAGAAATAGAAGAAGATAAGGAAGCGAAGAGAGGGAAATAAAGCTTCAAGTGAGTTTTAGTTATCGTCAATAGTACTAGTCCAATATTAGTCCTCAAAGTTAAAACTGCGCAGATTATTTATTTGAAAATAATTAAGCTTAAAATTTGTAATTTTTATTTATTGATTATTAATAATAATAATAATAATAATTATAATCAATTGCGAGATATGTAATTCTATAATTTGACATTGAATTAGCGATAAGTAAATTTTAAGTTCACGCGTACTTGTACTTAAATTTAAGACGCTAATCCGAGAGATAACTTGAGTGCAAGTGTACCGATAAATATTTACTATGTATAATTTATTCTGAACTTTGAAGTGTAATCTAATCAATTTAAGAATTGATGATTAGTTGACTAGATTTTTTGTTAATAATTTAATTAGTTGAGGAAATTTTAGTGCGGGAGAAGATATTTTTAGTCACGAGGGCTCGATGTTTGTTTAGTTTTTTTTTTTTTTTTTTTTTTTTTTTTTTTTATGATCTGGAGATTTAGTGGGCGATAAATATCTCGAGGGCAAGGTGCAGGATGAGGTCAGTGAAAATTGTGTCCTAGTTTTGCGATAATGATTGTTGGCTTTAGCTTGGTGATTGACAGAGCTCGCTGAGTTTTATTCTATCGAGTGTTGAATGAGCCGCTTTATCTATTTAGCTCCGAGTTATTTAATTTGTTAGTGTTATTGTTATGGAAGAAGTGGAAAATTGTCACCGAGAAGAGATTCAGTCCCAGGAATTTTTGGCTTTTGGTAAGAAATTTTGTTTAATTATTTAGTAAGTTTAATAATAAACGTAAAAAAAGGAATATTTAAATTGGAATTTATTTTAAAAATTTGAGGATTAAGAAAAAAAATTTTTTTTTAAGAATTTTTTGCATAGAAAAAAAATTTTTATTTTTTTTTCAGTTGAAAAATTTTAAAACTAAAAAAATTTTGTTTAGGATTTATTATTTTTTGCTTTATTTATTTAGTATAAAAATGAACGTAAAAAAAGGAATGTATTAATTGAAATTTATTTTAAAAAATAAAATTTGAAAATTAAGAAAAAGGTTTTTTTTTAAAGAATTTTATGCATAGAAAAAAAAATTTACTTGAATCAAGAAAAAAATTTTATTTTTTAGATTTGAATTGAAAAATTTTGAAATTAAAAATTTTTTTTTTTTAAGTAAATTTTATTTGATTCAAGAATTTTTCGTCTTTATTTCAATTAATTATTTTTTTTAGTATGATTTTATTTAACAATTTTGAGAGAAAATGTTATGAAAATTTAGAATTTATATTCGAGCTAAAATATAGGAAATATAAAAAATTTGTACGAGACATTTTTTTTAAGGAAATTTAATTTTCTGTAAGAAACAATTGTTTATCAATTTTATCGTATCTGTAAAAATTAATCAAAAATTTTGATTTCAATTTTTTATAAATAATTTTTTTGTTATTTTCAATGAAAGAACTCGTTTTTTTAAACTAAAAATATAAAATTCATAAATTATTAAATATAGAATGCTTATTTTTAAATCAAATAATTTTTTTTAAAGTATCAGTTCAAAAATTTCTCCGAAATTTTTAATAAATCTCAATAAATATTTTTGCATTCTTTATAACCAAATTCTTACGGATTATTTCTTCTGTTATGTAAAACATTTTTTTATTAATATTAATTTTTATTAATAATTTCTTTTTTTTTTTGAAGACCGTCATAATTTTTCGTTCGTTCGTAGACCAGGTAATAGGATAATTAGGAGATCCATGTCCCTTACTTAGGTACTTAGCCCGGAACCTCAATGCATTTAAGATTTTAAAGCTTAAGGTAGTACCCTCGCCAGAGGCGTTTTCTTAGGAATTTTTTTAAATTTTGGCAGATTAATATTTATATAATTCTGCATCAATTGACGCAAATTGAAATTTTTTGACCATCTAGTTTCAGAGATATTTAATTTCAAAGTTCGAATTTATAGAGGAGGTTATGCACTGCGTGATATACGGGATACCGAAAATTTTACTCGTATATTTTATTATAACTAAGAAACTTTTTTTAAGATTTTCATAAAAAACTAAACTACTATTAAAAAAAGACCATTCGGCAGTCGAAATGGAAGTAGATTTCATCATAAATAGAAAAAAATAATGGATTTTTAGTAAACCGGCGATTAAAAGCTTATTTCACCCTAACTCCGTTATTTGTTTACTTACTGCTGGTGTACAGTAAAGAAAAAAACAAAAAAAAACGACTGCAATAGCAAATTTCATAATTGGCATAGCGGAATAGGACATAATTTTGGGACTACACATATGATATGGTATTCAAATTGAAGCTTATTTAAAGAGCTTTCAGATGCAATTTACAGAAATTCGATAAATTATCCCATTCAAAAGTTATTTAAGTACGAAAATGAAGAAATGGAAATTTTTATGATTTTGAAAATTTTGAAATTATGGCATTTCTAAATTACTTGACCGATTAAGCTCATCTTCGAACTTGATCTCGGTATCTATCTGTGGAATAAGTATGTTGAGTTTGATAAAGATCCATAGTAAATTGGCGACGCTATCGTGGTGACAAGCCGCGTTATATCGTATATATATATAAACTTTTGAACCATATGTATTTTCTGACTCAACTCGTCGAGTTAAGTCGGAATATAGCAAAATTTTTCAAAAGTTTCGTCATGAGGACCATTGCAATAGTTAGATTTCTATGAAATCTACTAAAAACAACTATTATTTGTTTTTTTCAAACTTTTATTGATTTTTACCATCTAGATTTTTAAATATTATTAAAAAATAATTGTATTATTCAAAAATAACCATGAGCGTATGTTTCGTATTATAAATAATATAATAATAGTAAATCAGCTGACGTTAGCATGTTATTATGTAAATTAGTTTTATAGATAAAAAATTCTTTCTGCATGTTTTGACAACAAGATGATTTCTAATCAATTTTTTTGTCTTAACTCAACTCTAGGAGTTATTCCTTATCAACATTTTTTCTATTCCAATTAAATATACCCGAAAGCAAATAGAATTAACTAGAAAAGCCGATCTGCTGATTTATAAAAGAATCCTAAGTATAAAACCCCACGCGTATATTTTATTATTAAGTGAAAATTACTATTTTCGATTAGCTTACATTGTCATTTGATAATACAACTGAGTATATGAAAAAAATTATCTATTGATTATTGATATTTATAATAACAAAATTTCAAAACTTTTTTTTTTTTTTTTTTTATAATTCAAGACTGAGAGTTATTAGTTAGCTGAGATTTTTTATCCTCGTTGCATATACCTATAAGTTAATAAAACTAACTAAAAATATTAATCAGCTGATTGATAAAAAATATTATAAATAAAAACCCTACGCGTGTTTTATTTTAAGGTGAATACAATAATAATCAATCAGTTGACATTTTTAAGTTTTGTTATAGGGACCGAGCCTCTAGACTATCACGCCAACTGGTGATAGAAATTGTAAGCTAATGGGCAAAAATTTTAAACTCTTACATGTGATTTAATGTTAATTTATTTTTTATTTAAATAAATTAATAAATTGTTTGAAATTTTTTTAATTGTAGAGTTTTGACATATCACGACATACATATAAATATATCAAGTCGGAACCGTCAAATTGACAAACTTGTGAAATTTTATTATTTTTCGCTCAGTACTAGTGGTATCCCAGAGAAAAATGACAGGCATACGACGTGTTTAGAGGCGGAATTGAACTTTGAAGGCTATGTTTACATGGCTATTTGATTTAATAATGTTGAATTTCTTTTGACATTTAATATACATGGCCTAAAGTTTTTTTTTAACTTTCTGAATTATTTTTGCTTTCAATATGACCGATTAATACTGGTCAAAAAGCATATTTTATTATTTAGTAAAAAAATACATAAGCTATTGTAATACTTTTTGCCCATTTAGTGCTTTTGTTAAACACCAGGGCGCGCCACTTCCGACTAATGTGCTGCCTCTACAGTTAGCGCTCGGTCCCTATACGTAAATGAACTTGTAGCCGTTTGATAAAGAAACATTGGAAGATATTATCTGGATATCTTCAAATCTAAAAATGCTCTTAAATGCACTGTGGCACTAAAGTCCGGACTGGGAAATTTTCGTAATTATATTTTTCCCCAAATATCTTTTGGTCTACTGTCTAGACATATAATAAAAAGATTATAACTTAAGTTTAGGAAAATAATAATTTTACAATAATAAGTAAAATGCTTAAACAACAATTTTAAACTATAGACTAAAATAATCCTAATATAAAATTGAGATGAAATGTATGTGGCATCAAACTATTCGTAACGTGATTGGTCAAATATATCATAAGCATGAAAATATATGCAAACTCTATAGTCAAGGCGCGCGCTTGCGCGCGTAAATTCAAATTCTAGTTTAGTTAAAACACGTGTTAAGAGTAATAAATAAGTAGAAGTAAAAGACAAATAATGACTCAAAATGAATAGTTAAATAACAAAACTATTAAACAAAATAGAATTTAAATGTTAAGAGTAATAAACAATTAGAAGTAAAATAATGACTCAAATGAATATATAGTAATTAATAGAACTATAAAATAAAATAGAATTTAAATATTAAGAGATAAAAATAAACAAATCGGAAACTACAAATTAATTATTAACAATGACTGACTAATTGTTGATTAAATTTTCAGTCGATTGTTAACATACATTATTTAATCGTAGTTTAAGCGTTTAAATAATTTAGCTACATATATAAGTTAAAGAATATTGATATCTCAATTTTTCATATAGTAAATTACAAGTTAACATTAAGGTCTCTGTGTGCATGTGTGTGTGTGTGTATAGATGCGCCTATACATTATCACAAATGTACAATGCACATCCTGTGATCTATACTTGTGCATCAATATACAAAGTAGACTGCCACTATAGTAGTTTTCCGAAACATCCGAAGAGAGGGTAAGAGTCCCCGAAATTCGATAGCTAATTGGGCATTGGTTTCTCCCTCCAATTAACAATTAAGGGACCTCAAAAATCTCGGACCCGGAAAACTGCTAAGTGTTCGCTCTCTTCGTGTTATTTTGACCTATCTAGTGGTAACATCGTACACAGTTTAAGTAAGTCTCAATAGACCACGTATAATTTTGTCTCATTTGAAATTTAAACAGTTGTAAAAGTAAAGTAGAATCATAAAGTGAAATCAACTAACAGGATTCATCAACTTATCAGGTACATTTTAAATATTAATATTTGTGAATTTAGCAATATTGAAAATTCGTTATAATATGAAAGAAAATATTAAATTTCAACCATTGTGTAATAGCTGTAACAATTGTAATAATTTTGTAACTTTACTAACTTTTAATTTAAATAATATATGTATCAAATTCAACTAATGATTAATTTATTCAAAGAAACCTATTCTCAATAAATATAAAACTCGGAGTTCCCGGTCTATTAGCCTAACACGCTAGGACTAAATACTAAATAATTAAACAATTTAAATCAATTAATTATTCATAAATTAAATGATTTTTACATAGAACTTCTTTAGATTATTTTAATACCAACAACATAAATATTTATCTTCATATCTTTTACATTACAAATAAAACTTAACAAAACGATTATTGATAAAGAAATTATTATCATATAATATCTAGTGCATTTTGTCAAAGTGAGTATTCGTTAAAATATTTACTTAGCAAATTATAAGTTAATAAAAATAAAATGAAAAGTAAGTTTAAACTTCGGATTAACAACTGGACTCTTTATGTTAAAGATTATAAATATAATCTCTGTTGATGTTTACAATTATTATTCATCCGCGGCTCAATATCTTACAGCAAAATCGTTGCATTTATTTTATAATTTATAATTTAAAGTAACTAATATTTTTAAACGATTACTTGTTTCAGGTAAAACAGATAAATTATCAGAAATGACTACGGAACAGACCAACTATTCTGAAAAGGTAAAATTAACTTTAAATTAATCGAGAAATTTATAAATAACTTTAAAAGATAAAAATGTCATCATCAATAAAAATAACTATTTAATTGCTAAACTCAGCAAAATATTACTTCCCGTCTTTAGGTTGATGATAATGTTATCTAACATCTAACGGTCGGGTCAAAGACATTTCATTGAAGAAATGATAATAACTTAATAAATATTTAAAAATTCTATTGATGAATGAAAATTACCCAGATTATTATTAATAATTCGCGTGCCTTGAGGTAAAAGGGCGTATAGCTAAGGGTTAATAGGGATTTGTGCTGAAAGGGCGTATAAAAAAATTTTTTTTGCCATTCGGTTTGAAATTGTCTGAAACGTAAAAATCTGTGAAGAAAGAAATTGGTATCCTAAAGCTAAAAGGGCGTATCTCAAGACATACGCCTTTTCAGCCTTAAGAAAAGTACTACTTAAAGGTAAAAGGGCGCATAAAAAAAAATTGTAGTTTTGATCCCAAATGTTAAATAATAGTTTCACAAGACAAGTTATACTAAAATAACAGCCTCATATACAAAGTGAAGATATAAACAAATAGAAAATAAATTAATCAAAAACAAATTACGTCAAAATTAAGTAATAAAAAAAATCACAATGACAGATAACATTGAAATATTTTGAAATTTCTCGCTTTAATCGCCCTATTTAATATAAACTACTGGCGCCGTTCACACAACAGCTGTTTCATCATGATCAACAATCCAGAATCCAAATTTTATAATAACTATTTCTTAAAATAAAAAGCGAGAAAATAATCACGCGTACTTTATTGTTTTTTCGATATATTTTCTTTTTTAACTTTAAAAAATTTTATAGTTGAGGTTTTACGCCGCTACTACCACAGAAACTTTTTTTTTCACATTTTTAAACTACGAATATGTTCTTTTGTAAACTGGCCGAAAAAAAATTATACGCCCTTTCACCTTTAGGTCACCAAAATTTCGAATTCTTAAAAGTAAAAGGGCGTATAATTAAAGACATACGCCCTTTTACCTTTGCAATTTTTTTTTTCAATTTTAAGCGTAGAATGTGTCTACTACTCGATTGGCAATAAAAAAAAAAATATGCGCCCTTTTACCTTTAGGCACGCGTTATCTTTAATAATTAAATAATATTTTATTTTACAGAGAAAACATTTAAAAAACGGAAATTCAACTGATCTCAAAATGTCAGAGTTCCAAAAAATTGAAAGTATTGAAAAAGATGACATAAAGAACCACAAAAATGGAACAAGTAATTCTCCTAACGATCACAAGTATGTTAAATAACAATTTTCTGAAATTACACACCTCTAGCGTGAATGCTTTTTTGTAATATATATTTTTTTTTTGCAGAAAATTGAAGCATGTTATGAGAGAAAAAGTTTTTGAAATGCGTAACTCGACACTCACTGATCTCTTTAGTGAAATTAAGCATGTCAAAACAATTTACAATTGTTTCGTAGCATTGTTCTTGATTGCGTTTTTGAATACAGCTGTTTATGATATTCTTCAAAATGGATCGTAAGTACAACACAAAAAAAAAAAAAAATGTTCAACTTATTATTAATCATAAAATTTTTCTTCAGTCTAAGCCTCGGATTTTTGACGATAAAATTAGGGTTCGGAAAAATGACAACTGTTATAAAAATTTGGTGTTTTATGGTGGCTTCATCTTACAGTGTGTATTATTTCTACAATTTCTACGCTCATCAACGAATTAAATTATCACCAAAATGTAAGTCTGCTTTTTTTTAGTAACTTATTAGAAATCTGCAGTCACTACGTGACTGCAGAGATTTAAGGATTATGAATAAGAAAATTTAGGATTAATTAGTTTGGGTACTTTTTAAATAAATTTTAAAAATAATATTGCTATCACAGGATCAATCGTCAATTTATTATCTATGGAATTATTTCATTATTTATTTCTCCGGAATTTCAAATCAGGGGTCTGATTTTATTTACTGACGAAAAACCAGATAAACTTTTGACTAAATCAGTAAATCTTCTTTGGGGTTTATAAACAAACAAGCTCAACAAAATTTAATAGACAACTGTCTGAAGAAAAAAATTTTATTTTCCATCTTTTGATCATTTGATTTTCACTATTTTTTTTTGTTTTATCATTAGAAATTTTTTGAATACTTATCAATTTAGAATAATGATTTTTTTTTAAATCAGTAAGTATTTAATTTAATTTTTTTTTTTAATTGAAAATCATGCAACAAATTTAATATTGAATAGCAACCTGCAGTCACTATGTGACTTCCGAGATTTACGGATTATGAATAAGAAAATTTTGGCTTAATTATTTTTTGATATTTATAATCACACTAGTAGTTTGGGTACTTTTTAAATAAATTTTAAAAATAATAGTGCTATCACAGGATCAATTACAAATAATTTAATGGACAAATCTGACGGAACAAATTTATAGAACCAACAAACTATTAAAAACTCCTCCAAAAACTTTACATAAAAAATTGACTACTTAAAAATATATAAAACCAAAAGGCACTAATTCTTATCTCGACCTTTCTGATGATACCAAATTAAACTATAAAAATTCCTTTAAAAATAATAAGATGCTCGTCACAAAATTTTCCTTACTCTCTCAATTATTTAAATCATAAATGACTATCGCTGAAAAAATATCAAATCCAATTTACGATAAAGATATACCCGTTAAAAAATTTTTCTTAGTCTCTTAATTATATAAATAAATTTTTGACATACAACCACATTGACATGTACAAAACAAAATAAATAAATAAACAAATTTTGTTTATCGCGAAATTCTAATCTATTTATAACTACTCCGAAAACTTATCGTAATAAATTAACTATTTTAGAAAAGGAAATGAAACATTTAAAAGGCACTAATTCAGGTCTCGACCTTTCCAATGATACTAAATTTAATTTGAAAAATTCATATTATCATATAAATACTCCTAAGACAAAATTTTCCTTATTCTTTTAAGTATATAAATAAAAGATGATATTCTTAAATAAAATTTATAAGTGACACATAAATTTAAACAGAATATAAATGTCAGTCTCGAAAAGAGCTTTCAGTCCTGTGACAATAATTATCCTTGATAATAATTAAACTAGTAGTTGCGATATAATAATATCAGTGTAATTTATTATTTAAAGATACGGATTTAGACGGAGATGTTACGAACAATATCATTATCTTGTATTTTGAAATAGAATTAGAGCATTGTCATTAGTTACAATTATTTATAATTGCAATTATGTATGTACACGGCAGACTTTGAATAACCGCTTCAATAAGATGCTTGTAGAGCCTTTGTACAAATTTAATTACAATTTATAATGATAATAATTAGAGAGACGTTAATACTGTTCCGTTTTGTTACTCTGTTAGAAAGAAGAAGTATATCATTTTATCATATAAATATGCCGGAGACAAAATTTTCCTTATTCTCTTAATTATATAAATAATTTATTAAATTAAATAATTTTTTTACAGCATTTCAGTTAAAAATTTGGGATTACACGTGGTTCTTGCTGTTTGTTGGATATCAACTAACGTTCTTAGTTCTGCCGGCACACATAATTTTAAAATCCCAGCTTCCGCCTCCTTCTACCACCATCGTATTAATGGAACAGGTGAGTAATTAAACTTTTTTTATTAAAATTCCTTCTTTTTGCCTACTAGAAATTTATTAAAAATCTAACAATTGAATTTCAGGTCCGCATGATTATGAAAATTCATGCGTTTATTCGAAGCACTGTTCCATCAGTATTGAATCGTAAATTACATGACGGAAGTGGAGATCTTATTCCAAAATTCAATAAATTTTCGTACTTTATGTTTGCACCGACTTTGATTTATCAAGATAATTATCCGAGGTAATTATTAAAATTATTTATTGCGCGAAATTAGTGCCCGTTTTTTTAAGAATAATAAAAGAAAAATTATTCTTCATTTATTATGAAGAAATTTTGAATGAATCATTTTTTTAAATTGAACCAAAAATTTTTTATTTAAAATTAAAGTTATTTTCTTGAATTAAATAAACAATTAGACTTACCGCATAACGTTGGCGACGTTCCGAAGAATCTTCTTGCCGCAAAATAAATTCTTGCCCAATTTTTACTCTCTTATTACTAAATTACATTTTTTTCTATTTATAATATATTTAAAAATTTTTAATCACAAAAAATTTCAACAGTTACATTTTTTATTATTTAACTCCAAAGTTGCACTTCTAATTTATTACAGAGTTATTTATAGTATATTTAAAAAAAATATACAACATATTTTATCTATTGGTTAAAGTGGAGCCATTGTGAAAATACCTCAAAAATCATATTACGCTTTTGGACAATAATGTACATTTTTTTTGTTAATCCCTCTATTTTTATTTTAAACTTTTTAAAAATTATTTTCTGCATGTAAGTTTGATTTTTTATTAAAGTGTGTATTCAGTATTTTAAATTATAATTGTTTTAAATTGAAAAACGAACAATACTCCCTAGTTGATCTTAACCTTAGTTATATTCTTGTTTCATGGATTGAGCTATGCATAACTTAGTATACGCCTTAGTACTTGGCACAAGGCACTACCGAGTCTTTGAATATAAAAACTCTGTAATCCTGAAGATCCTGGTCAGGATAATGGAACAGAGTTTTAATAAAAAAACAAACTTAAAAGTATAAAATAATTTCCAATAAGATTAAAATAAGAATAGAAGGATTAACAAATAAATTTATTTTATTGTAAAAAAGATTCACTGTAAATTTGAAAACACACGAGTCAATAATTAACAACAATCAACATCCAAACGAAGTATAATTAGTAACCTCTTTGCACTAATAACTGTCTAAGACTTCTAAAATATCGAGCGAATATTATTTCAATCATTAAAACGATAACAGCAAAAGCGGTGCAATACCCGACAAAATAATAAATGAAAATCAACTCCTCAAAGTCGAACTCTTCATAATCTTCACTCTCTTCTCTTCTCTTTCTCACGGTCAATCGTTTCTTGAAAAATTTTTCTATAAATCGTTTATTAACGCTCGTGGAATCGAATCCAGATTCCGAAGTTTTAAGTGCTGTTTCATCGAACTTGTCCTCTAAGGGCCAATTCTTCCTCGCCCAATGAACAGATCTCTTCGTAAAGACAGGCTCCTTCGACACATGCAACTTTGGAAAGTTATAAGCCTGGCCGAGAAATGTGTTTGTTTGACGGATACAAGCTTTTTTCGGATTTTTGAGAACTTCTTCCCAGCAGTTCATCATTTCCTGAGCACTTAACGGATGAAGATATTTTTTGTCCTCATCAGAGACCCACAACTGTTCATTTATCGTGTCGTTCTTCAATATGTTGAGATAGTAGACATGGAACTTGTTCTCATAGAGATCCTTCAGTGTCTCGACATCGCGCCTCATAGGTTCCGATAAAATGGCAGACAGGTGGCCTTGAAAGTCGAGAACAATCAGAAACGCATACAGGAACCCATAGAAGAGGAAAATCTTCATCACTAGACGGCTAAGTGAAGTTTCAAGTCCCATACCGACGACCAACCTTATCATATCCAGCGTAGCCAGCTTTAAGTCATCTCTGTTGATCATAAACATCAGTATCGTAAACAAAACGAACAGAACTATTGTTCCCACCACGAACCGAACATCCTGGGTCAGTTCGCTGATCACCGTCAGGAAATTTGTTTTTTTGGTCGCGATTGAAAACTCGTGCTCATGATAGTACGCAATTATGTTGACGTGGCTGTAATCAGTGGCTTCTATTGGCATTATTGGAGTGTAAATGTCACCTGTGTTGTCGACTAATTGTTCAATGTAACCTTTCTTCAACGATGCGATAGAATTTGAAGGAGGGATATGCCTTATTGCTGACGTCGCATTCATCAAAGTTGGTACATCGGATAAACCTATAAACTTCTTGATACCCATCCGGCTTATTAGATCCTTTGTGTTAGAACTCAAAAATTTTATCTCCGCTTCTTCTAATCGATCTGTTTTGTCAAAGGTGATGATTTTAAAAATCTCTGGCCCTGAAATTAAACAAGCTGAGTTATTACTACTGATCACGACTGTAATAATTAATAATAAAAGTACCTTTTGTGAGTTGGAGCCTAAAGAGGTTAATCTTTTTTAAGTTGTCGCTGAATTTGTCAACAAGTTTCCACGGGGCCGGAGCATAGCTTGCATAAGGATTCAGTGTGAAGATGGTCGTCGAATTCTTCTTGCTGCACAAGTAATAAACAGACAACAAATCTCGGTCCCACATGAATTTCAAAATTCTCCCGGCGCTGAGGCAACTCGACTCGGTCCCAACGATCACAAACGGTGATTTGATGTTCCAGAATTTGGATCTTTGGAGATTGTCGATCACCGGTTTAAGATTGTCGATCGAGACGAATGGAATAACGTAACTCGGATAAGCGCGGAGAAAACCTGTGATCTGTTTGTTGAATTCGCGATCGATTATGATCCACGAATTTAAAGCCCCAGCAGAATTATAATCGTTGGGAAGCAGGTCATTGGAGATCACCACTGGGTTCGAATTATTCGTTAAACACATTTCAACCAATCCCCTCCGTTCAAAACCAATTCGATGAATTTTCAT
>CAJNRD030001114.1:11286746-11317681 GCA_905319865.3 Cotesia congregata
TATATATATATATATATATATATATATATATATATATATAAATGCATGTGGGTACTCAAATGAAAGCTCTTGATGAGCGTAACTTCAGGATGAGCTTATATCTTTACAAACTTCAATATTTAAGAAAGTACAGTGCAATGTTTATTATTAAATAAAGCAAAATTTTATTTATTTATTAAATCTTATCAAACATAAACAAATTCTTCTATCAGTGTAGCAAAATTTTTCTTAGTTAGTCAGATTTTAATGAAATCTACTAACTAGGAGCAGTTACAGCAATGCCATCGTAGAGTAAAAATGGAGCTACAATAGCCGTAGCAGCAGCAGTAGCAGCATCAAAATCTTTATCGACGTTCAACGACCCCGACCCTGGCTAGACGGTCGAGCCAAGCATTGAGGGTGGCCGGGTTCAGGATATACGCATCCACCAGTACTAGTGGTACTATGTACCGCTAGAGTTTAGTACTATAGCTCGGAGAGTTTAGTGTGGAGTGTGTACAATTGGTAGTAGTATGTAGTATGTAGTATGTAGTTGAAGAGTAAACGAGAGACAAGGACAACGATGACTGGATTGCGTTGGCCCGTATGCTCTCACGCCGGCGCGGCTTCTGGATTCTCCGAGTCTAGGGTTGAGGATAAAGGACGTACTGGGTATAACATTGAAGGATAGAACAGGGCGCTGGGTGTTGGGCGTTGGGTGCTGGGTTTAGGGTGTAGGGTACTGCGGATGGTTATGGTAGTACTGCTGGTGCTAGTATTGAAGTGGTTGGGTGTCCCTACCAGCCAAAGGACGAAGAGAGGGCGTCGCCGCCCGTCAGGTCGTCAACCTCTCTGCAGCACTGCGACGTCGGGGTCGTTATTATTTCCTCCTCACCTCCTCTTTCTCTCTCCTTTTTATCTACATACACCATATAATATTAACGCTAAATGGATCGGTATTTTTACTCTATACAGATAGATTTTATGTTTGTAGTGAGACACGAGGTACTCTTGGTATTGAGGGTAGCTTAAATCGTAGTCAACGCCGCCTTTTTCCCTGGATAACTTCAATCCCAGCCTCTGTCCTACACTTTTCGCACCTTTTCTTTTGTCAAATAGAATAGAAATTTTTTGAATTATTGATTATGTTTTTTTATTGCAGTTTAATTGAATTTTTATTTAGGAAAATTATTTAATATGTTTTTTTGAAACACCAGAAGACTCGTGGATGTTTTTAAGGATTTGTTTAAAAATTGAGCGATATTTTCAATTATACAATAATTGCAAATATATAAAAATATAAAAATCACAAAACTTAATTTTTCTAATAAAAAAAAAGCCTGGGACAGAAAAAAACCTCCTTACAGAGAATCACCTATATGTAGGCTCAGACGGAGATCTAGAGTTAGAAATGTTTTCTTCGTCTTCAAGAATATGTTAGATAGAGAAAGATTGTGTGTCTTACTTGTCCTTGAGGATGAGGATGAGGATGAGGGTCCAACGGGACGTATTACGTAATACTGTATTTATTATTTCCAGGACGCTTTATGTCCTTCAGTTCTTGCTTCTTGCTTCTTGATTCTTGCTTCTGGGTGCTTTTATGACAAAGGACCTGGCTTATAACTTTAATCACTGAGACGGTATTCATTTTTAAAATCTTCAGAGGAGCTGTTGGGTTCTTGGGTAATTTTATGAAGAAATTTCAAGTGCTTTCAATTTTTAAGTGTTTTATGTTTAATTAAATTGTTTTTGATTTGAATAGAAATATTTTTACGTGATTCAAGATAATGAAATTTTTCAAAATTATTTTTTTTATTTAGGATGCTTCGCATCATGAGTATAAGCTCATCTTAATAATATATTCATCAAGACCTTTCATTTGAGTACCCACATGCATTTTTGATATATTTTTCATATATACATATATATAATATATATAAATATATGAAAAATTGATGTAGGTACTCTAATGGAAGGTCTTGATGAGTGTAATGTCAAGATGAGCTTATATCTTTAAAAATGTCAGTAGTTGACAAGATACAGGGTTATTTTTTTATTATTAATATTTTAAAAGATATAAGCTCGTTCTGATGTTACGCTCATTGAGACCTTTCATTTGAGTACCCATATGACATTTTTTATATATTTTATCTATATGATATTTGTGATATATATGAATATATAAAATATATGAAAAATTAATGTGGGTACTCAAATGAAAGGTCTTGATGAGTGTAACATCGGGATGATCTTATATCTTTAAAAATATCAATAATTAACAAGATACACGGTAATTTCTTAATTATTGACATTTTTCAAAATCTAAACTCGTTCCGATGTTGCACAAATCAAGACCTTTCATTTGAGTACCCATATGGATTTTTTATATATTTTATATATTTCACAAATATCAAATATATAAAAAATCTTACACACATAAAAAAAAAATTCTTAAACTAAGAAATTTTTCTTGGCGTAAGTTAATTCCACATGATTCAAGAATGTTTGACTTAAGAAATTTTTTTTTATCAATTCAATCAATTTTTTTTTTAAATTGTTCATTTTTTTATGTATTTTAAAAATAAAATACATCAAAAAGACGTAAAATAGAAATTTTAACCAAAAACATGAAAGCCGAAATTTTTTCTAACTTTTAAAGGCAAAAAAGCTATCAAAATCTTTATTTTTTCTTTTTACGCCATTTTTTATCATAAATTTCGTAAAAATTTTTACCTAATTATGGCCCAAAGTGGAATTGACCATATTTGTAAATAATTATCAACTTTTTAAATGTTTTACACGGAAAAAAGTAAACTGTAATAAATAACAGTCGATTTATAATAAGTAATGATCAACTGCTAAAAATTACCATTTCAAACAGTAAAATCGTGATTTTACTATTCACTTTATAATATTTACCATTTAAACGTTACAATTTACTATTTACATGGAAGAAAATACTATTTCAAACAGTAATATTCGCTATGTAAATGTCTAAAATGTTTAAATATAATAATTAACAATTCAGACTTTGATATTTATCATTTGGTACCTAAAAAATGATCTTATGATAGATAAAAAGTATAAAATAAAGTTAGTAAATTTGTAATACAAGCAACATCAATATTTACAAAGTGAAATGGTAAATTTTAAACGCAACGCTAAAAATCAAACTGTAATTATTGACTTGCTTGGACTGGTAAAATGTATATTTTAAAAGTATAATTTTTACTGTTTGAAATGTTAAATTCTCCCAGAGTGAGACCCCCTTCTCTTTCATCTGAGTTCCCCTTCTCCTCATAATATCAATTATATATTGAAATGGCAATTTTTACTGTTTGAAACTGTAATTTTTTAAGATGAAAGAGTCGTTATTTACTATAGTGACAGCTATCACTTATTTTGGATATTAAATTATAAATTGTGGCTTTTATACTTTCTACATTTAGCTCTGTAATATTTATATTTTTGCCACCCCGATGTCCACTTTACTGTTTGAAATTATAAAAATTAACCGGAATCCGAGTGAATATTACAGTTTACTTTTTTCCCTGTACAGAGAATCACCCATATACATCTATAAAAGAAAGACTGGGTGAGACACATCAGGGTCGGGCAATTTCTTATAAAAAATATCCTCAGACTGAGACTACGTCTCCCAATTCACCCTCGAGACGGTGAAAAGAGGAATTGATGCTACCAAGAGAAAGCTAGAAGGTTTTGCTGGATCCATCCATCCATCCATCCATCCATCCATCCATCCTTCATTGTACATAGTTGGCTGGTTGGTTGGTTGGTCGGCTGGTGTTGGGTGCTGGGTACTAGTTCCAGCTTCGTCGGTGTTGGTACAGACCCAGAGTACAATCCCAGGATAACTGGATAGAGTAAAAGAGAAAGAAAGAAATAGTCGTCTAGGTCGTCGATACGATACGGCTGTGCACTAGCGGCGAGAGGTTGGGGTAGGCTCGCCATGCCAGCCAGTTCTCAACCCCAACCCTCTTTCCCTAACTCCTGGCTGCGTACAACCAACCCGACCGACGACTGGGTACGATCGATGCCAGACAGACCTGTTCACACTGCCAAATCCTACCGAATACAACGCCCTATTCTATTACACTGCATTACTCTTATTTTATGTATTACATTGCATAAATCTAGATTTTAGATTCTAGATTTGAGATTAGAGATTGATAGATAAACCTGTCTGCTTTTTGATACTTTGGTTTACTAAGTACAATATTTATGCCGGATACTTTATTTAATTCAATCATCCAGAATTTACTGGACAAGATTTATTTTATTTAGTCTGGGAAAAAATGCCCAAAATAAATTGAAATATCTGGGACAATTTTTTTATGTTGAGAATAATCCCCTGAGGGTGCTTCAAAGGTTTGGGATTCAAAATCTACGTGTCAAGGCCACTGTTAATGGACGAGCATTTTCTTGGTTGGTAGAGTGGAAGAGCAATATCAAGATGAGAAAAATCATTAGGATTTTAGTGCTGCAAAAAGAAAATTACTTACTTTGGTAATGTTCTACGGAAAAATTGTGGTACTTTTGTAGCATACATTTTTGATGATGAAAAATTATTTTTGGACTTTTGTTAAATTGCACTGTACTTTTTTAACTATTGACATTTTTAAAGATATAAGCTCATCCCGATGTTGCACTCATAAAGACCTTTCATTTGAGTACCCACATCTATTTTTATATATATTTTATATATTTATATATATTATATATATGTATATATGAAAAATATATCAAAATGCATGTGGGTACTCAAATGAAAGCTCTTGATGAGTGTAACATCAGGATGAGCTTATATCTTTAAAAATATCATTAATTAACAAGAAACAATATCATTCCTTAACTATTGATATTTTTAAGTATATAAGCTCATCCTCATGTTACACTCATCAAGACCTTTCATTTGAGTACCCACATGGCATTTTTTATATAAATATATAAAATATATGAAAAATTGATGTGGGTACTCAAATGAAAGGTCTCGATGAGTGTAACATCGGGATGAGCTTATATCTTTAAAAATGTCAATATTTCACAAGATAAAAGGTAATTCCTTAATTATGTATCTAAAGATAGAGCATTGTCTGGCTATGTTTGGTTGAAAAAAGCAAAACAAAAATTTTTTTTCGACATACACTATTTTGGCTTTAAGAAAAAAAATTTTTAAACCCAAAACACAGTCCAATTTTTATTGAAATTTTCAATCCTTTTTTAAAGGAATTTTTTCACTTAATGTGTTAATTGATATAATTAAAATAATCCTTAAAATTTTACGACAAATAGATCTTTATTATTGTAGAAATAAGTTTCTACACTAAAAAAAAAAAAAAAAAACAATTAAAATAAAAAACTTGAATTAAGAGAAAACTTTTTGAACCAAAAAATTAATTTTAAAAAGTTTAATTGTCTTGAACTAAGCCAAAAAATTTTTGAATCAAGTAAAATTTACTTAAACTTAAAATTTATTAGTCTTAAAATTTTTCTATTCAAATTAAGACTGGAATTTTTTTTTTAAATGATTTTCTTCATTCAAGTTAATTTTTTTTTCTGTGTACTTCATTGTTTTTTTTTTTTTTAAACCAACATTTGTTTGTTCCATAATAAACTCGTTACGGATTGTACAGCCGAGTACATTTAATTCTTTATTAGAATTAAAACTAAAAATTAAATAGCACCAGGTGATTTTTCAAGTATAGTAACCTATATTTTACGTTACTCATGCAAACTAATGCAGTGTCACCAGCATAAAGTACACGAGTAGAGCGTACGGAGAGTTTACCGAGCAGAACCTGGAAATTTCACGGAACGCTAGAACAATTTAAATGAAAAATTCCACGGGTAAAAAAAACGTAAAATTTTAACCGCAAAAAAGCTATAAATTTTACAAAATCGTTATTTCCAAACTATAGAATCCTTTTAGTCAACTAGAGTAATAAACTATTCTTTTTATAAATAATTTAAACTCTTAAATTGCCTAGAGTAATTTTCCGGTAAAAATATTCCTCAGAAAATCGTAAAATAATTCAACTAAGCCCTTTAATTTTAAATTCTGATAAAAACTCGTACGTACTTCAGTAAAATTGCATGCGAAGAATTCTAGAGCTTATTATAAAGTACTGCAAAAAAAGCATCATAACCTACTTCCTACTTCTTAAAATCAATACATTTGACACACGAGCACAAAATAAGCTCTATTAAAATAATTAAATTTATCTCCTCACCCAAATTGTTCACCTTTCAATCAATTAAGCGAATATTTATAAAATAACCTTTAATTAAATTAATTTAAATGATACCCTCTAGGTATCAATATAATTTTTATTGTGAAAAATAATATTTAATTTTTTTTATTTAAAATAAATCCACAAAGTTGAAATTTTAGTTATCTCCAAACATTTGCAAATTTTTAAAAGCTACTTTGACGATTTTTTCACATATGCTATTTTGGCTTTAAGAATTTTTTTTTCTACGCCTTTTTGGCATTCGTACGCTGATAGAAGGATTTGTTTTTATATTTAATAAGCTTTATTAACTGTTAATAAATGATTTAGTAATAGATACTAAATGGTTTAGTAACAAACCTTTAATTACCAAATATTTAGTAATAGTTACAAATGTTAACAAATGATTTATTGCGAAGCAAATTTATTGGTATTAAAGAAATTCATTTTCTAACTAATTTTAGCGTACAACCTAACTTTTTTACTCAAAATAAATCAAAATAATTAAAATAAATAATTTTAAGTAAAAATATAAGGTATTATAAAGAAAATAATCTCGTTAAATTATAATTTTTTATTTGAGACATTTATAAAATTTAAAATTAAACAAGATTTTAACATATCAGTAATAGACTAATTGAAAAATTTAAACTAAACTTCATTGAGAAATTACATATAAGCCATTTGGAAGTATGTGTGTTTGAGAAATCAAACTGTTTCATTTTACAATTTTTGAGAATTAATATTGCGTCAAAAAATTTTGAGTTCAATATTTAACACTTTTTCGTGTTAATTCTCTTAATTCAACACAAATGTGTTAAGTATTTAAGGCAAATTTTTTTTTGGGTAGTTATAGAGCGCTGACCGCTAGGTGGCGCATGGAAAGATTCTTTCTCGCTAGCAGAGCGGGCTACTTTACTGATATAAAATGTAGTTCTATTTAATAAGCTTTAGTAATAGATACTAAATGATTTAGTAACAAACCTTTAATTACCAAATATTTAGTAATAGTTACCAAATAAATTATTAAAGCCCATTGCCACCAAATAAATATTTAGTATTTTACAAATGATTTATTGCTTCGCAATAAATCGTTTATTGGTATTAAAGAAATTCATTTTTTAACTAATTTTAGCGTACGACCTAACTTTTTTACTCAAAATAAATCAAAATAATTAAAATAAATAATTTTAAGTAAAAATATAAGGTATTATAAAGAAAATAATCTCATTAAATTATAATTTTTTACTTGAGACATTTATAAAATTTAAAATTAAACAAGTTTTTAACATATCAATAATAGACTAATTGAACAAATTTAAACTAAACTCTACTGAGAAATTACACACTGATAAAAAAAATTGACTTGACTCAAGAGCCAAACTCTTGAACCAAGAATACCATTTTGAAGAAAATGATTTTCTTAAGTCAAGAGAATAAATTCTTGAGTTAAGAAATTATTCTTGATTCAAGTAAATATTTCTTGTCTCAAGAATTTATTCTCTTGGCACAAGAAAATCAGTTTCTTCAATATGGAATTCTTGGTCCAAGAGTTTGGCTCTTGAGTCAAGTCAATTTTTTTATCAGTGCATATAAGCCATTTGGGACGTATGTGTTTTTTCAAAGGGAAGATAAATCTCCCAAAATCGAGCTGAATAAAATAATCTGAGTCAGTGAATAGGTTATGTATGACATTGGAATTAAAGCATAGCCATCTACTGACAATACTTACCAAACAAATATTTAGTACCTACTACTAAATATTATTTGGTGGAAACAAATATTTATTTTGATATAATAAGGCTTTGTTTATATTAATATAATTTATTTAGAATAAAAAAATGAATTATTAAACTGTCACAAATAATATTGATGGGTAAAAAATATTTTTTTCTCCCAAATAAATGACTAAAAATTTTGTTACTAAATCAGTTTAGTATTCCGTACTAAATGCGTCTATCAGTGTAAGCTCAAGGTATAAAATAAAACAAACTATCAATAAATTTAAATTAGTTATTAATTAGCATGAATTTAACTAACTTTAGCTTATAGATTTGCAAAAGCAAGATTTATACAAAATATAAACTTAATATATCCGTGTTTATTAAATAGTCTCTATTGATTCAGTCCAATTATAACTTAGTGAATGAGTTTGGTGGGTGTATTGAAACTACTCAAGATTAATCATCTCGATATTGCCTGAGTCATAACTTTGATCATTTTAACTGTTTGTTAGCGAGAATACTCAGCGAACTGATGTACAATTTTAATGTAAAAATATCTCACATTTTTTTATAATATTTTATTCGTCATACTGAATCTTTAAACTCAATATACAGAATGGGACTCGACTAAGAAGGACAGCTTTCTTTGATAAAAGCTCTGAAGCTTCTTACAAGCCGAATGTTTTTTCCACAAGAAAGGTTGTTCAAAGCTTACCAAATAATGAAAAAATAACCTGAAGTGAAACAGAAGTGAAATAAAAATAGAAATAGAGACTTAGAAGAGATTATACGGACGAATGATCACAGTTTATTTTAATATAAATTGATGGTACTAATGTTTAAGGTAAAGAATTTCTTTAAATGTAAGGAAGAAAAAATACGGACAAAAGAAAATAGTTATATTTTTAATATCATATTGAGTAACTAGCTTTGATTTTATAAAATAAATAGTAAATATATACTAGAGTAAAGGAACCAAATTTAGACCAAGCAACATAAATAATTAATAAATTAAATTTTCCCTTGTAACTTCAGAAATATTCTTTTAAATTTTATTCCAAGAATTCAGAAAAAAAAAATATTCTGAGCCGAGCTAAGTATATAAGATGAAAGTCAATGAATAATATCTTTAACAAATTTAAGCTTAAAGTTAAGTCATTAGTCATTGTCACCCGGTCTCTCTTCTGTCACTCTTTGTTCACCTGCACCGACAATTCTTAATTCTTCTCCCTTAAGAGAATTGTTTACCTGAGTCAAGTCCTGACTCAGAGCCCAACCAGGAATGCAAGTCCTCTCGGGTTTAGTTTGTGAGTGTACAATACAGGAATGAAAAAAAAACACATCTAAAGAGTAAGAAAATATTTTTTTTTTCCCCCACTAATTATCGCCTCTGCAGTATTTTAAGTTGCAAGTTTTCTCTTAACTTCTTTATGCTGCTACAAGATAAATGCGGTTTAAATGCCTTCCTTCATTGTCATTGCAGTACTAATAAATCGTATTATTTCAGCCAAACGTTAAAATAAAAAAAATAATTTATTTTAAACCAAGTTTCTGCAATCCGTACATTAACAGCGAGAAGAATATAGTTATATTCCCAATGTAGATAAGAATTGATATACTGACAAGGTTAAATCGCGTGTGAAAAGGTAAAAGGGTGATGCATTGCTACGAGTTAGAAGGGATTCATATTTAAAGGGCGCATCAAAAAATTCAAAAAATATAAAATGTCTCTAAATACTTTTTTATTGTTTTAATCTTTAGCTTATTATTTTTTCAATCAAATTCAATGAAAATAAAATTTTTTTTAAATCGTTAATTGCATTAAATTCTTAACCAAATACACGGCTGGCGGAATCTCCATTCATGTAAATAATTACAATTTTCAAGGCTAATTATTTGATTAAACCCCAAAAACCTACTGTTATAATTTTTTTATTAATTATTTACGTAGATTGAATTTATAAATTTTCAGAAAGTTTTACAAATTTGACTACTTTGTGTGGATCTCCTTGAATACTCAGATTTTAAAATTCTAACTACGAGAGCCGTAGCCACCTAGTGGAATTTTTTAAAACTAACTTTTTAATCCAATTTATTTTTAATTATTAAGGAGATCCAAGTAACCTCCTAATGTAAAGAATGTCTCCAAAAAAAATAGTACTTTTGTAATGCATCTTAAAATTAATTTTTAAATTAATTAATAACATTTTTGAGGAAATTTCCGAAAAATTTACGTATTAAATAATTATTAACATTGTGAAGATCCCTTTAAGTAAATCAGTTTATTATAAATTACAACTTGAAATATATCAATTTCATTTAAAAAAAAAAAGCAGTAAGTTTTTAAATTTCAAGTCCATTTTTTTAATGACAATATTTCAATCTATAAAAAATAATATTTAGAATTTTTTTAATTAAACAATCTCATATTTTTTTTTCAAAATTCAATTTAAAAAAAATTTTTTCATTATTTGATAAAATATTTTTGTACTGCAAAAAAAAATATTTTACTGACATTAAAAGTTCTTAAATTTTTTTAATTATTCACAAATTTTTATGATTAATATAGAAAAATAAAAATTTTTCTAATTGTTAATTTTTCTATTTTTTATGAAAAAAAATGACCGTGAAATTGTAAAATTATTCACATTTTTCGGGCATGAATAAAGAAAAGTTTACAAAAAGAAAAAAGACATTTTAACAGTAATGTATAAATCTAAATATAGAAATGACTTGTTGGATTAAGAGCACATTGCTATTAAGTGTTTTGCACACTTGTATGACTAAGTAATTGTTGTATATATATGGAAAAAAAAAATAAAATTAGTAAGTTAATGTCAATGGAAGACAATTGCCTTTGTTTTGATTTGATTTAATTTATTAAACATTTTTTATACAATTAAAATTAAAACTATAAAAAAAAATACTAATTTGCAATATTTTATGGAATTTTAATTATCCATTACACGATTAAAAATTAAATAAATTACATCAATTAAATTTTAATTTGAATGCCAAATACTAAAATGAATGAAAATATGAGCACTAAAATGAATTACAGAGATGCATATTTTAATTTTGAATATTAAACATTAATAAAGAGCAATAAGAAATACCAGTGCGTTGTTTTTCAATATTTTAATCATGACGTGTGATTGAATAATGAGCCTGTAAAGGTTTTACATAGGATGATATTAAATTGCGCTGGGCTTGTTTAACCAGAGCTGTAAATAATGCAGTACTCTTTAATGCTCCAGCGTTTTCATTAGCCATTAATTTTTTATTTTTAATCCCAATAATTTCTATAAACAAGCAAAGCTTTAATTTTTAATGACAAGTAGTTCAATCAACTGTAAAAGAGTTATTTTTAGTTAAAAATGTTCTTATTTGCGCGATCATTCTGAAAATTCTTGTAAAATATTTCATTGAAATTTTCGATATTAAATTATTTTATTATTTGCTAATTTGCGAAGTACTTTATACATAAGTAATTAATGCGGATTTTGAATTATAAAATGACAATATTAAATTGATTTATACATTACAAAAATTGATTACGTCCGAAAAAATTTACAAAATTTCAGTATATTAATTTTCATCATATTTTTTGATAAATCAATAATAATAATAATAATCTAAAGTTATCCTTAAAAATTTTATTATTACTATTATTATCTTAATGATAACTAGCAAATTTGCAGTCACTATGTGACTGCAGTGAATTGTAAACTATACATAAATAAAATTTTGGATTATTAAATAATGATTATTGTTAAATTACGCTCTGTACTTTATGAAATATTTACGTTTTTAAAGATATAATCTCGTTCCGATGTTGCACTTATCGAGACCTTTCATTAGAGTACCCACATCAATTTTTCATGTATTTTTTATATTTATATATATATGTATATATGAAAAATTGATGTGGGTACTCAAATAAAAAGTCTCGATGAGTTTAATATCGAGATGAGCTTATATTTTTAAAAATATCATCAGTTGACAAGATACAATGTAATTTTTTAATTATTGACATTTTTAAAGATATAAGCTCATCCCGATGTTACACTCATCAAGAGCTTTCATTTGAGTATCCACATGTCATTTTCATATATTTTTCATATATACATATATATAANNNGATGTGGGTACTCAAATGAAAGGTCTCGATGAGTGTAACATCAGGATGAGCTTATATCTTTAAAAATGTCAATAGTTCACAAAATACAAGGTAATTTCTTAATTATATACCTAAAAATTGAGCATTTTTGAATGTAGTCTACTTATAATAAATTGTTTATCGGTGAGAATGATATAAAACCTTGAAATTCAAGTATCTACACTAAATTTCACTAAATAAATCGATTTTATCACAAGAATTTGTAATTTGGCAATAGTTTCAAAAAAATAAAATAAAAGAAAGAAATAATGATCAAGCCAGTCTTATTTACAATTTATTTCTCTTCAACACAGAAAAATAAGTTTCCATCTATAAAACAAAAAGAAAAAGAATAAAAAGTCTATACAATCTGTAAATTTGTAGCCAAAAGCGTCTATCGGATGTTGACTTCCTTATAAAAAAAAATTGGCAAAGCATTAAGCCAACCTGTATTATTTTGGATGCACATCACACATGTACTAATAAAAAATACATGTGTAAGCTATGCAGCAGTAGCAGCAAAGCAATGTGAATTTTTCAGCTGACGTAAAAGTTACAGGTCAGAAGAGATATTAAATAAAATGGATAGGATAGGATGGATGTAAAAGACTGCGACGTCGACCGCAGTAAGTGCATGCGTGGTGTGTTGCAGATATTGGAATGCAGCAGAAGTCATTGCAGCTCCTGAGTCTGGCACATGCGCGAGTTAACAGTTGAGAAGCCAGAGTAAGAGTAACAGTCTACATGCAACTGACTGATTGTATATGTATACAAAGAAAAAGACCCTTGATTGTGATTGTCTCTTTACACAAGATCAAAAGAGAAAGACGCTGATGTAAAAAATAAAACATCTACTTGCTAAAGAAGAAGAACAAGTGAGACAAAAAGATACTAAGATACTATACCAAGACGATTGGCTCAAGAGTGTTCAACTCAAGGAGTGTTGAGGCGTAATAAGGCATGCGGATCTATACAACAACCAGCTTAGGTTTTTTTTATTTATTTATCATGATAAATTATAACCCAAAGAATTTTTTAATTTTTATTTTTAAGCCATTGAAAATTTATCAAGCTCCTGGCTCCTGCCTACGTTAAATTACACGTGATTGCAATCATGTGGGAGTAGTGGTGCAATCTATTGCTAATATATGTATACAATTTCATTTAATTGATGGTCATTTTATTGCTTTATTAATTGTTCTATAAAAACAAACAATTCTGGAGAATTTATTGACTATGAAAGTTTTTAGACATTATAGTGAACCTTCAATGAGTAAGTGCTTCGTAAGTTCAACGACCGCATTCCAGACGCGATTAGCTCGCAAACTTTATAGAGTAAGCTCGAAAAAAGCTGGGAAAACTCTTTGATTTAATCTTGTAAAGTCAAAAGTTATCTGGATTTTAATAGATTTTTCTTTTTTTTATTCAAAGTTTATCGCGATCCAAATGCCAAAAAGGGCCCATATTAATTTATACGCTCTTTTGGCTTTGCAGAATTGAAAATATGTATTGATTATTAAATTACAAATAGATATTTTTAAAGGTTATTATTAAAATTTAAATACAAATTCTGTTTGTAATTTTAATTGAAAAAGAAAAACACCAGCTTAAATAAAAAAAGTTTATCAAGGTGCAATTCCTACACCTTTTTGGGAAATTTAACAATACTAGAAAATCGAACGCGCTTTGCGCGCTTCTGTCAAAATGTTTATTATCGACAATTTAATTAATCAATATTTTCACAAATTTTACTCATTAATATTTAACCGTTGCCATGGTAACCGTTGCTATGATAACCATTGCCAAAATAGCTCACCATAGCAACGAAAAGCGACAACAATGAAAACGTTACATCAAATTTTTACTAAAGAATTAAATGATCTGGATTTTTAGGTAGATTTCGTAGAAATCTATCTATTGCATTGGTCCTTGTGTCGGAATTCACACGGAATTTTGTCATTTTATCTCTTATGTAGTCGAGTAAAGCTCAAAATTAGCATTGGTTCAAAAGTTTATATATATACACATATGTAATATAACGCGGCTTGTGAACACGATAGCGTCTACAATTCTCAACGGATTTAGATGAAACTTGGTACACATATTCTTTGGATAATTACCTTGAATGAGTTCGAAGATGAGCAAAATCGATTAATTAGTTTAGAAATTAAAAATGCAGCCATTTAAAATTTTCTAAATAGTGAAAATCACGTTTTGGCCACTTCATTGATGTATAACTTTTGATTGAACAGAGATAGCTAATTTTTGAAAAATTTATGTTATAGCTCATAAAATTACCTTTAATTTGACGTATATAACATTGACATTTTGACCATTTTTAGTTATTTTATCAAAGTTAAGAGTGCAACTGAACCATTTTCAGACAATGAGTAGTACAACCGACTAGACTTATGTACGTCATTCTATCAAGAATTTCATTCAGTGAAATCTACCTTCCATTTCGGGTGTAGCCGAATGGCGTTTTTTTTTTTTTTTATAGTTAAATTTTATATTTCAGAGCAAAATTGAAGGTTTTTTTCTACGCCCTTTTGCCTTTAGACAAAAATTTTTTCTAAAGCCAAAAGGACATATGTTTTGAGATATGCCCTTTTGGCATTAGTACATTGAAAATTCTTTTTTGAAATATCTTTTGAGAAATTTTAAGTTGGATGGCGAAAAAAAAATTTTTTATACGCCTTTTTGGCATAAAACCCTATCTAGCTGCTGTAATACGCGCTTTTGGCATTTGGGTCGCGATATGTTTGTATATAAAATAAAAAATTTAAGGAACATTCATCTGTACAACTATGAAAATTTTTTCATTAAAAAAAAAACGAATTTATCTCTGCGTATTTTACTTTTATTATTTAATCAGGTAGAAGCAATTGAGTGTATATAAGATACATTAGAGGTAAAATGTTGGAAGGTTCAGTGATAAAAATACACTACATACTGCTTGGCAGATAAAAATGTGTGAAGTAGAAATTAATGAAGAACGTGATGAACATAAATTTTTATGCTGAAACATTCGAACGCATAAACTTGCACAAGAAATAAAATGGATGTGTAACATAGATCTAGGTTACAAGTTACACAAATTTATGTCGAAATTTTTCTGCAAACTAAAGTTCAACACATTTATAAGTAGTATTTAAATAGTTTATTTTTAATTACTTATTGTAGGTATAAATTTTTGTCAAAAACTGTCCCTCGAATGGCAAAATAATTTTAGGTTTATATTACAGTAATCGAAAAATTATACAATTTTACAATAAACTTAACAGAAAACGAGGAAAATAAAATGAAACTTTTCCATTGTTTTTGCAGAACAGTTTCCGTCGTGAAGTACCGAGCAAAATAGTTACTTCAATTGAATTATTATCATTTAAACAAAAAACTTTATAACTTTTGTTAAGTAGGTCATTTCACGGATTTATCTATTTTTAAAGTTATAAAATAATAAATTTAAATTTTTATTGAATGATGATAAAATTTTGAAATAATAAATATTATTCGTAATAACTATTTTTTGGAAAATGCATCCGAAAGTTTATTAAATAAGCTTCAATTTCCATATTTATTTGATTTTTTTCACCAAAAATTATCAACTTCTTTATCTATTAAATAAAATTTTACTATTATATCTGTTTTAATGAGTTTGCAAGTTTTTGGTTTCTCTTAAAAGAAAATCTTATTATTTTATTCAAATGAGTACCAACTTTTGTGAAATTTAAGTCCGTCAAATATGAAACCTATAAATAATGTAACTTGCCAATAATTCCATTAATTCAGTCAAATTTTTTTATAAAAAATTCTTTGAAGGACTAGTAAAATTTATGAAATCTATATTTATGCTTCCTGATCTTCAACAAATAAAATAAAAATCCAATTGTCATAATGTCGGATAACAACATCTGTCATAAATAGTTTTTGTTATAAAATATTTGAAGGATAAAAAAAGTTTGACGTTTATATATACTCTGGTAAACTTTTTCTACCAGCGAGAGAGCGTAGCCACCTAGCGGTGAAGCCAAACACTAACTTTAAAAAAAAATAACAACTATTTTAAACATCTTAATCAGTGGTTTGTTTTATGAAAGAATTTTCTGAAAATAAATTATTGATAAAAAAACTTCAATAATTTTCTCCAAAATAATTTTTGGGTTAATCAAGTGTAATTCATTTTTTTTTAGCGAAAATTAATATAAATTAATATAGAAGCACCTCTATTTGCATGCATTTGTTCCAATTACTGCGGGTGTAAAATGCATATATTCTAATCTAAAAAGAAAATATTGCCTGTCAATTGACAGCTTAAGTTGCTTTTAAATTGCTCTTAGTTGAAAATGAATAATCTTATAATAAATTATTAACAGAAAATTGATAAAAAATAAAACAAATAAATCAAAGTTAATGAAAAATACAAGCGATAATTATAATAAAGAATTAGTTGTGTTAAATTAAGCAGAAAAACTTTCAAATCAAGAAATTTCCATTAAATTAAGTGAATGTAACTTTATTCAAAAATTTTTCTGATTGATTTAAAAAAAAAATTCAAAATGATTTTTTTCAATCAAGATTTGTGTTTCTTTGATCAAGTTAATTTTTTTAATTACTATAAAGACTGCTTGTTATGTTATATATCACTATTCCGGTCATTATTATTAATTTAGACACACTGCGTTAAATTGTCATATTTATTGATATGAATTCAAATGATTTCAGAAATGAGTTTTTCTAATCAAATCATTTTATTAAACAAATAATTATCTTTCAAACGTATTTTATTAATTTCTCATATGATCCCAAAGTTGCTTATCATTGAATTTCATCCGCAGTGATATATGCATATGATTTTTTTTTTAAATGCTTATTATTTAACCAAAATATTAGTTTATCGCACCGTTTATTTTTTTTAAGTCAATAATTAGTCAAACTTTGATTTAAAAAAAAAAAAAATTATTGTTATTTTTGAAAAATTCAATAAAAATGCTTTTGAAGTAAGACCTACAAAAAAAACCGCAGTAATACCCACACTTACCCTATATTAAAGAATCTTATCATATTCAACTAATTAAATTAAAATTTGATTTTAATGACAAAAAAAAATCTCTTTTGATTTCACAATTTTTGTTTTGCTTTTTTAAAATTTTTATTGATAATCTTCATGTGCTTATATTCACCCCACTAGGGGCAATTCTCAATTTCTTCACAATTTATTAAGATTTTATCTCAATTTCTGGCAAATATTTTAATTTCAATGCAAGTACAGAAAAAAAATTCTAAATAATCCATCGCAATAAAATGAATCAACTAAAATTTAATTAATTGGAATTGGCAGACTGTTGCTAACTGGCTCCTGCCTCCTGTCCAGTTAGTCCTTAGTCTGGGTCTCCTACTCATGCTTACAAAAGTGAGCTAAAATTTAAAATAGCTCTTAAACTAAACGGTAAAAATAAATCTGTGATTTGAAGGACAAAGTTTGAATAAAATGTTGACAACTATATACAATATACTAGTGTGGTTCTCAATTCTGAGTAGATACAAGATACAAGATATAAGATACAAGATATAAGAGTAATTTAGTAGAATGTGGTTGTAGGCCAACTGGTAAAAGCTAACGAGTAAATAAGGGGGATAAGGACGTACGAAAATGGGCGAATCATTGTGAACGAGTAATACTCGATAGTCTGCTCTTCTTTTATTTTATATGTATGGATATGTTATGTGCTGAAGAGATTTTGCGGTAAAGTGAGAGAAGATACGGGCTAAAATCTTGGGCTAGAGAGGGAGAAAGTATAAATAAAATATGTGGGAGGGAATCAGCCGAGGACGAAACGGAACGACTGGAGAATCTGGGGCCCAAGACGTCCTTGGGCCTTCCCAGACCCGCTGAATTTCAGGGTCGTCTCTCTACTCCTAGTTTGTACAAGTCTATCCGTTTCGCTATGTGGATCCAAGCCCCTTTCCCTCGAGTTTTTACCCCGCAGATTCCGACGTCTTGCCTGCTGAACACCGAGTCCATTTTTGACTCGCGAATTCGCGGATCCGGCCGCTGAAAAAAATTATTTTAAAATTTTGACACACTTTTAAGTTAATTATAATTATTAACTATTAATAATTTAATTTATTAGAAGACAATTATTGATTTTAATAAATATTTTTTAATATTCAATGAATATTTATTTGGGAGGAAAGTATATTTATTAATAGTTTAGTTTATTAAAAGTTAACAAATATTTATTAACAGTTAATAAATATTTTGTTGAATAAATTTATTTGGCTTGAAATGTCATATGATATAAAGATTGCTTATAAACAAAAATTCTATCACAGCTCATAATTATTTTTTATATTTTTAAATATTAAAAACGTTAATTTATTTAGTGAATTTAATTATTATCATGTATGCCAGCTATAGAGTTATAAAAAGTGTCAAAAGAAAATTATTTTTGCTTTTTATTTTAAATAAATATTTTTTAACAGTTAAAAAATATTCATTACACGGAAAAAAGTAAACTGTAATAAATAATAGTCGATTTATAATAAGTAATGATAAACTGCTAAAAATTACCGTTTCAAACAGTAAAATCGTGATTTTACTATTCACTTTATAATATTTACCATTTAAACGTTACAATTTACTCTTTACATAGAAGAAAATACTATTTCAAACAGTAATATTCGCTATGTAAATGTCTAAAATGTTTAAGTATAATAATTAACAATTCAGACTTTGATATTTATCATTTGGTACCTAAAAAATGATCTTATGATAGATAAAAAGTATAAAATAAAGTTAGTAAATTTGTAATACAAGCAACATCAATATTTACAAAGTAAAATGGTAAATTTTAAACGCAACGCTAAAAATCAAACTGTAATTATTGACTTGCTTGGACTGGTAAAATCTATATTTTAAAAGTATAATTTTTACTGTTTCAAATGTTAAATTCTCCCAGAGTGAGACCCCCTTCTCTTTCATCTGAGTTCCCCTTCTCCTCATAATATCGACTATATATATTGAAATGGCAATTTTTATTGTTTGAAACTGTAATTTTTTAAGATGAAAGAGTCGTTATTTACTATAGTGACAGCTACTAATCACTTATTTTGAATATTAAATTACAAATTGTGGCTTTTATACTTTCTACATTAAGTTCTGTAATATTTATGTTTTTGCGACCCCAATGTCCGCTTTACTGTTTGAAACTATAAAAATTAACCGGAATCCGAGTGAATATTACAGTTTACTTTTTTCCGTGTAACCATTAATAAATATTTATAAACAGTTAATAAATTGTACTTAATAAATTACTTACTAACATTTAATAAATCATACTTGATAAACAATTTATTAATAAAAAATGTTTATAACATATAGATCTGTAAGGAAAGTAAATAAAAATTTTTTTTTTATATACGCCCTTTTGGCTTTAAGATAAAAAAATTCTAAAGCCATAAGGGCGCATCATTTTTTTTAATCATAATTAATTATTAGCCTTAAAAAAAAAAAGAAAAGTTATAACAGTTATACCTATAGACTCCTCTACTCATTTTATTTGAAGAAAATAAATATTTATATTCATATAATTATTTCAAGAGAATAAGTATTTTATTAAAGAAACAAAAATATCAATTTAGCTAGGCACTACTCCGATGCCGTCTCCATTATCATTATCTTCTGCTTCTAAAAGTAAAAAATAAATATCTATTGCTTGTAAATCTAAACTTTGAAAAAATACTTTAATCTTAAAACAAATTCATCAGTTTTTACCACACAGTAAAAAATTTTGCGTCATTGCGTCAAAAAATTTTGTGTTAAAAATTTTTATGTTAATAGACATGAAAATTTTGTAATTAAGTCGGGTACATTTTTCTTCAAATAGAATGTTACTGTTATTTTGGTTTTTTTAAATTCAAATCCATATTCTTTTTGAATGAAATCAGTTTATTTATTTATTTATTTAAATAAACAAACCCAACAGCCAAAAGCCCATTAACAGGGTTAATAATACAACAGTTAGTATATAAAAAAACAATTTTTGATGTATAGCAAGATGACTTACAGCTAGCATAATGATTTCATATTTAATAGAATATTAATATTATTATTAATTATAAAGGTACTTAATATATCTATATTTATTATAAAAATTAATATTAATTATAAATTTAATACTATAATTATAATTTAACACCATTAAGTTGATAATTTGTCAAGTGATGCTGTTATACAGCCATTAAGTTAGTTTGACAGCACCAGATTTAAATAATTATTTGATAAGTAGTAACAAGATTGTTTTGTTTAAATTAAAGCAAAATAAAATTAAATTAATAAAATTAGATTAATAAAATCAATCAGTTAAAAAGTTATAATTTTTACCGGTGTTATAACTTTTTTTTTTAAGGCCAATTATTAATTATGATTAAAAAAAATTATACGCCCTTATGGCTTTAAAATTTTTTTGTCTTAGAGCCAGAAGGGCGTATACAAAAAAAAATTTTTTATTCCTTTTTCTTACAGATCTGAATGTTATAAACATTTTTAGGTTGATTAGAGAAAAAAAAATTTTTTTATACACACATAAGATAAAATTATTATAAAAAATTGTAAAGACTTGTTATAATATTTTTTTTTTCTAAAAAGATATAAATATAAAAATAAAAAATTTTAATGAAATTCTAATAGAAGAGGTTTCAATAACAAAGTTCATAGTTCAAACGTTTGACTTCTTTTGTCTGAACTATTGACTTTAGGTGTACGCTACAAAGAACCTTTTTTGTGTGTACCAAATTTAATCAAGTACAAAATTGTTTATATTAAATTTATTCTCTTATAGTAAGTTGTACATTGCATCAAAGATCTTGTGAAGAAATTTATCATGCAACATTAAATGAACTTTTTATTAATAGTTTAATTTTTTTTTATTAAATTTTAGTCATTGAAACAATAAAATTTAACTGTTAATAATTATTTATCACTCCAAAAAAATTAATACATTTAATTAAATTATTAAATATTTCCAGTGACCTAATGGGAGTTAAAAAAATTTTTAATGACATTTTTTATTTTTATAACTTATATAGTTTTTACACTTCTCAAGTTTACTTTTTTTTTACTTACAAATTATCGCATTACACAAAGTCAGACGTCAAGTATGACTCATTGTTCCGACGAATAAGAAGTACTTTTTATTTTTAACTCAAACTGGAAAAAGAAAAATTTTTAATGATAATAATTAAAATAAAAAAAAAAGTGAATTATTTTTTTTTTTTATAATATTAATTTTTTTAATTTTAAATTCCAGGAAAAAAATTCATTTTTAAATTACAACGTCTCATGTATCTTGACCTTACCACCGTACCAACGTCAGGGCTATGGGAGACTTTTAATCGATTTTAGTGAGTAAAATTAATTATTTTTCTTTTTTATTAAATTCTTTAAAAATTTTAATCCTATAAAAAATTTTATTAAAATTCAGAAAATAATTCAAATATTATAAATTAATTATACATTAAAGTTCTATCGCCTTGCGATCAAGTTACTAGTGAATCTTAATTCAAGCCAAAAAAATGGACTGAGAGAAGGTAATGATGGAAGGGGCCCGGTAGCTTAACTGGTAGAGCACCTGACATGTTATCAGGGAGATCCAGGTTCGATTCCTGGCTTGGCAAAACCAACCCCATTTATTTTTTCAAAGTTGTCTTTGCTCTCATTTATATTTCTTTAATTTTCTTTCATTCATTAAGAACATCTTTAACTCGAACAGATACCACATAAGCTCTCAGCTTCACTAGTATTCAGGTTCGGTGGATCCCCATCGAAAGTATGAAAAGAGGGAATATGTCCCTCGACCATTATTTGAAGATGGAATGTCCATCCGTTTGGCTTGAATTAAGATTCACTAGTAACTTGATCGCAAGGCGATAGAACTTTAATGTATAATTAAATTACGGTCGATAAAAATAATAATTAAAATTATAAATTAATATTATTAATTTTTAAATTAATAACTTCAATTTTTGATTAAAAAAATTTTTTTTCAACTGTTAAAAAATTTTATGCAGACTAATATTTGAATTTTAACCGATTTTAGTTTGAGTTATTGCTATTTTATAAACTTTTCATTGTCCTTGATAGTGCGAACCTATAAAAAAACAAGTTTAAAAAACCTCTATGATAAAAAAAACTGTGAAATTTGAGATGACGAAACTTTTTATGAACTTTAAAAATTAAAGGCCAGAGAGACAACGAGAGATTCCGAACTCGTTCGGCTTTTACCTCAACTTTATAGAACTCATTCACAAAAAGTTTCGAATTTATTTTTTACGGACGCGTAAAAAATTTAAAACAACGCTTTTGTCAGCTCGAAATTCGCTTTAAATTTTAAGATGTACTATTTTATAACTCATGAAATATTCTTACTATAAAAAAATTCATAGACAAAATTTACAATTCCAATAGTAATTTTCACAAACTAAAAAGTATGAAATAAATTTTTAATTAAATAAAAATTCAATTTTAATAAGGTCAGACAACAATATTTTATTATAAATAGTTCGTTTATAATATATCTTAAAGATATAAAAAGTTTGACGTTTATATATACTCTGGTGAGATTTTTCTACTAGCGAGAGAGTGTAGCCACCTATCGGCAAATCCAAGAACTAATTTCTAAAAAAAACTGAAATTTATCAATTGTACATCAAACTTTAGAGTTACGAAACATAAAGTTCTCCAATAAATACAGTAGTAACCTTGCAGTCACTATGTGACTGCCATGACTTGTGAATTATTAATAACGAAAATTTTGCTTTTTTAAATAATGAATTTTGTTAAATTACACTGTACTTTCTTAACTATTGACATTTTTGAAAATATAAACTCATCCCGATGTTACAATCATCAAGAGCTTTCATTTGAGTACGCACATAGCATTTTTGATATATTTCATATATATATATAGTATTTGTGAAATATATAAATATATAAAAAATACATGTGGGTACTTAAATGAACGGTCTTGATGACTGTATTATCAGGATGAGCTTGTATCTTTAAAAAAATCATCAGTTGACAAAATACAATATAATTTCTTAATCATTGAAATATTTAACGATATAAGCTTATTCCGATGCTACACTTATTAAGACCTTTCATTTGAGTACCCACATGGTTATTTTTATATATTTTTTATATTTGATATATATGATATTTATGAAATATATAAAATATATCAAAAATTGATGTGTGTATTCAAATAAAAGATCTCGATGAGTATAACATCAGGATAAGCTTATATTTTTAAAAATGTCAATAGTTAACAAGATACCAGGTAACTTCTTAATTATTTACATTTTTTAAAATATAAACTCATTTCGATGTTACACTCATCAAGACCTTCAATTTAAATACCCACAAGGCATTTCTCATATATTTCATATATATAATATATATAAAATATATAAATATATGAAAAATTGATGTGGGTAGTCAAATGAAAGGTCTCAATGAGTATCACATCAAGATGAGCTTATATCTTTAAAAATATCAATAGTTCACAAGATACCAGGTAACTTCTTAATTATTTACATTTTTTAAGATATAAACTCATTGCGATGTTACACTCATCAAGACCTTTAATTTAAGTACCCACAAGGCATTTCTCATATATTTTATATATATAGTATATATAAATATATAAAATATATGAAAAATTGATGTGGGTACTCAAATGAAAGGTCTCAATGAGTATAACACCATAATGAGCTTATATCTTTAAAAATGTCAATAGTTCCCAAGATACAAGTTAATTTCTCAATTATTTTCGAAGGCATTGATGAAAATAATATAAAACACAAATTTAACCCTAAAAACCCATGTTATCATATAAATACACTGGCCACAAAATAAATAATTAACTGACCCAGGTAATTTTCCAATTTATATCCTTGTCACACACAATTATCGTGACATAGTGAGCTTCCACTTGGGAAAATAAATATAAAAGCATATCAAACGTATGATGACAGTGAAAATGGAAACCTCCGGCGTTTTTACCAGTGACGTCATTTTCATTGATGCTGACGTCAAGTGGTGGAGTTGTGGAGTTAGTAACACCGTACTCTACTACTAGGTAGTGGGAGTGATGCTCAGGTGGTATGAGTGATGTTCCCCACGGGGATGAAAGAGAAGGAAAGAAAGATGGATTACTTTGCGAAAGAGACGGATAAACTTTGGTTATGAATCCTCTCTGTGTGTTATGTGCTCAATGCTCTACGTACGCATTTGTGAAGCCCAGACAGAGCCTTGGTGGTGGTGGTGATGGTGATGCAGTGGTGTGCTGGTGGGTAGACGTCTGGTGTGACCGTGGTGTGATGCTGATGATGAGGATGAGGGTGAGCAACGGTACGGGCTTCGTTCGTATCAATGTTGTCAAGTGGTCGGGTTGGGTTAGGTCTATATATTACTATTAGTATTAGTACGAGCGAGAACGAGAATAGAAGAAAATCATAAAGGAAGATAAAGACAGTGATAGCTTGTTCAAGAGAGAAATCCTGCCGCAGAAAAGCGAGATAGTCGATGTCTCGCCGCATCGATCGACACCCACCACCACCACCATCACCAACACCACCATACTACTCTACTACTAGTAGCGTTACCACCCACCCATCCAGCCGGTACCTTCTACGCACACACTGCAAACTCGCAACTGGCAACTACTGTGTCCCTGGTTACTACTGATGTCGATCCTGGAAACCAGTGTCTGCTTTTACACATATATATATATATATATATATATATATATATATATATATATATATGTGGACGTAGATGAAGAAAAGGAGTTGGGTATAGTACAGAAGATAAATTTAAAGGAAAAATAAGTAAATGCGCTAATGCGCATGTACCAAAATCCCTGGATACGTCAAGAGTTCGTTGACTTTTAGATTATTTTAGAGAAAAATTCAGTGATAATTTTGTAATTTGGGTGGTAGATCTAAATTGTAATTTGTAATTGGTATTAGATTGTTTTAGGTGAAGATTTTTTATTAATATTCTATGGGTAGGTCGAAAAAGTTATGGGTGGTCAAGAGAAGAAATTTTTAACAAAGATTCTTTTGAAGAAATTGTCTTTTATTAGAGAAGAAATTATAAAGATTTACATTCAAAATTAAATGACATTTGAGGTATTGATAAATTAAAGAAAGATAAGCTTGCTAAATTTTTAAAAAGCTTGAGCGGACCAGTAAATAAATATTTACTTTATAAAGTTTTTGGGTTGAACAGGTCTTATGAAAAAGGACAGTTTTTATTGGACAAAAAGGAGAAAAAGTTAGTGTCAGATTTAAATAATTAGATGAAGAAAAGAAATGACTTATTGAATACTTTGCAAAATTAAAAGTACAGAATTAGAGAAAAAAGTAAACTGTAATAAATAACAGTCGATTTATAATAAGTAATGATCAACTGCTAAAAATTACCATTTCAAACAGTAAAATCGTGATTTTACTATTCACTTTATAATATTTACCATTTAAACGTTACAATTTACTCTTTACATGAAAGAAAATACTGTTTCAAACAGTAATATTCGCTATGTAAATGTCTAAAATGTTTAAGTATAATAATTAACAATTCAGACTTTGATATTTATCATTTCGTCCCTAAAAAATAATCTTATGATATGTAAAAAGTATAAAAGTGTAATATAAAGCTAGTAAATTTCTAATACAAGCAACTAGTAAATTTCTTATACAAGCAACGTCAATATTTACAAAGTATAATGGTAAATTTTAAACGCAACGCTAAAAATTAAACTGTAATTATTGACTTGCTTGGACTGGTAAAATGTGTATTTTAAAAGTATAATTTTTACTGTTTCAAATGTTAAATTCTCCCAGAGTGAGACCCCCTCCTCTTTCATCTGAGTTCCCCTTCTCCTTATAATATCGACTATATATTGAAATGGCAATTTTTACTGTTTGAAACTGTAATTTTTTAAGATGAAAGAGTCGTTATTTACTATAGTGACAGCTACTAATCACTTATTTTGAATATTAAATTATAAATTGTGGCTTTTATACTTACTACATTAAGTTCTGTAATATTTATATTTTTGCCACCCCGATGTCCGCTTTACTGTTTGAAACTATAAAAATTAACCAGAATCCGAGTGAATATTACAGTTCACTTTTTTCCGTGTGGTAGTAGTCAATCTGGCGTTTATCGAAAAACAAATCGATTTACAATTAAAAGATTTTTCTAAACAACCAAACCGAACCCGAAGCTATATCCATAGACAGCAAACAAAACTACAATATGAATAAGGGAGACGGTATACCGCAATCCGCTCATACGTGAATTACAATTGCGTGACCTCACATGACCTCGCTCACCCATCAGGCATGGCATTAGATAAAAAAGGTTAGGGGTGGAAAGGGTTCATCACGACCTGCGCCCTTGATGGGTAAGCCCGGTCTGTCTGTGTAACCGGTAGCTGTTTGAGTCATTGTTGTCCTGGTGGTAGTTGTGGAGCACATTTCCATGATGGCAATGCAAACCAGTCTGTTACTAATAACAAACTAATAATTACTTATTATAAATCGACTGTTATTTATTACAGTTTATATTTTTCCGTGCATCAAATTTATTTACTTTATGCTACAGAGCAATAAAATTTGTTTTGGAAAAAAATCGGCATTTTTCTGATGAAAAATTGATTGGTTTAAAATTTTTTATTACTTTATTTAACTGCAATTACAAAATTTTCATTAATAAACAAATCCGAAAGCATTCCGTATCTATTGCGCTGCAACCAGCGGTCGAACGGTAGCGTGGGGTAACTAAAAAGAAAGCGCGGCAAATTTGAATTCAAATTATCGAATTCGAAATTTCTCCCTAAATCTCTTGAATTAAATAAAATTTTCTTATTAAAAATAAAAGTACACGGAAAGAACAAGATGACACTGGATACCATCTCAGATTATACTCAGTGACATCTGAGGCGAAAAAATTTCAGATGGTAGCTAGTATAATCCGGATTATACTCATTGTAATCTGGATTATACTCATTGTAATCTGGATTATACTCATTGTTATCTGGATTATACTAGCTACTATCTGAAATTTTTTTTCGCCCAGTATAATCTTGTTCTTTCCGTGTAGACATCCAAAAAATGTAATAATTACACACTAGAGATCAAAAAGTAATTTTATTTGCAGAATTTCAATAAAATAAAATAATAATTTCAATAAATAAAATAATCCGTGAACCCCAATTGTAAGCTCTGTTCTGTGGTGCAGTAGCTAGCCATTGTTGTCCCGTTGGTATTCGAATTTCCACTATGGCAATAGCAAACCGCCTGTCACTGGTAACAAAGTCCACAAACTGACCAGGAAAGCGTAATAAATGCTTAGCAATCTATGGAGAGCGACCAGAGGGAAGTAAAGCAGAGCAAAGCAAAGCCTATGCTACCGTCTCTGATATTCAGAGTTTCTCGCTGATCCTTTATGAGTTAGGATTCTCCACGGTACGATGAAGGATGCTAGCCAGGAATATGTGCTGTAGGGTAGGCCAGGGTATGGCTGATGCTGATGATGCTTTTGTGGAGGATAGCAGATAGATAATATACCTTCTACCTTCTGTCTGTCTGTCCTTTCTCGCGGGAGTTTGGTAATGCAGCGGCGGGGCTGCGTCGGAGGGAGGATCGGCGGAATTTTGTTGGGAGACGGTCGTTGAACTTGTACAGAGGGTATGTAGTATATAGTGATAGCTTCAGCTAGCTAGCTAGCTAGCTAGTTGCTGGATGGTGGCTGCTGGCAGTCTGTCTGGCGCAACCCTAGGTTGGCCCAGCCCTAGAATACGCGACGGTGGTGGGAGCTCTGGATTTTCAGGGTTTATCAGAGAGCTCTGTTAACTTGGGGATTTGACGGAGGCTAAATAAAGGGATGGGTTTATATATTCCTCATCCTCATCCTCATTCTGATTCTCATCCGAGTCCTCCGAGCTCTGTTACGTCTCTAGATTGAACGCTACTGCTCTGTGAACCGCCGACGAATTACAATCCCCGGAGGTTTTCACAAATTACTGATTGATTTCGTTAAGGACTTATCAATCCATGATTATTAGCTCTCCGTTTAATTGTTGCCATTGTTTGGGAGACCTCTGTGGGGAGTAGATTATTGGACCAAGGATAACAATAAGGTGATGATTTTATTAGCGTCATATAATGAAATAGGTTTTTTTAGTGAAATTTAGTATCTTGAATTTGTATCATATTCACCGATAGTCAATTTATTATTATAAATTCGAAAATGCTCTATCTCTAGATACATAATTGAGAAATTATCATGTATCTTGTGAACCATTGACATTTTTAAAGATATAAGCTCATCTCGATGTTACATTCATTGAGACCTTTCATTTGAGTACCCACATCAATTTTTTATATATTTATATAGATTATATATATGTATATATGAAAAATATATGAAAATGAATGTGGGTACTCAAATGGAAGCTCTTGATAAGTGTAACATCGAGATGATCTTATATATTTAAAAATATCAATAATGAGGAATTGACCTTGTATCTTGTCAACTAATGATATTTTTAAAGATATAAGCTCACCCTGAAATTACACTTATCGATACCTTTCATTTGAGTACCCACATCAATTTTTCATATATTTTATATATATTATATATTCCACAAATACCATATATATGAAATATAAAAAAAATGCCATGTGGGTACTTAAATAAGAGCTCTAGATGAGTGTAACATTACGATGAGCTTATATCTTTAAAAATGTCAGTTATTAAGAAATGAACTTTTATCTTGTGAAATATTGACATTTTTAAAGATATAAGCTCATCTCGATGTTATTATACTCATTGACACCTTTCATTTGAGTACCCATATCAATTTTTCATATATTTTATATATTTATATATATTGTATATATAAATATATGACAAATACATACCAAAATGCATGTGGGTACTCAAATGAAAGCTCTTGACGAGTGTAGCATCATGATGAGCTTATATCTTTCAAAACGTGAATATTTAAGAAAGTACAGTGCAATTTAATAAAAATCATTATTTAATAAAGCAAAATTTTATTTATATCTACTTTACAATCCACTACAGTCACATAGTGCTAGTTTTTATAATTACTTTCGATAAAAATTGAAAAATGTTAAAGAATAATTATAATAATACTTTTTACTCAAGGTTATACCTTAATTACCTACATATAATTAAAATCAATCTCACGAAAAATGCTTCATATCTAAAAATAAAACAAAAATTAGTATGACTTGTTAGAGGTAGCAGTCATTATAATCAGAATTATCAATGATTGTAATGATTGTATCGGTAGTATTTTATTCGCCTCACGGCTCAAAAAGTGAGTAGCCAATGAGGGAGCCTCGCGGATTCGCGTCATTACAATTCCTCGGTGTAACGAGGTGGAACGATCGTTCAACTAAGCATCAGGGCCAGACGTCTCATCCTCTACCGGTCACTGATCTCTTCTTCACACTCATCATCACTGTCCCTATACACAACTCTTGTATTCCCTCTTTTTTTCATTGTCTTCTCTTTGTCTTTTTTAGTTACGTCCAAACCCAAAGTCAAATAAATTTCTTTTTACCTATCTCGCTCTTGTTCGTTTAATTTATCATTCGATTATCTTCCCTCTCTCTCCCTCTCTCTCTCCCTCTCTCTCTCCCTCTCTTTCTCTTGTTATTTATACACTTTATCCATCTATCTCTTTTTATGTTAACTCTTAAGCCATTTCTATCCACAAATTGTGTGTTCATTCAATCGAATTTAATTTAATCTAATCCCTAAATTCGACGGACAATCCCAACAAATTCATCAAACCCGTCGAATTTTTTCGACACAATGCCAAACCAACTCTACCCTTTGCATCCACTTCAAACAGTTATATCTTTTGTTCCTTTTATTGATACATATATTCATATTCATCCATTTCATATTTTGTATCTTTACTTATTACTTTTACTTCCAGTTCCAATAATTGTACTCAAGTCTGCTTCGACAGTTCACTTACATCAGCTATATTTTTACAATGTCCATGAAAATTAAAAATTTTTAGTAACCTAGCAGTCACTACGTGACTGCGGTGACTTGTAAACTATGTAACATCGAGATGAACTTATATCTTTAAAAATATAAATAGTTCACAAGTTAAAAGGTCATTTCTTAATTATCGACATTTTTAAAGATATAAGCTCATTCTGATGTTACACTCATCAAGAGCTTTCATTTGAGTACCCACATGAATTTTCATATATACTAGAATTGAATTTTGCGCGCGCAAGCGCGCGCCTAACTATAGAGTTTGCATATATTTTCATGCTTATGATATATTCGACCAATCACGTTACGAATAGTTTGATGCCACATACATTTCATCTCAATTTTATATTAGGAACGCGCGCAAGCGCGCGCTTGACTATGGAATTTGCATATATTTTCATGCTTATGATATATTTGACCAATCACGTTACGAATAGTTTGATGCCACATACATTTCATCTCAATTTTATATTAGGAACGCGCGCAAGCGCGCGCTTGACTATGGAATTTGCATATATTTTCATGCTTATGATATATTTGACCAATCACGTTACGAATAGTTTGATGCCACATACATTTCATCTCAATTTTATATTAGGAACGCGCGCAAGCGCGCGCTTGACTATGGAATTTGCATATATTTTCATGCTTATGATATATTTGACCAATCACATTACGAATAAAATGTCTTCATCAATGTATAT
>CAJNRD030001114.1:11338354-11370549 GCA_905319865.3 Cotesia congregata
ACTACGTGACTGCTGACTTGTAGAACTAGTAAAAGATAAAAATTTGGGTTTATTAAATAATGCCTTTTGTTAAATTGCACTGCACTTTCTTAAATATTGACATTTTTTAAGATATAAGCTCATCTTGATGTTACACTCATCAAGAGCTTTCATTTGAGTACCCACATGGCATTTTTGATATATTTTTGATATATACATATATATAATATATATAAATATATAAAATATATGAAAAATTGATGTAGGTACTTAAATGAAAGGTTTTGATAAGTGTAATGTCAAGATGAGCTTATATCTTTAAAAATGTCAGTAGTTGACAAGATACAAGGTAATTTCTTAATTATTGACATTTTTAAAGATATAAGCTCATCTTGATGTTACACTCATCAAGAGCTTTCATTTGAGTACCCACATGGCATTTTTTATATATTTTATATATATGGTATTTGTGAAATATATAAATATATATAAAATATATGAAAAATTGATGTGGGTACTCAAATGAAAGGTCTTGATGAGTGTAATGTCGGAATGAGCTTATATCTAAAAAAATGTCAATAATTAAGAAATGACGTTGTATTTTGTCTACTGATGATATTTTTATCGATATAAGCTCATCTTGATGTTACACTTATCGAGACCTTTTATTTGAATACCCACACGAATTTTTTTATATATTTCATATATTTCACATATATGAAAAATCTTATATATATAAAATATATGACAAATTGATGTGGGTACTCAAATGAAAGGTCTTGATGAGTGTAACATCAGAATGAGCTTATATCTTTGAAAATGTCAATATTTCACAAGATATAAGGTCATTTCTTAACTATGTATCTAGAGATGTTTTCGAATGCAGTCTACATACATCTTAATAAATTTAGTATTAGCAAGAATGATATGGAACCTTGATAAGGCACAAATTCAAGACCTTTACAATGACACTAAATTTCAATAAAAAAACCGATTTTATCATATAACTATCCTAGAGACTAAATTTTCAATAATAATATTAATTTTATGAATAAATTTTAATATTATTATTATTAAATTTTTTTCTCTATATTTTTTCAATTTTATAAAAAAAAATGGATTTTTTTTTTATAATAATAAATAAATAAATTACCAACATTTGCTCACTTTAAACTTAGAATTGTATTTAGTAATAATTGATGTAAAAATTAAAAATATGTAAAATATAAATGGGAGTAAAAAATGTATATTGACGTTAAACTTACGAAAGTCGATACATAACTGGCATTTAAAAGGTCTCAGCCGGGCATAGGTATACGGAGGAAGTTATAAAAGAATATTAAGGGGAAGGGAAAGTCAAAAAAAGCCACCTCATCATACATTCTTAGGTATGTTGGATGGAGGAGAAGGAACCTACGACCTACAGTCAGTCAAATTAAGAAAAATTGAGAAAAATTTGAAAAAAAATATTTTCTCACAACAGGAAATATTTTCCAAGTAGAGAATTTCATTTTAATTCTCTAAAATATTTTAAGGGAACTTAAAACTTTCCAAAATAATATTTCTTGCATAAAATAATTTTTCCTAAAATAATATAAATTACTAAATAAATATAAGCAAATATTATTTATATGGAAATTTATTAATAAATTCCAAAGGGAGTATCTGATATTTCCCAGGATATAAAATCTATGAGTTTCGCTTGATGAACCAAAAAGCTAAAGTTTGTATGTTATATATATATATATATATCTATATATATGTATATATAGGTTGACTTTATCGTCCGTGACCCCTGCAAAAAGTTCGGGTTAATTTTTTTTTTATATTTAGCGAACAAACTTTCCGGGTCATCAATGAGAAACTTTTATTTTATTTTTAACAAGAGTTTTATCGTGAAATTTTAATTGTAATTGTAAAAAGTTATTTTTAGGGGATAATTAATAGAAATTATTTTTATTTAACCTAGATACTAAGATTGGAGACTCTGAATGTCGGAATTATTAATAAAAAGGTACAATTGGGAATTGGTGGTGATAAAAATGAGCGGTTTAATGTCAAATTTTATTCTTGAATCTTCGGGAATTTAATAATAGAATAAATGTAAGTAAAAGAGATCTTTTTTTTTTATTTTGTTAGCAAATAAATTCATTTTTTTAAATTTTATATTTTAAAATAATAGATTGTTAATTAGAAGAAATATGTTTAGTAAGTTAAGAAATTTTTTTAGAATTAAAAAAAAAGTGATGATAACAATGACAATAATAATTATTATTATAATATCTTGTGAAATATTGACATTTTTAATGATATAAGCTCATCTCGATGTTATACTCATTGAGACCTTTCATTTGATGTACGCACATCTATTTTTCATTATATTTATATATATATATATATATATGATAGTTTGCGTGTGAGGAGTTGTACAGGCTGCTGTTGAGTATGCGCGGCATATATAGCAAGAGACACTTTCACTCTCACAGGTGCATGACCGCTGAAGCCTCGAGCGTTTTGTACTCTATATATATATATTATATATATGTATATATATAATATATATATCAAAATGTATGTTGGTACTCAAATGAAAGCTCTTGATGAGTGTAATATCAAAATGAGCTTATATCTTTAAAAATGTCAATAATTAAGAAATTACCTTGTATTTTGTCAGCTATTGACATTTTTAAAGATATAAGCTCATCTCAACATTACATTCATCAAGACCTTTCATTTGAATACCCACTTGAATTTTTAGTATATTTTATATATTATATATATTTCACAAATACCATATATATCAAATATATAAAAAATGCCTTGTGGGTACTCAAATGAAAGCTCTTGATGGGTGTAATTTCAGGATGAGCTTATATCTTTAATAACGTAAATATTTAAGAAAGTACAGTGCAATTTAACAAAAGTCATTATTTAATAAAGAAAAATTTTAATTTTTCATAGTTCACAAGTCACAGCAGTCACATAGTGACTGCAAAGTTACTAGTTATTATTATTATTATTATTAACAGTAGAAAATAAAAAAAAATAATAAATAATAATCTTACTATTAATAATAATAATAATAAAAATAAAGTGGGTGGTGTAGTTGATATAACGTACGATAAAGTTTAACTAATACATAGACAGTGATACACATTAAGATACTAGACTAATGGCGGAGAGATAAGCTCTCATGATTACATACAATTACTATAAATTAAATTATTCATGATAGTTATAGTAATTATGCTCTCATTATTTATTAGTTTCAATTTAAATAAGTGACAACAATACCATTAATAATAAGTACCATAAAGAAAATTTATAAAATAAAATTAGGATGAAATGTCAAATTTTTGTAAAAAAATTATTTTAACAAGCTAAATATTTCACATAATTAATTATAAATGTAACTATATTAATAAAACGTGAATAATTTACCATTTTTTTTTTTGCTGATTGTAAAAAGGTATATAAATTGTATAAATATATATACATATACATTGAAGAATATACGGAATTTTAAGAACGAGTGACGCAAACGGTGAAATTAAGATTGCGATAAACACGTGGATACTTGCGACCTTGAGACAACGGATTGCGAATTTTTTTAAATAATATTTCATGAGTTTATATACTTTATTGCTATTTCTTATTTTAAAAATTTTTTGCCCTTAAATTTTTACTTTATAAACAATAATAAAATTAAAAAAATTAAGCTTGAAATATTTTTCAACTCTATTTTTATAATTTATAAATTTATTTTAATTTTATAGTCACATTTAAGAAGAAATAATTGTGGGCGTTAAAATTACGAGTTTGCCTTTGGTATTTTATGATAAAAAAAGAAATGAAATATATAAATAAAATAAAATAAAATTTATTCAATAAAAATTTTAAATCTCAATTTTTAGTAAAAAATAAAAAAAAGATCAAATATCTAATCTATAGATTAAATTTATAAGAGTGAAAAAAAAATCGGTTAGTTTTTAGCACTAGCACAATAGAATTTTATAACGGTCGAAGTTATTGAAGAAGTAGACGGTTATATAAGGGAGTTCTGGGGGATTATTGTAGAATTCAACACTTGAAGGGGAAGAAAAAAAAAGTGAGAGTCTATTTATTTAACTTGTAAATTGTATATAAAATCAACGAAAATATTGTATGTAATTTTAAAAATTAAATAAAATATTATGAGTTTATAATTAATTAAGGAAGTAGTTTGTTAAAAATGATTTTAAAAGAAGTAATTAATTTGAAAAAAAAACTTCTTCCCCATGTCATCATTATAATTATATAATAAATATTAATGCACCCTCTTTAATTAGTGGAATTATTTACTGAAGTTAATTAGACGATTAAATGAATTACTGGTCTTTTTGAAATAGTAGTAAGGGAAATTTTGAAATTTAAAAATTGATTGACTAATTTTGCTTGTTATAAAATTAAATATTTTAAGAATAATTAGATTTATTATTGTCAAAAAGTAAAAGGGCTTATAGCTAAGGGTTAATAGGAATTAGTGCTGAAAGGGCGTATAAATTTTTTTTTGCCATTTGGTTTGAAATTGTCTGAAACGTAAAAATCTGTGAAGAAAAAAAGATGGTATCCTAAAGCTAAAAGGGCGTATCTCAAGACAAGTGCCCTTTCAGCTTTAAGAAAAGTACTACTTAAAGGTAAAAGGGCGCAAAAAAAATTGTAGTTTTGATACCAAATGTTAAATAATAGTTTCACAAGACAAGTTGTACTAAAATAACAGCCTCATATACAAAGTGAAGATATAAACAAATAGAAAATAAATCAATCAAAAACAAATTACGTCAAAATTAAGTAATAAAAAAAATCACAATGACAGATAACATTGAAATATTTTGAAATTTCCCGCTTTAATCACCCTTTTGAATATAACTACTGGCGCCGTTCACACAACAGCTGTTTCATCATGATCAACAATCCAGAATCCAAATTTTATAATAACTATTTCTTAAAATAAAAATCGAGAAAATAATCACGCGTACTTTATTGTTTTTTCGATATATTTTCTTTTTTAACTTTAAAAAATTTTATAGTTGAGGTTTTACGCCGCTACTACCACAGAAACTTTTTTTTTCACATTTTTAAACTACGAATATGTTCTTTTTTAAACTGGCCGAAAAAAAATTATACGCCCTTTCACCTTTAGATCACCAAAATTTCGAATTCTTAAAAGTAATAAGGGCGTATAATTAAAGACATACGCCCTTTTAGCTTTGCAATTTTTTTTTTTCAATTTTAAGCGTAGAATGTGTCTACTACTCGGTTGGCAATAAAAAAAAAAAATATGCGCCGTTTTATCTTTGCAAAGGTAAAAAAGTGCATAAATTTTTCTTTAAATTCTATTCTTGGTAGTCATTTTTTCTTAATTCTGTCATGAATACTTGATACAATAAATTTTTATTGTATCAATAAATTTTTGTTGAAATAAGTGAAATTTCTAGTGAAAAAAAATTTTTTTTCGCTCAAAAAAATAGTTAGAAAGGAAAAAATGTGAATCTTTTTTTTATGTGGGCTTCTAAATTGTTAATACTACATCTCTGTAAAAAAAATTGGATCTTAATTCGCTTTAGTTAATTAATTACAAGCAAAAATATGTTAAAACCGGCGACAAGTATGGCGGCTGTTGATCAGCTGAGCGCGAAGCGCTCAGCTTTAAAACGGGCGCGAATTTTTCAAATTTGAAACAAAGAAAAATGCGATTTAGGTCGTTTCTTTTGAATAATAATTATTATTACTAAAAGTCGGGAGCTCTGGCGTCAGTTATAATACCGAAGGGTTTCTGGGAAGCCAGAAGATGCATCAAATATACAATAAAAAATAAATACATCCATACATAAGCGAATAAAGAAAGAAAGAGTTGCATCGAACGTTGCAACGGAAACGCTGATGACGTCAGTACGTTTAAGAACGCACAAAGATGACAAAGAAAGTGCTGAATATTAAGAATAGAATTATAAAAATACTGAGTAAACAGTAAGGACAATTTGCATGCTAATAAAACTTATAAAAATTCACAAAGTACACTCTCAAGAATATTAATACCGGTTTTTTATCCTTGGAGGTTATTTTAAAAAGTAACGCCGTTATTTTTTTTAATAATTAATTATTTTTTCGTGTAAAATAAATAATTACTTCTTTATAAATTATTAACACGGGTTTTTTGATACTAAAGACTTCAAGGACACTGGAACCTTGGACTGACCCGACCTTTATTAAAGAGGAAGCGTCTGCCAGACGTCCTGGCGGTCTAACTTTAGATCGGGCTTTAAATTATACGTGTAAGCATTATTTTGTCTACGGAAGAATTTATTTTTTTTTAATATAATTTTTATGAAACCGGATTCAGTGCAAATGTGTTGAAAAATATTGCCCTGGATTCAAGTCAAAGTTATGATGATAATAACAGTAACGGCATGTGAATAAGTACATAATAAGGTTAATTTAGCGAGGCTTTCATTTATTATTATATTATGGATATTCGTTATTTGGTAAAACTTTTTTGGGTTTACGGGCCCTTAAATTTTATTTTAACATTTTAATGTAACACACTCTTTTTTACTTCAAGTACTTAAGACGTCAGCTGCATTGCTTTTGGAACTTGTTAAAATTTTAGGAGGGTGTAAACAAAAAGTATTAAGTGTGATTTTAAGGTATTATTTTGGAAAATATTTTTCTTGCTTATTATTTTCTTGAGGGAAAAAAGAATTTTTTTTTGACAAGAAATTTCACTTATTCCAACAAAATTAATTCTCTTGCTTTAAAAAATACGTATCTTGATCCAAGAAAATTTATTTAAGTCAAGAAAATCTTGTTGTGAAGAGAAAATTCAGCCTCGAGCTCCAAAAAATTTAGTTTTTGATAGAAGTTAATTTTCATTAATATTTTTATTGATTAACATGTCAATTGGGAAGATCAAATAATATTTCATCATTTTTTTTCATTCAATATGTATAATTGCTCGCTAAAATAATATAAATTGGGTATCAAATATTCTCGAGAAAAATTTTCTCAAGGAGAAAATTTTTTTCTCAGCTCTAGGAGGCGCTGCTTCTCTAAAGTATCTAAAAATCTTGATCAAATATTAAAATTTATTGTATCAAGTATTTATGACAGAATTAAGAAAAAATGACTACCAAGAATAGAATTTAAAGAAAAATTTTTACTTCGGCCAACACAACTTCGGTCTTCCTTCAGGCACCCGACAAATTTTCTTGAGTCAAGAATTTTGTTCTCCAGTCAAGAAATTTTTCTTTCTGTGTAGTGTTTTAATAATAGAGGTTTATCTGAGCCAGGTTACCTTTGCTAGGTTTTTAGATTTAATTTTTAAGAGGACTAAAATATTTTTAAAAATATTAATTATCTTGGCTAAATGAAATTTATTGTTAATTTGTGTAGAATTACTTTAATTCCTTCTAAATGGCTAAACTATTGAAGATATACTGATAAAAGGATTTTTTTATTAATTATTAGGTTACGTAGATTAAATTTACAAATTTTCAGGAACTTTTAAAAATTTTACTACTTTGCGTGGATCTCTTTAAATACTCAGATTTTAAAACTCTAACTATAAGAGCCGTAGCCACCTAGTGGAATTTTTTTAAACTAACTTTTTGATCCAATTTATTTTTAATTATTAAAGAGATCCAAGTACTCTCCTAGTGTAAAGAATGTCTTTAAAAAATAATTCAATTTTATTAAAATTAATTTTTAAGTTAATTAATAACATTTTTGAAGAAATTTCATAAAAATTAACTCATTAAATAATTATTAAAAAAAGAAAAATTAATGAATTAAAGCAAGAAAAAAAAATGCTTTTTTTTACATTATCTAAAGATAATTTTCAATAAATATTAAATCACTTGTGATAATATCCAACAATGAGCTATTGAAATTGATTAATCAAATAAATTTTCTTAAATATGGTAATAATTAACAGCTGTTAAATAAATTAACGTATGACAAACCAAATATCACGGTAGTTTGCCTAGACTATTTGAGTACATTAAAACTTTGTTTATATAATTGAATTAATAAATCGTTTTATTAAGATCAAGTTAAACAGAAATAATAAAACAATTCTCTCTGGACTAATTAACAATGCTAATATTAATGATAATGGCGAATAATTAGCTCTTTAAAAGTAAAGTAAAAGTTGACATTAATTCAAATAAAATGTTTAAACGTTCTTTGGCTCTAGCTTTCTGTCTCTAGGGATGCTGGAACTCATACTCTTATTCTACTCGAGTAATCTGTTGACCTAGTTCACTCAAAAGACTCAAGAGAGCTTGATAAAGAACAAGTGATGTAGAAGACAAAGAAAGGATGGCAAAAAATGAGTTGTAAGCTGCTAGTAATAACACAAATGTTCTCTTGATGATGAAAAGTTGTCTTAACTTTTATTTTAGGGTCCTCTCTTTAAGTTGTTTGATTTTTCCGCTAGTTTTACACTCTTCAGCCTTTTAACGGCGGACATATTGAATCACGGCTTCTTATATCTTCTTAAGGAGGTCCACGCGAAATAGTCAAATTTATAAATATATTAATTATATTAGTCAAATTATATAGATGTATATGTGAAAAATATATCAATAATTAAGAAATGACCTTGTTTCTTGTCAACTAATGATATTTTTAAAGATATAAGGGACCATTCATTAATTACGTAAGGGTATTGAGGGGAAGGGGGGGTTAAGAAAATCTCTACAAGTTCTTACGTTGGGGGGAGGGAGGGTAAAATTCATTATTACGTAATATTTCGTGAATCAAAATTCAAGATTAAAAATCTTTCCATTTCGGATTCCAAATTGTTTTCTTAATTTTGAAGTGTACAGTTGAATTTTTATTTTATTTAAATAATTTTTGTTGCTTATTGAAAAAAGTAAAAAATAACTTATTAAAATTTTATATGTTTTTATTGTTATCCATGTTTGATTCTATAAAAAAAATTATAGTAAATTTTTCCGCGTATTATCATATTTTTATTATTTAAAAAATAAAAAAACATTTTCATCTACCGTTACATCTGATGAGCTACCAATTGTCTCTGATTGGATGACATGGATTAAAAGTCCGTTTAGTCCGGATGAAGATTAATAATTTTAATTGATCTAGCTTTAACTATTTAATTTATATTTTTGAGACTAATTTAAAACTAGTCAAATATTATTTTATGAACAATATTATGAGTTTGTCGTTTTATTGATTTATGTTTGCTAGTATTATTTAAATTATTCCTTGTTAAAAAATAAAAATTATGGATCCACATTGAACTGTAAGTTTTAGTGAAACTGATCCTTTTCTAACATAAAAGTTTATTATTTAGAAGATCAAGATAGAATCTTACGTAAGAAAGGGGAAGGGGGGGTTCGAGAAATCTTACGTATACTTACATGGGGGTAGGGGGGGGGGCAAAATTGACCAAAATTGTCCTTACGTAATTAATGAATGGCCCCTAAGCTCATACTGATGTTACACTCATAAAGACCTTTCATTTGAGTACCCTCATGAATTTTTCATATATTTTATATATTTATATATCTTATATATATATGTATATATGAAAAATATATGAAAATGCATGTGGGTACTCAAATGAAAAGTCTCGATGTGTGTAACATCAAGATGAGCTTACATCTTAAAAAATATCAAAAATTAAGAAATGACCTTGTATCTTGTCAACCATTGACATTTTTAAAGATATAAGCTCATCTCGACATTATACTCATTGAGACCTTTCATTTGAGTACCTACATCAATTTTTCATATATTTCATATATTTATATATTCCACAAATATCATATATATAAAATATATGAAAAATGCCATGTGGGTATTCAAATGAAAGCTCTTGATATTTGTAACATCAGAATGAGCTTATATCGTTAAAAATGTCAATATTAAAGAAAATACAGTACAATTTAACAAAAATCACTATTTAATAAACCAAAATTTTATTCATTTATAGTTCACAAGTTATTGCAGTCACGTAGTGACTGCAAAGTTGCTAGTTTTTATAAATTTTTCAAATTACCAAATTTTGACTTTTTTCCACTTTTTTAAAAATCATTTTTTAAATTCCAAAAATTCATTTCTAAAAAATACAACTTTTTTTTTTAATAAATTAAAAAAGATCTACTGTCTCTTCACAAATATTTCGCAAAAAAAAAAAACTACATAAAAATCGACAATTGATTAAAAATAAACTAAAAATATCACGACTCGACTATTAAATCAATAATTATGACACTAAACATATTTAAATGAATATTTTATCTAATCTCGCCAGAAACATTATTAAATCTCAAAGTCTCGGTATATTAAAAAAATATCTGGCGAAAAATGTATTAAAAAAAAATTAGCAAGTGATCCCCATCACATTGGCATATAATATGTAGTATATAGTATATAGTAGCAAATCTTAAAATAATTCCCGGGACACGAGGGACGTCTCAAGGCCTACTATCGGCAGAGCGAGGAAAGGGGATACTGAAATTCGCAATAGTAAGGTCTGCGTAGCGGATGAAACGGGAAAGATACCCAGAGAAGAAAGGGGGGTGAAAGAATGGAGAGAGAAGATATCTTGGTAGTGTAGTTGTAGCTGTAGATAGTAAACTTTATATCTGTATATACACAAGAGAGAAAAGAGAGATTGTAACTGAGGGTAAAGAGAAGAGAAAGGGGTCAGACAGAGGCGGGGCACGTCGCGGGCCCGCAGGAGGGGGCGCTTAGCAACAGTCCCGCTGGCAGCTATCCGCCAGGAGGCAAGCGTGATTAAATAAAACTGGCGTCGACCCACCAGGCGTTGACATCAGTCATATATATTCATAATATGTATGTACGTACATCTATATCGTGTACTTGTGTATTATGTACTTGTACTTCACTTATGGACTGAGAAACATTTATTTAGAAATTTATTTATTAATTATTTGTCATTTATTGGCGAAATAAGGAAAAATTAGTGCGCTCTTTACTTTAATTGATGATAAAATTAATTAAATTTTTGGGTAAAAAAAAAATTAGTGAGAAATTTATTAAATTAATTTTTTTTTAAAGAAAAAATAATTTTTTTAACCGAAAAAATATTTGAAGAAAATTTTATTTTTGTAAAATAAATTAGATTTGAACAATTTATTAATAATTAATATTAATTATTAATTATTAAAAATTAATAATTGATATTAATTATTAATTATTAAAGAAGTTTCGATGGTAGTATAATGGTCAGCATAGTTATTAATTATTAAATAATTAATTAAGTAATTATTTTATTTTTTCTGGGAAGAAATAAACTTTTTTAAGAAAAATTTTATATAAATTTTTTATTTGAAAATTTGGATAAAAAATTATATTGATAAAAAAAAATAAATTTTTAAAATAATTAGCTAATTAATATTACTTGATTCAAGGAATTTAATTTTTTTAAATTATATTAGTTAAAGATTTCTTCTTTTTAATAAAATTAATTTTTTCGTCAATTTTTAGTCGTAAAGGTTTATAATAAAATTATTAATTTTAAAATATTTGAATTTTAATAAATTATAAAATTATAAAAGTTGAATCTAATGTTATTATTTTGTTAAGTAACGTTTTTTGTTTGGAGTAGTTGACAGCGGAGAATACTATTAAAAAAACTGCCCGGGTTCGCATCCAACAGGCGCTTTAATTTCATAAAATTTTAAATTGCAATTTTTGAGATAATATAAAAAAAAATACAAATTAGAAGGAGAGAAATTTTAAGAAAAAGTGGTCATTATAAAATATAATTTTTTATACATTAAAATTTTATACTTGAATTTTTATTCAATAATTTTTTAATAATTGTTTTATTACTTATTATCAATTATAAGTATTTCTAAATTTTTCTGTCTAATTAATATATTTGAAAAAATATTCTATGTTAAAAACTAGAAATTTAATTAATTTGAACCAATAAAAAATCTTGGTCCTTTTTTAGCGAATTTCGACTTATGATTAACTTCAAAACTCTCATGTATTTTAATTTAGATGATTAAATGTTTAAAATAAAAGTACCCGGGTTCGAATCCAACAGGCGCTTTAATTTCATAAAATTTTAAATTGCAATTTTTAATTAATTTTTTGTGGTAATATAAAAAAATACAAATTAAAAGTAGAAAAATTTTAATAAAAAGTGCTCACCATAAAATATATTTTTTTATAAATCAAAATTTTATATTTAAATTTAATTCAATGAATTTTAATAATTGTTTTATAACTTATTATCTACAATAATTATTTTCAACTTCTTCCTACAATTAATATAATTAAAAAAAATATTTTAAGTTCAAAATAAAAGTACCTGGGTTCGAATCCAACAGGCGCTTTAATTTCATAAAATAAAAATTGCATTTTTTAATTAATTTGATAAGATTAAAATTTCATCGTTTAATTAATTTTTGAGATAATATATAAAAATACAAATTAAAAATAGAAAAATTTTAAGAAAAAGTTTTCATTATAAATTACAATTTTTTATAAAAGAAAATTTTCCATAAATTTTATATTTAAATTTAATTTAATAATTTTTAATAATTCTTTTATAACTCATCATAAATTATATTAAAAAAAAAATATTTAATATTAAAAATAAAAATGAGGAGGTGTAGCTGATAAATAATAAGAATTTAGTATGTACCATGTATGGTTTTCCTCAATCTGATTGTCATGACTAAAAAATGCTCCATCCCACATTACATGACTTGCGTATACATTTATATATTATGTTGTAGTTAAAGACAGCTATTTGAGCAACACAACCATTTAATTTGATGTCCGCGATGAGCGATGACGTTTATACTCTTATATTATATATTACATACTTAATATGCCCAATGTAACACATTGTCGCTAAATATGTTGTGTCTGGGTGTACAATATTTGTATTGGCAATTTCAATTATCAATTACTCGAGTATATTAATGAAAATAAGTTTTAGCAAAATTGAACCTGGAGGATAGGATGCTAAAGCTGAAGGGGTAAATGGACAGACTGGACTGGATATTATTATAATAATAATAATAATAATAATAATAATATATATAATGTATAATGCGGTGTAACGTGAAAATATACATATAAAAGCAAGCATCCAAGCATGTCTGGTTTCTGATTGTATTAGAGCTGGCTTTTGATACCACGACCTGTCTCGAGGTCGAATTGTGAATATAGGAGCGGCTTGGTAACAGACATGATAAAAGAAAAAAAAAACTTTGCTCTGTCTGGGTTATAACAATGTTGACAAATAAGTTATTTTGGGTCAGCTGACGTCATATTGGGTTCTTTGTGGGTTTACCTTAATTTTAGGGATAGTGTTTTGCTAATCAAGGTTTAGAGCCACACAGAAAAAAAATTTTTTTGACAAGAAATTTCACTTATTCCAACAAAATTAATTCTCTTGCTTTAAAAAATATATATCTTGATCCAAGAAAATTTATTTAAGTCAAGAAAATCTTGTGAAGAGAAAATTCAGCCTCGAGCTCCAAAAAATTTAGTTCTTGATAGAAGTTAATTTTCTTGTCTTGAGAAAATTTCTCTCGAGCTCCAAAAAATTAAATATAAAGATAGAAGTTAATTTTCATTAATATTTTTATTGATTAAAATGTCAATTGGGAAGATCAAATAATATTTCATCATTTTTTTTCATTCAATATGTATAATTGCACGCTAAAATAATATAAATTGGGTATCAAATATTCTCGAGAAAAATTTTCTCAAGGAGAAAATTTTTTTCTCAGCTCTAGGAGGCGCTGCTTCTCTAAAAGTATCTAAAAATCTTGATCAAATATAAAAATTTTTTGTATCAAGTATTTATGATAGAATTAAGAAAAAATGACTACCAAGAATAGAATTTAAAGAAAAATTTTTACTTCGGCCAACACAACTTCGGTCTTCCTTCAGGCACCCGACAAATTTTCTTGAGCCAAGAATTTTGTTCTCCTGTCAAGAAATTTTTCTTTCTGTGTAGTGTTTTAATAATAGAGGTTTATCTGAGCCAGGTTACCTTTGCTAGGTTATTAGATTTAATTTTTAAGAGGACTAAAATATTTTGAAAAATATAAATTATCTTGGCTAAATAAAATTTATTGTTAATTTGTGTAGAATTACTTTAATTCCTTTTAAATGGCTAAACTATTGAAGATATACTGATAAAAGGATTTTTTTATTAATTATTAGGTTACGTAGATTAAATTTACAAATTTTCAGGAAGTTTAAAAAATTTTACTACTTCGCGTGGATCTCTTTAAATACTCAGATTTTAAAATTCTAACTATGAGAGCCGTAGCCACCTAGTGGAATTTTTCTAAACTAACTTTTTGATCCAATTTATTTTTAATTATTAAAGAGATCCAAGAACCCTTCTAGTATAATATAATTTATTAAAATTTAATAAATTAAATAATTGTCTTCAAATAAATTAAATTATTAATATTTAATAAATCCTTCTATCAGTAAACAGAAAAATTTTGAAATTTTTTAAACATTCTTGAAAGAAGAAACAAAATTCTGTTCGTAAAAACTTCACCTAGGATTTGAAATTTACAATTAAATATCATAAATTTTCCGTAACCTAACCTCGACAACGTTAAATTCCCAAGTTATATTCAAAGCCCTTAATAACAAGTCTAAAATCAGATCTAAGCGTATAGTAGCGTTTAATTATCGGAGCGGCTATTCAATAAAATAATGGTCTAGGTCATCAAGTTTCCAGAATAATAGACCAGCTGATAGTAACAACGTGGACGGTAAATCTGTGAGAGATATCGCACACAATATAGAATATACTGCACTGCAAATGGCGATAGCTAGCTCAAGATCGCGAGGACAATACCTTAGTGTAAATTGTCCCTGCAAGCCGATCGATCATTTTGCAGTAACACGAATACAAGCCAAAGAGAATTCAAATTGTTCCCCAAGGACTGATGGCTGAGTGCCAGAGATTGTTGTAAATTTTCAGGAATTACTTTAGTAAAAAAAAGCTTCTATTAAATATCAATTTATTATTTATTGATATTTATCCTTATTATAAGTTCGCTAATTTCTACGTCAAAATTTTATTAGAGAAAACGGTATAAACAAAATTCAGTTCTTAGGGCCGCGGTGAATATAGTTGGGGAGGTGTCACATTTTTTAGAAAAAAAAATTTGGGCTATTAATTGTCTAAATTTTTTTAAAAAGATAATTTTTAAGCGATAGTTAATTTATTGTAATAAGTTTTCGGAAAAAGTTATTAATAAATTTGAATTTTTTTATTTATTTATTTTGTTTTGCAAATATGAATGTCATTAATCATCTAATACACTAAGAAAAAATTTCTTTTGGAAAAAATAAGCAATTAATTTATTAAAAATTTGCTAAAAAAATAGAAATTTTTCTCTGAGTAACTTTCTTGTTGAAAAAAAAATTTTTTCGAGTTGAAAAAAAGAATTGGGGTAAAAGATCCCATTACTGACACTTTCTTTAATTTTGGTACTTATTCAATTAATAAAATCATTAATTTCAATAATGAATATATTGTTTCTAATCTTTAAGACCTTTAGATCAAAAAAATTTTTAATTTTTATTCCAAATAGAATATTTTTTCATTGAAAAAAAATGTGCTACTAATGGGGTATTTTACTTTATTAAGAATTCTTATCCAACATTTTTTTTTCTCCAAATTTAGAAAAATTTTCATTTTTTCAGCTTATGAAATAAAATTAGTTAAAATTTTCAACAAATTAATTTATTATTACATTTTTTATTATAAAATGAGTTACTACACTAAAAAAAAAATTAATTTAAATTAAGAGAAATATTTCTGAGCCAAGAAAATATTTATTGTCTTGAATCAAGACAAAAAAATCTTGAATTAATTTAAATTTCTTAGTTTAAAAATTTTTCGACTCAAATTAAGATAATAAATTTCTTCAAAATTATTTTCTTGATTCAAATTAATTCTTTTTTTAGTATAATTCGTGCCTTTAAACGATTTTATATATTTTGTAGCGATGGTCTATTTTCTAGCCACGTTTTGAATAATTTGTTGCTTCTAAAAATTTAATTAATTAATCTTGTGATAGCAATTAATATTTTAAAAAATATCAAAATTTTATATTGTAATTAAAAATATCAAAAAATCATAGTAAAAAATTTTCTAAACTAATTTAAAAAAAGAAATAAAAATAAAAAATATCTAGTATTTATTTATAAACACTGTTATAAAATCCAGAAGTGATTGAATATGATCCATGTCTACGGATATAAAATTCTTGGCGGATAATATGACAAGAGATATAAAATCTCAAAGCAACGAACATGATCCATTAAAAATGCGACGGAAATTAAAACTAACAGCCTGAAAAATCTTTTCGCCTCAAATTCCAACAGGTAATTAATCATAATTAACAATAATTGCCATTTGATTAGCTAAAGAGGTCAAGGTAAGTTTAAGTCGGAAGTTCAAGTTCCGTTAAATAAAAACGATAAAAAGATGTTAATCAACTGTACTTTGTATTAATTAATTATTATTATTATTATTACTTATTTTTTTTTTTTATATTTAGTTTTAATATTAATTCATAAATTAACCGGCTGAGTAATACTAATCAATCATGTGCCCACGCATCACGCATCAATGGGCATCTGGTTAATTTGAAAGTATGTAACGTAAGAATTCTTCGACGTCTGACTGGTTTTTAAGATACAACGCCCGATTAGGTTTGCTTGTCATTAATTATAGTTTTGTTAATTTTTATTAATAGGTTTTTATTTTTTGGTACTACTTAATCAGGTTTAACATTTTTTTATCACAATTTTACTTAAATATTTTTTAAAGAAGAAATTTATTATAAATTTTAAATTTTTTGGATTTAATTTGAAGTTATTAAAATAACTTATTAAAAATAATTTATTAAAATTTTTGAAATTATTTTAATGAAAAAAAAAAAATTATTATTACAATAAAAGTATTGTTAAAAATTTTGGACTTTAAATTGTGTCTTAAATTTTTTAAAAAAATACTCAAAAAAAAAATTTTATTAAATTTAAAAATTTTTTTTTTTAATTAGAAAATTAATAAAAATTTATTTATTTGACTAGTCAAAAAAAGGTTTAGTCGCTGATTATTGCCGATAGATGGCTACGTTGCAGTTAAAATTAAATAATCTAAACTTTATTTCTTCAAATTTTGGTTACAGAAATTTGTTAAAATTTTTTTTTATAAAAAATTTTTAAGTATTATAAAAATTAAGAAATAAGTTTTTTTTTTTTAATAAAAAAAAATTTACAATTTATAATTAAGTTAATTTTTTTGAACATTTAAAATTTAGTCAATAATCAATACATTAGTTATTTCTTCTCTAAATTTTGGGAAGAAATTGTAATTTAATAATTTTTTCATTGCCTAGAAAATTATTTTGTTTGTTAATAAAATTCTTTAATTTTTAGTTAATCAATTCTAATATTTTAATTAGTAATTTGCTAATAAATTTTTTTGTAACTAAATTTTTTAACAAACAAAAATGAATTTAAAAAATCACAATATTTTTAAAGAAGAAATAAAGAATTTCATGAAAACGAAGTTAGCTGATATTTCAAAACTTTTAGAAATTTTTTATTGAAGAAATTTCAATTAAACAATTAAAAAAAAATTGTCACATGTAAAAAACTTGAAGAACTATAAGTGCAATTTTTTAGAAATATCCTTTTAGTTGTAATTTAATTAAAAAAAAAAAAAATCAAAAATTTTTAGACGTCTGCTAACTTCAGTGTCATAGAATTTCTCAATAAAATAAAATCATAAATAAAAAATTATAGATTTATTTATTTCTTCTCAATAATAATTTATACTATCAAAGTTATTTTATTAGAAAGAAAAAATCAATTTTAATTAAAAAAAAATTGAATATTTAAGAAGAAATACAATTAATTAAACCAAAATAATCTTGAATTTTAAAACTAAAACCTTAAAGTGAAGACATTAATGAAACTCCAGACAAAAAAGAATGAATGTAAGAATAAAAAGTAAAATAATGGTGAATCAAATCCTAACAGATAAAGTAACGGATAAGTCATGAATCATTTCCTCATTATAACAGCATATTATGGAATAAAAAATAATCTTGTAGAATTTTTTATTTTTCTTAAAAAAAATGAAAAATTAATTTTTTAATAACAATTGATTTTTATCGATTGATTATCACGATAAAGAAGAATATAAATAATAAAAAAATTTTTTTTTAGATTTTTATAATAATTAAATTACAATAAAAAAATTTTTAAATGTAAAAAAAATATTTTCTTTAATAATTTGTAAAAATTAAAAGAATTTTTAAATTTCTTCTTAATAGAATTTACTTAATAATAGATAATAATTTATTAATAATACAGTTGATTATTTTATCGATGTTTCCACGAATGAAAAAAAAAAAAAAAAATAATAAATTAGCAAAGTTATTCATGGTAGTAAGTATTATAGCCAACTATTTATAGTAGTTACTATTGAATTGCTTAGTTAGATTATATTATATTACCTTTCAAACACGTGTTACATCTAGTCAAGACTCAAGACCTCAAAACCAAGAGAGAGAGAGAGAGAAGAAGAGAAGATATACAAATATACATGTATACACATATGAAGAAATAAAAAATATAAAAAAAATACCGTATGTATAATAAAAATTACCGAGGGAGAGAGAAAAAGAGAGACAGAGAGAGAAAGAGTTGACCGAAGGTTATATTACAGAGTCGCGACGAGCCGGCGTCCAAGAACCACACGTTACTCTTTACTCTCTTTCTTTCTCTTTTGTCATTCGCAACGTCCTTACTGATCAATATATATGTACTTTGTATCTGGATACTAAAAAGTCGGTTTTGCAAACTTTTATATTTAAATTAAATTGCTAACTTGCTGGTTTTTATTCAATATAATATTTAGGTCTATATTAGTTTTATTATTTAAAATACTGAGTTGGAAACTTGCAATTGATTTTTTATTTTTAAATGTGTCAGTCAAATATTTATCATTTTTTTTAGAATTTTTTAAAAGCAACATATTTTTAGCATGGATAAAATTTTTTAAAAATATTTTATAATTTTAAATATTAATGGAAATTTTTAATTATTTAAATTGATTAAAAATGTCTTAATAATTTTTTTTTTAATTATTTAAAAATGATTCTAAAAATAGCAAACAATAAAAATTCTTTAAATTGTTACAACAAATTAAATTATTAAAAAAAAAAATCTTTTTTAAAAATTTATTTAGAATTTTACAACAAATTAATTGCTTTGAAAAAAATGATTAATTTAAAATACTGTGAAGGAAAAATTGTAAAAAAACAGTTCTTACTGTTGTACAAAATTAATAAAAAAAAATTCTACATGTTTAAATTATTTAAATTGATTAAAGATGTCTTGGTAATTTTTTTTTAGAGTATTTAAAAATTATACTAAAATAAGCAGACTAAAAATTCTTCAAATTTTTACAAATTAATTGTAAAAAAAAATATTTTTTATAATTTGCACTTGTAATTATTTAAAATTTATGACTTCTAAATAAATAAAAAATTTATTTATAATTTTATAACAATACAATTATTATTAAAAAAAATTTAGTAAAAAAATTCTACATGTGAAAATTACAACAAATTATTAGTGGAAATTTTTAGAAGCATTTTTTATTGTAAATTAATTTGTAATGAAAATTAAATTAATTGAAAATTAGTTAGCTTACTTCAGTATTATAATTTATTCATGTGGAATTTTTTTGATAAATTTTTATCATAATTTAATTGTTATAAATATTTAAAACATTTAAAAAAGTAAATTAGTGATTTAAAAAGTTTTTTAACACTTTTCTTCTTTTCTTTTTTTTTTTTTAAATTCCTAATTGATTTTTTCAATCCGATAAATTATTAAAATAATCTATAATATTTAAAAAAATTACACTAATTGTTTAAATTGTATTTCTTCTTTTAAAAAATTCTATTATTCAATTTTGTTAATTTTTTGGAGTAAATTTTTTCTAAAAAATGACAATTTAACCAAAAAAAATAAATGTTTTAATAAAATTACAAAATAATTGACATTTAGAGTCTAAAAAAAGAAAAAATATCACTCTAAATAATAAATTTCCATTAATAAAAAAAATAATTACATAAGTTAAAGATTGATAAAAAAATAATTGTTAAAATTTAACAAAGCTCTGTCCTTGTCCCACTAAAATCCTGAATTATGTCGCAAATATAATTTATCCGATAACAATTATTAACATAATTATCTCTTGGAGTATAAAATAAAATGACATACCAAAAAGAAAGGTATAAAGTTTATAAATTTATCTAAAAAAAATTCCATGCTAAAATAAAATGATTCAACAATTTTTTTTTTTAAATAATTAAACAGCAAGAAAAATTGCTCTAAAAAATAATAAATGCAATTTTTTAAAAACAATTTTCTAAACAATTTATTCTTAAATAAAAACCAAAAAATTATCATGAAATTTAATTTAGCAGATATTTGATCATTTTAACGAATAAATTACTGCAAAAAAAAAATAATAATAATAAAGTTAGCCGACGATTTTAATTTTTTTGAATAATTAAATTAGAACAAAAAAATATTTTAAAAAAATTGCACTTACAGTTTTTAAAGTGTTTTACAAGTGACAATTTTTTTTTCAATAAAAAAAAATTCTAAAAATTTTTAAATGTTGGCTAACTTAATTTTCATAAAAAATAGAAAAATTTATTAAAATTGATTTAGCAGATATTTGATAATTAAAGAAATTTTTTTAATAAATTAAGTCAAAAAAAATTGACATTTAGAAATTTTAATAAATAAAAAATGCAATTTTTTAAAACTAATTTTTTTTGTTAAATAAATTTTAAAAATGGTCAAATGACAGTTAACTTTAATATTAAAAAATGAATGAGTTTATCTAAAAAAAAAAAGAGTTAATTAAAAAAAAATAATAAAGATAAAACTTACCAATAGTTAGAAGAAATTGAACCTTCCAGGAATGGAATTATTTATCTTAGATAAATTTTATAAAAAAAAAAACTAACTTTTCTCCGTATTTTAAAAATCAATAATAAAATATTAAAATAAATATTTTCACGACTTTCGAATAGAACCAGCATTTATTATCTCGGTAAGACTTGATACTAATTTCGGGGATAAAGAAGACAAATCTAAACCCATTAGCATCTGGCATTGCCAAAAAACAAATTACTGTTAAGAAAAAAAAAATTAGCAAATAAGGCCACGTCCTTGCCGTTAGATTTTTTTTAACATTCGGACGAAAGGAAGAGGAATTTTAAAAATTTTAATGGCGTCAACACGTCACCAGTCACATTTATTTAATTTTAATAATTATCTCTTCCTTTCGCAAGTTTAACTAAAATTAAAATCACTAGCCGACAAAACATTAATTTTTAAAATAATTTAAAAACTCTTCGAATTTTTTAACGGTAAAACGTACTTTTCTTCTTTTCTAGAATTATTTTTCTATTTGTAAATTTTATAAGTTAATATTACTTATTGTAAGTCCAAATATTACTTGAGAAGAAATGTTACTGAGTTTTTAAAACTGGATAACTTTTTAAGGATCACCTTCTTCACAAAACGCCGGTGACGAACTGGCCGAAAGTCTGTTGCTCGAGATTGCCAGGACTGACTACCATTGCGGTAGACTTCGGCTACCCGAGTGATCCCGAGGTCTTCCGAAGGGAGACGAGCAACTACGGAGACGAGCGAAGTAATAAGAATCATTCTCGGCCGGAAATTCCGTCAACTACAGTTGAGTATTTTCAAGTAACTATTTTCTGGATTTCTGGACATGTTAACCTTATTTTTCTTGGAAATTTAGAGGTTTTTATCGATGTGGTCAACTAATCGCTTCTTTTAAGGGATCTTAATCTCCTAGAAGATTTTTTTTTAGTTTTGTTTACTCAAAGGATCAAAAATGGCGATTTTTATTATTTGAGGTTAGGAAATTTTTGTTTTGATTAATTTATAATTTTTTTAGTTAATATTTAAAATATTATTAGTTTTTTTTTAATATATATTAGAAATAAATGTTTCTTTAATTTTTTTTAAATATTTAAAGTGAATTAAAGATACTTTTTAATTTTTATCAGATTTCTTCTTTGCAGCAATGCTTTATAAATAATGAGATTAAAGTTAGCAATTACTTCATAATTTTCTAATTTTATTTAACAAAAAACTTATTTTTAAAAAATTGCATTTTTTATTTTTTAATATTTTTGTTTGCACTAATTTATTTATTAAAAAAATTATTAAATATTTGCTACTTTAATTTTCATTGCTAAAATATCAAAATTATGTTTTTTTCTTAAAAAATTATTTTTTTTTTAAACTTTATCCAAAACATGTTTTTGGATTTAAAAGAATGATTTTTTTATTTATTTTCAATCAGTATTTTTAAACAAGGTAACTACAGCTTCTAAACCTTCCACAAAATGGCGCTAATACTCGTCCTATACCTGAAAGAGGCTTTTATCTGTCAAAAGGCCCAAATTATCAAAAAAATGTCATTCTAATTCTAATCTTTCAACTCTTCTTTTAAATCCTAAACATGTTCCTATACCTGAAAAAGGCGTTTTTTCTGTCAAAAGGCCTATACTTGCCAAAAAACGTCATTCTAATTCTAATTTTTCAATTCTTCTTTTCAAATTTACTCAAAAATTAAATTATCACCTCTTCTTTTAAATCCTAAACATGTTCCTATACCTGAAAAAGGCGTTTTTTCTGTCAAAAGACCAAACCTATCCAAAAAACATCATTCTAATTCTATTTTTCCAATTCTTCTTCTCCAATTTCCTCAAAAATTAAATTATCAACTCTCCTTTTAAATCCAAAAACATGTTTTTCGATTCAAAAGAACAATTTTTAATTATTTTCAATCAGTATTTTTAAACAAGGTAACTACAGCTTCTAAACTTTCTACAAAATGGCACTAATACTCATCCTATACCTGAAAAAGGCGTATTTTCTGTCAAAAGGCTCAAATTACAAAAAAATATCATTCTAATTCAAATTTTCCAATTTATTACTCAAAAATTAAATCATCAACTTCTCTTTTAAATCCAAAACATGTTCCTATACCTGAAAAAGACGTTTTTTCTGTCAAAAGGCCAAAATTATCTAAAAAAACGTCATTTTAATTTTAATTTTTCAATTCTTCTTCTCAAATTTACTCAAAAATAAAATTATCACCTCTTCTTTTAAATCCAAATCTAATTTTCCCCGTAAATTCTCATTCATAACGAGTAACAATTAATTCAACCGACCAAACTCTGGTAGTAAAATTATCCATATGTGCTCCAACAAACTAGTAATTCTCCAAACTATTGAATCCATTGCCTTTTAGCCTCTCCCAGCAGAGTTCCATTATTATTACCATAGAAATTAGTCTTTATCTTAGTTCATACACCCGTGATGAGCATTAAGCCATATCAATTATCAATTAGGTATTAGCTAATTACCCACGAGGGCGTACCATATACCCTACCCCGAAAATGAGGGCAATTTATACGATTTATAATCCTTAAACTTAAACACTTTTGATTCAATGACGATGATGATGATAAGTGGGGATTCCGAGACTGTGGGCCACCGACAGTCCTTCGGACTATCGACTGTTCATATATATATATATATATTATATTATATATTATATATATAAAAGGATCGAAAATTCTGTCCCGCCCTTGTACACATTTGTCTGGGTGAAGGACCGTCTCTTTAGCTTTAGCCGTCTTCCTCCTACTCTCAACTACTGTGCGATAGTATAGTCTTCTCTGTAGCATAGTCTTCAGCCATACCCACACTACACCTTGAATCCCCCATAGAGCCATGTCTCAGACTGCCTCAGCCTCTGTAAGTCTGTAGACTCTGTATACTAGCACAGTACTCAGACCTCAACTCTCACTCTCTCTCTCTGGTGGTGTCTCAGTCTGAGACTCAAACTCAGACGACCCTCTTCGCCCCACAATGTCTGGCTACCTCTTCGCCTATGTAATACATTTTACCCCGGGTTAAGGCCTCACCAACACCCCACTACTTTTCCAAGTGTGTGTGCGACTCTTTGATGGTCGTAGAGCCCAACATTAGTTGTCTTGATGATCTTGGTTGCCTTATTCTTATTCTTCTTCTTTTGGTCTGCCATTTTTTCCTCAACTTCTCATTCTATACTTTAATACTTTACTCGTCGCGCCCCACATCGACTATCCCTTATCCTTTAGCTTTAGGTTTAGGTTTATCCCTCCACGACCTTAGCTATTTTTTTTACCCGACACCTGGCTCTCTCAAGTTCAACGGCTAAAATTTATCCATTTTATCTAATTGAATTTTTTATATTGATAGAAGGATTTGTTTTTATTTTAATAAGGTTTATTAATTGTTAATAAATATTTATTAACAGTTGATAAATTATTTATTAAATGTTAATAAATATTTATTTAGCGCTTTATCTGAGCGCTTCGCGCTCAGCTGATCGGCGGCCGCCATACTAGTCACCGGTTTTAACACATTTTTGCTTGTAATTAATTAACTAAAGTGAATTAAGATCCGATTTTTTACAGAGATGTAGTATTAACAATTTAGAAGCCCACACAAAAAAAAGATTCACATTTTTTCCTTTCTAACTATTTTTTTGAGCGAAAAAAATTTTTTTTCACAAGAAATTTCACTTATTCCAACAAAATTAATTCTCTTGCTTTAAAAATACGTATCTTGATCCAAGAAAATTTATTTAAGTCAAGAAAATCTTGTTGTGAAGAGAAAATTCAACCTCGAGCTCCAAAAAATTTAGTTCTTGATAGAAGTTAATTTTCTTGTCTTGAGAAAATTTCTCTCTTGCTCCAAAAAATTAAATATAAAGATAGAAGTTAATTTTCATTAATATTTTTATTGATTAACATGTCAATTGGGAAGATCAAATAATATTTCATCATTATTTTCTTGAGCCAAGAATTTTGTTCTCCAGTCAAGAAATTCTTTTTTTCTGTGTGTAAATTTATTAATTTTTGGGGGAAGAGATTTTTTATTTTACATTGTATGGTATTGGGTATATTTAATATATAGAGGTTTTTATTTAATTGTCGGGTAATAAAGATTCCGGTTACCATATGTGTAAAGTCAATAGACGTCAGAAACATACTGGATTGTAATATGACTCATAAAGTTTCATTCCACTTAATATTATGTGAGTCATTATTATACACTATTCAGAGTTCTCTGATATTGACAGAATAGATTTTTGTTTATCTCTAAACAGTAAGTGCTTGAATATTTTTATCGAAATTATTAATTTTAATAATAATTATTAAATTTACATTAAGTTAAACTATTTTTAGTATTGAAAATATTTTTTTCGGTCAATTTTGTTTTGCAAAATTTTTTACAAAATATAATAATAATTAATAATAATTTTTTTATTAAAAGAATAAGAAAAAAATTTACCTCCAGGATAGTCGTATAAAATAGGTTTTTTTAGTGAAATTTATTGTCATTGTTAAGGTCTTGACTTGAATTTGTACTTTTAAAGAGTTTCCTAATTAAGAAATGACGTTGTATCTTGTCAACTATTGACATTTTTAAAGATATAAGCTCATCTCAATATTACACTTATCGAGACCTTTCGTTTGAGTACCCACATTAATTTTTCATATATATTTCATATATTTATATATATTATATATATGTATATATGAAAAAATATATGAAAATACATGTGGGTACTCAAATGAAAGCTCTTGATGAGTGTTACATCGGGATAAGCTTATATCTTTAAAAATGTCAATAATTAAGAAATGACCTTGTATCTTGTCAACTATTGACATTTTTAAAGGTATTAAGCTCATCCCGATGTTACACTCATCGAGACCTTTCATTTGAGTACCCACATTAATTTTTCATATATTTATATATATTATATATATGTGTATATGAAAAAATATATGAAAATACATGTGGGTACTCAAATGAAAGCTCTTGATGAGTGTAACATCGGGATGAGCTTATATCTTCAAAAATGTCAATAGTTAAAAAAGTATAGTGCAATTCAACAAAAGTCATTATTTAATAAACCAAAATTTTATTTATTTATAGTTCACAAGTCTTTGCAGTCATATATTGACTGCAAAGTCACTAGTATAATAATAATAGTGATAAATCTTTTAAGAATAACTTCATATTTTTATTGGTAATTCACCAACCTGAAATTAGTCATCGATGAAGAACCACTGAAGCGCATGCGCAATCGTAAGTTCTAAAAATTTTTATTAAAATTGAAAATCTTCGTTCATACTAAGAAAAATATTTTTTACTTTCTGAAGTTTAAATTTTTAAATTCCCGTCTCTTAAAGAGATAAATTATTTGAAAAACTTTTAAATTTTTAATTAACTGCTTTGAAGAATTTTTCAAGGCAAACTTTATTCTCTTCCGAAGAAATATTTGTAGATAAAGAATGATTACTAAAATAACTTCATAGCTAATTTACAGTAATATAAACTTCAAAGTTAATTTTTTTTTTAATTTACGGCTGAGCAAACTTAGATGTAGATTAAAAAATTCAGACATTTTCTTCTTTTCACAAAAAATTTTTATTCCAAGTGTAAAAAAATAATTTCAATAGAAAATAGTAAATTTTATTAAAAAATTAAACTTTTTAATTAATTAAATAAAAGTATATTAAAAAGTGACCAACATAAATTTAAAAATAAAAAAAGTTTGGTCATTGGAAACTTTTTAACCCGATTTAAATCCGAGGACACAGGAGGACATAGGACAAGTATGTAATTGAAAACTAAAAAAGCAAGACAATAGATATTATATACACAAGGAATGAAATACAAAAGCGTATCGGGTGCCAAGGGTGAATAGCCTCGTTCCTGCAAACAGTCCTTGCGTTCTTACTCGTTTTCTCGGGTTTGCCCTATCTTGTATGTTATTGGCACCGGTTGATAGTCGATGCGGAATTTGCAATGTATAGACAGACGTTCATACATAAATACACACACTTATATATTATGTATACACATACACATGCACACACTGTAACGTGCAATCTGCTATGCCGTATAATACCGTTTGTTTGTACCTCCCGTAGGATTAAAGACCAAGGGTTGAGCCACCCAAAGTGAAACGTTTTGCCATGTACCGGATAAACCCTTCACCACTTTTTACAAGTACCTACCCATTATTTCAGCTTTAAATAAAACTCTCCCACATTTTTTATTTTTTATTGACTGAACTTCTTCTATTACTACTTTTTTTTTTTAATTTACTGTAAAAATTAAAAAAAAATAATTATTATTATCATCATCATCATCATAATAGTAATAGTAGTAATGGGAGCTGGTAGCTTAAGTGATACCGCTCTAGACTCATAAATAATGTGAACCGGGTTCGATTCCTGGCTTGGGTCAATCCCAAAATTAATTAATTTATTTATTTATTCAAACGTTAATCGGCTTTATACATCAGGTTTACATCAAGTAAATTTTAGTTTTAGAAAAAAGTAAGAAAAAAGCATTATTTTTTTTAATTTATTTAGTTTATTAATAAGATCGCCAAAATAATAAAAATTGTTGCCAGAAAATGTGATGAACATAATAAATAAATGAATAAATAAAAAAGGCCATTTGGCATTCGAAATGGAAGTAGATTTAATTCATTTATGTGGACAATCATCTATTATGTGGACATTCATCTATTTCATTTGTGTGGACAAAATAACTGCAAAAGTAAAAATTTATGAAAAATGATCCTGTTAGATACAAAAAAATAGAAAAATTTAATTATAAATAGTTATAAGGGTCGTTTTGAATAAAAAAACTAAGAAAACTAGAAAAATTGCAGTTTGAAATAACATTTTGCTAAATTCAAACTTTGAATGTTAATTTTCAGAGCTTTCAATGTAATATTTATGTTTTACCATGTAATTTTTCTATTTTTCTTTTTTCCGTATATTTTTTGATTTAGCAAAACATGTAAATTGAAGTTTAATTCCTTAGCTTTCATATGCATTTTACAGAAATTGAATATTTCGACGCGTTCAAAAGTTATTTGAAGGAGAAGTAGTGAGAGTATAAAATTTTTAAATACGGTAATTTCAAAACTAATTGACCGATTAAGCTCATATTTGAACTTTACCTTTATATAATCCTTTATAAAATAAGTATGTTGAGTTACATTAGGATCCTTCAAGAATTGTTGACACTATCGCCGTGACAAGCCGCGTTATATCTTACACTGATAGAAAAACAATCTTGATTCAAAAAATTTTTTTTCTTCAAAACTTGAACTCTTGAAACTAGATATAGATATATTTCTTTCAAGAATTTTTGTCTCTTGATTCAAGATAGGCGATAACATTGATTCAAGATGTTACCGACTTGTGTTAAGAATGGCTTTTTTTTTTTTGAGTCATTATTTTACTTATTTCCAAGAAATAATTTTTTTTTGATATAAATATTAAAGACTATTTAGTTTTTGAAATATACTTTGATAAATTATTTTAAGTTTTTTAAACGATAATGTTATTTTGATTGAAAAACTTAAATGTATCGATTGAAGATAATATAGCTCTTAAGCCAAGAAAATCTAAATCAAGACAAGAAATTCTTAAAGCAAAATAATAATTTGTCTTCCAAAATAAATTTTTAGATCAAGATAAAAGATTGATTTCTATGAAATCTACCTAAAATTTAACTTTAATCAAGTAAATAATTTTGAAGAACTTCAATTTCTTAATTTGAAGAATTAAGACTGCTTCGACATTAAATAATGTTTTTAATAATTTTAAACTTCTAAATCTTAAGAGTAAACAAAGTAGTCTAATCTATTAATAACGCTACAAAATAATTATCTAAATTATAATCACGTTTTACGTTATATATATATACCTACATTTAACTTTTACCGAGGCATATACAATCATGCGCATTTTGAAATTACCAATGTCTCGACATCGTTATGAATGGAACGCTAAATACGGTAAAATAAATCCATACCAAAAACATTTATTTGCAACAAAATTAATAAATAAAAAAATTTTTTTTCTCGTGCAATTAAATTCTCATTGGCATATTGAATTAAAATTCGCATTTTTGTCTCTCCCAATTGCCCGTTATTAAGTAATAAATATTAATAATCTTACCGTTGATTATAAATAATTAATTATTATAATTACAATTTATTGTAGTAATAATATAATTACAATAAATAATAATATGTAATTTTCGAGTATAAATATTAATAAATATCAGTATTGAATAATTTAAAATATTAAATAAAAAAAAATTGTGTATACACTGATAGGAGGATTTATTAACTATTAATAATTGAATTTATTTGAAGACAATTATAAAATTTTAATAAATATTTTTTAACAGTTAATAAATATTTTGTTGAGTGAATTTGTTTGGCTTGCAATTTCATATGATATAAAGATTGCTTAAAAACAAAAATCATCTTTATAAATTATTTGCATTAATTATATTACATTATAATAACGTTTATTGTAAAATAGCAAATTCTATCACAGCTCATAATTATCTTTTATATTTTTAAATATTAAAAACTTTACTTATAATTATAATTACAATTTTTATAATAAGGACTAGTAATTTTTTTCAATTTTTATTATATTAATTATCCTTAATTATTTTATTTTTTATGACTATAAACCTTAAATACAATTCATTATGTTAAAAAATATTAATAATACTTATCCGAAATTTTTTATTTTTTTTTATTTATTAAATTACAACCAAAAAATTATTTTTAAAAATTCCACTTATAGTTTTTTACAATTAAAAATTTTTATTCAATTTTTTTCTATAGAAAAAAAATTTCTAAATCTCGGCTAATTTAATTTAGCTGATATTTAATAATTTTATAATTTTTTTCAACAAAATAAAAATTATAAATGCAATTTTTTAAAAATATTTATTTTAAATACAAAAAAAAAAATTTTATAAAAAATTGCACTTTTTTTTTAATTAAAATTCTAATTATAATTTTAAAAATTTTTTTACGGATAAAAATTTTTGTTTTTTTTCTTTTGTAACAATTTATTCAATTATATTATAAACACACTATCCTTTGTAACAACGTTAATTTATTTAGTGAATTTAATTATTATCATGAATTCCAACTATAGAGTTATAAAAAGTGTCAAAAGAAAATTGCTATTTTTCCTTTTTATTTTAAATAAATATTTGTTAACAGTTAATAAATTTTTTAATAAATTACTTATTAACTGTTAATAAATATTTATTAAATTAATAAACCTTATTAAATATAAACAAATCCTTCTATCAGTATTGAATAATTTAAAATATTAAAAAAAAAATTATGTAGAGAAATCACGGCTGAGATTCAGCTAATTCCAAGGATTAGCAAAAATCTCAAGACCAAGAGGATTTAGAGAGGGTCCTACTTATACTCTGAAAATAGCAGCCCACACAATTATTGCTCGCTCGTTTTTATTTAGTTTGGACAATCTGACCGCACACTACTAGTCAGGATCTGGACGACCTTGAACAGGCACCAAGATGACCGTTTGAGTCATTGTCGCAGTGGTTCTCCCCGATTTGCAAAAATGTTCCAGTTATTTTCCATTGTTTCCAAGTTGTCCCAAAAAAATTATCTCTTTTATTATTTTTTATTGTTATTGCTATTATTATTATTACTTATCCCCTGATACAAGTATTGAAGCTGACAGCAATTGATTCGACAGTTCAGCTTCGCAAAGCAAAAATACATCTATGTAGTTCAAGGACGAGAGTTTCTTTGACGACGAATACGACGATTATGTGAGCTGTTCATTCGAGAGCCAGCTGCGTAGCAAATTTTACTGACGCGAATTATATATATTTTTTTTTTTTTGTTATTATTTATTATTTTTATACTTTACCAAAAAATATAAATACTTTTTTTGCAAAGCTGATGCTGATGCTTTGAGAAATTGCTTTAACGTAAATATACAAACCCGAATCTTTATTTTAACAAAAAATGTTTTGAGTGATTCAATTTAAAAATAAATAGTTTTTTTTTTTTTTAGTGAGAAAATTTATTAATTTTTTTTATTTAATAAATTTATTTTGAAAATTTTTTTTTTTTTTTAAATTTTCTACAATATTTTATGTTATAAAAAATGATATTTAGAATTTTATTTAACGATTGGACATATTTTTTTATTATAAGTTATTTAAAAATAAAATAATTTAAAAGAAACATTTTTTAAAAATGTTAATACTCCAATTTTTAATAAAAAAAAAAAAAAAAAAAAAAAAAAAAAAAAAAAAAAAAAAAAAAAAAAAAACGGTTAAACTAAACAATTTTAAGTTTTTTAAAAAATTTTCTGTATCGGACGAATAAAAAACTCTTTAATTAATCAATTGCGAATAGTTACCGACCAAAGATAAAAATTTCTTGATCCAAAAGTTAGAGTTCAAGGCAAAAAATAATTTCAGCAAACCAATTGCTGTTTTCTAAATAATTTTTTCTCTAACAAAATATTTCTTTTAAATAAATTAAATTCCGCCTTTTAAAATTTCAATTTCCATATTTCTAAATATGAAATTCTATTTCAAATTCTTGAACCAAGTAAATAATTTTTAAAAGTTCAATCTATGCTAGCAACCTTGCAGTCACTACGTGACTGCCGTAGTAAGATATAGATACATGAAATTTTAATTAACTAAGTAATGATTATTGTTAAATTGCACAGTACTTTCTTAAATATTGATGTTTTTAAAGATATAAGCTCATTTTGATGTTACATTCATCAAGAGCGTTCATTTGAGTACCTACATGCATTTTTGATATATTTTTCATATATTTTTATATATTATATATATAAATATATGAAAAATTGATGTGGGTACTCAAATGAAAGGTCTTCATGAGTTAAACATCGAGATGAGCTTATCTCTTTAAAAATGTCAGTAGTTGATAAAATACAAGATAATTTCTTAACTATCGACATTTTTGAAGATATAAGCTCATCTTGATGTTACACTCATCAAGACTTTTCATTTAGGTACCTACATGGCATTTTATATACATCATATGTATATGGTATTTGTGAAATATATAATATATATATATATATATATATATATATATATATATGTATAAATATATA
>CAJNRD030001114.1:11371568-11382214 GCA_905319865.3 Cotesia congregata
ATGAGCTTATATCTTTAAAAATGTCAATAATTAAGAAGATACAAAATAACTTCTTAATTATTGACATTTTTAAAGATATAAGCTCATTCTGATGTTACACTCATTGAGACCTTTCATTTGAGTACCTACATGCATTTTTTATATATTTCACATATTTGATATATATATAATATTCATGGAATATATAAAATATATAAAAAATTCATGTGGGTACTCAAATGAAAGGTCTTGATGAGTGTAACATTAGGAAGAGTTTATATCTTTAAAAATGTCAATATTTCTCAATATACAAGGTCATTTCTTAATTATATATCTAAAGAAAAAGCATTTTCTGCAGCTTAAATACTTATCATTATAAATTGACTATCAGTGAGAATGATATAAAATCTTGAAAAGGCACAAATTCAAGTCAAGATCTTTTTAATTAAACTAAAAAAAAACCGATTTTATTAGACTATCCTGAACACAAATTTTTATTCTCTTAATAGTATAAATAATTTTTAAAAAATTCTCGAATCAGGTAAAATTTACTCAAGCCAAGAAAAATTATGTTAATTTAAGAATTTTTCTTTACTTGATTCGAATAATTTTTTTATCTTTTTTTTTTTTAAATAATAACAATAAAATAAAACGAATGTAGAGTGATCCTCCCTCATCCTGCCGTTTACTCTTGAGTTAGTATCCTAATGTAACATGTAATATGTAATATTGTAATATATGTAACGAGAAAAGTATAAGTGAAGCTTTCATCGTTGTATCGAGGACATCTTTTTGTGATGTAGACAGTAGAGAGAAAAGCCAACTAACAATGATACGGTTGAAATGATGACCCTCATGGAGGAAAATCCCATGAGACATGAGACGTTAAACTTTCGTGACCGTCTATGTTGATTACCGTGCATGTATGTATGCATATGCACATTTGGAAGCCGTTAAGTACAGAATACATTAGACTGCAGTTAAATAAAGGAGCCCGATAAAAAATAACTCTACGCATTTAATGATATTTTTAAAAAATAGTCTGGTAAGTTTGCCAGAGCTGGACGTCAGTCGTCTGGTGATGGAGAGGGAAGCTAAATAAAAATAAAATTAAAAAAAAAAAACAACAACAGTACAAGTTTAACTTGCTGGAGTACAAATTGCCACGAAGGTGAATAGAAGGCGGTAGTTGTTGGGTGAAAGACGCCCAAAGAAAAGAGCGAGGTCAGTTATCCGTACCACCACGCCCGTTTGAATCGTTACGCAGTGCAACGCCGCATTGCACATATTCGCGGATATTCACATTTTTTCTCTCCATTTTACGTTTTTTTTATACTAAAAAAAAAATTTTTATTGATTTAAGAGAAAATTTATTATTTTTTTAATCAAGAAAAAAAAAATTTTTGCACTGAAAAAATAAATTTATTAAAAAAAAATGGGGATTGTTGTGACAAGAAGTTATTATTATTTAATAATAAAAAAAACCTGAAAACACATTCCAATTCTTTGAAATTTTGTAATGAAATTTTATAAAAATTTTTTTTCAAAGAATTTTTACTTTTTGATATTTTCACTCGGATTAAAAAAAATTTTATATACCATTTTGACATTAGTAACGCTATATATATCATTGAAGATATATATCTAGTTTAGAATAGGAATTTTGCAGTCACTACGTGACTGCCGTCGTGAAATATAAATAAATAAAATTTTGGTTTATTAAATAATGACTTTTGTTAAATTGCACTGTACTTTCTTAAATATTGATGTTATTGAAGATATAAGCTCATCTTGATGTTACACTCATCAAGAGCTTTCATTTGAGTACCCACATGCTATTTTTTATATATTTTATATATATGGTATTTGTGATATATATAAATATATAAAATATATGAAAAATTGATGTAGGTACTCAAATGAAAGGTCTTGATGAGTGTAATGTCAAGATGAGCTTATATCTTTAAAAATGTCAATAGTTGACAAGATAGCAATGTTATTTCTTAAATATTGAGATTTTTTAAGATATAAGCTCAGATATTAAAAATATTTTAAAAGTTTTGCTCGTTTATTAGTTTACGTACTTATTTTATGAATTTACAATTGAAAGAGTTAAAAAAAAAAATAGTTAAAATCTTGGATTTAACACGAACATAACTCTTGCGTATTATCATCGGTCAATTGCCCGTGCAATAATTCCCCGTCTGATGCTGATGTTTATCCACATTATCAGCCACTGTGGAAGATTTAACGCACTAAATAATAGTCCTGACTTGTCTGATCTCTGTATATACGGTTTACTTGCTAGTAAATGCACTTTACGAGTTGTAGAAGATAGTGGGGGGTAAAAACCTAACTAAACCAGCCTGGATATAAGTTAAGGGGTTGGGATTTACCAAAAATAAGAGACCGTTATTCAAACGGATGCTTTTATCCCTCGTAAATTTATATATATATCTGCTTAACTTAATCTTTTATATCGAGAAAACACGGAAAATAAATTACATTTGCTCATTAATTGGTTTTACTTTTTATAACGCGGGTTACTTTTAATGATTGGGATAAAAATTAAAATTTTAAAAGACAGAATTTCATTCATTTCAAGAATATATTCTTGTAAGAAAGAAATTTTTTAGAAGACAATAGTTGGCTTGCTTAAATTATTTTTTGCCTTGAATTGTGACCTCTTGGATCGAGAAATTTTTATCTTTGGTCGGTAACTATCTTTAAAAATCTCAATAATTAAGAAATTAACTTGTATCTTGTCAACTATTGACATTTTTAAAGATATAAATTCACCCCGACGTTACACTCATCGACACCTTTCATTTGAGTACCCACATCAATTTTTCATATATTTCATATATTATATATATTTCACATATACCATATATGTAAAATATATAAAAAATGCCATGTGGGTACTCAAATGAAAGGTCTTGATGTGTGTAACATCGAGATGAGCTTATATCTTAAAAAATGTCAATATTTAAGAAATGACCTTGTATTTCGTGACCTATTAACAATTTTAAAGATATAAGCTCATCTTGTTGTTACACTCATCGAGACCTTTCATTTGAGTACCCACATCAATTTTTCATATATTTATATATATTATATATATGTATATATGAAAAATATATGAAAATGCATGTGGGTACTCAAATGAAAGCTTTTGATGAATGTAACATCAGGATGAGTTTATATCTTTAAAAATGTCAATATTTAAGAAAGTACAGTGCAATTTATCAAAATTCATTATTTAATAAAGCAAAATTTTATTTATTTATAGTTCACTACGGCAGTTACATAGTAAATGCAAGGTTGCTAGTTAAAATTAATAAATTTTCTTATTTAAAAAAAAGCCATTTGTAAATTGAATCACTCAAAACATGTTTTGTTAAAACAAAGATTCTAAAAATTTTTATTTTAAAAATAAAAATAAAAATTACATCCAAGTAATCTCTAATAAATCTTATCCCATTTACAATACAATGTAGAGCATAGACATATATCTATATATATATTGGTAGTGGGTGCCAAGACGCATTGACTTTACACTACCCTTAGACTAGCACCAATCTACTGCACCCATTCCACAATTCCTTTTTGCCTGCCCTACCACACCATACCTTAGACTCTACCCGTACCCGTATACGAATTGGCAGACTGCTGTCTGGCTGTCTGGTTGCTCGGCAACGCGCTATTGGTCGCCGGCTGGGAGGGTGCAGAAAAGGCTTCAACAAACTTCTATCTAACAATATAAAACATTTTTAAAATAGTATCAAGTACTCTCACTCCAACTATTTCTTTATAAAAAATTATAAACTATTTTTTGAGTTACAATATTAAAAAATTTAATGTAATTAACTCATTTTTTCTGACAGATCATGATACTAATTATTTACATCATTATCATGATGATTAAGTCAGCGACGCCTATTTTCTTAATATTTAATTTTTAATAATTAATAATTAATAATAATTTAATTATTAATATTTAATATTTAATTTAATATTTTTAATATTCATTTTTTTTTATAAGATATTTATTGATATTTAAAAAATCAAAATTCAAAAAATTAGCAGCTAATAAAATGGAAGGTTTCAAAATTTTGAAAAAAAAAAGATTATTTATTTGACTAAAAAAAATTTTTTTTCACAAAAAAAAACTGCCTGAAAAAAAAATTAATTTTTGTACCACTTTTTTTAAGTTTTCCAAATTTTTTTAAAATAATAAATATTGAAATTTAGTGATGAGGATAGTTCATGCGATAAAGAAGTCTATATAGAAGACTCACACCAAATTTCAAGTAATTTTGTTAAGTAGAACTTGAGATATCGTGGGTTGAGTTTTAAAAAAGACAGTTTCAAGAAAAACGCGTTTTAAAATTTTTTAATTTTATAACAAATTAATTATGGCAAAAAAAAAATTGACATAGAAAAATTTAAAAAAATAAAAATGCAATTTTTAAAAAATAATTATTTTTAACAAATCTTTTTGTTAAATAAAATTAAAAAATTTTCAAGTGACAGCTAACTTTAATGTCATTTATTTTTTAAAAATTGAGATAAAAAATTGCCAATAACGCTTAGATGTCTATTGTAATCTATATTACCAAAAATAAGTCTTAAATAAATTTTGAAATATGCTAATGCTTGTTTAGTTTTTTCAATTTTTTTTTTTTTTTTTTTTTTGTTATTATTTCCAGACTTTTGAGTAATACCCCCTTAACTTAGCGAAGCTAATTGATTTAATAAATATTTAACGGTGTAATGCAATGGCTATCAAAACCTTTCTAATTTATGAGACAGTAAAATTCCATTGTTAAGAAAGGATATTATTTTTCTTTATCCTTTCTCTTTCTTCCTATAAAATACTTTAAGTTGATATGTATATATATATAGATGTATTAGTTATTGGTTGCACAAAGACTTCTTGGTGGGCTTTTAAGATGACTCACTCTGGAAAGGATGATGAGTCAATGCTGAGGATTGCAAACCATTTCCTGGGATAACTTGTTTTCAAAACTAATTGGCTTCTATGTGATGCACCTGTTAATTGGAATGATAATAATAATTAATTGTTTAATTATTAAACAATAAAAAAATAACTAGCAACCTTGCAGTCACTATGTGAACTATAAAGAAATGAAATTTTGCGTTATTAAATAATGACTTTTGTCAAATTGCACTGTACTTTTTTAACTATTGACGTTTTTAAAGATATAAGCTCATCTTGATGTTACACTCATCAAGACCTTTCATTTGAGTACCCACATGGCATTTTTTATATATATTATATTATATACATATATATAATATATATAAATATATAAAATATATGAAAAATTGATGTAGGTACTCAAATGAAAGGTCTCGATAAGTGTAATGTCAAGATGAGCTTATATCTTTAAAAATGTCAATAGTTAACAGAATATAATGTCATTTCTTAATTATTGACATTTTTGAAGATATAGGCCCATCTTGATGTTACACTTATCGAGACCTTTCATTTGAGTACCCACATGCATTTTTGATATATTTTTCATATATACATATATATAATATATATAAATATATAAAATATATGAAAAATTAATGTGGGTACTCAAATGAAAGGTCTCGATGAATGTAACATCGGGATGAGTTTATATCTTCAAAAATGTCAATCGTGTTCAAGATACAAAGTCATTTTTTATAATTATTTACATTTTTTAAGATATATATGTACTTTGAAAAAATATAGTGACTTATCAAAAAATTATTAATCAAAATTAATTATAAGAAAATGATGTTTATTTCACTTAAATTAATATTATATTATTATAATAATAATGTTTTAGATGTTAATAATTACAAGATGAATTGTCATGAAATAAATTTGTTACTTAAAGTATCAAATGCATTAATAACTTGACAATTACCTAGACATTTTTCACAAAAGTAGGCTCACACATCTCAATAATTATTTTTATAACAATTGTCACAACTTTTTTTTCATCATTTTTTTAATCAATTATTGCTTCATCCACACACTCTTTCTCTACACAATATACAAAAGTTTATTATCATTATCAGTATTTTAATCTACAAGAATATTGTCTTAATGCTTTCAAAGCTTAGATTGTATTTTATTTATTTTTTTATTATTGTAAATAAATTAATAAAAATTAATAGTTTTAAAATTCCAACCGTTTAAAAATTAAAAAGAATATTTTCACGTAATTACATCTTGGTAGTAATTTTAAAACTATTAATTTTTTTTAATTATTAATTATTCATTGAAATGTTTGATATTTAAACTCTTATTTAAATATTTAATGTCAGAGTTTTAAAAATTTTTAAGAAACTTAATTGTCAATTCCAGTCAAAATTTTTATATAAGTGTAAAAAAAAAAAAAAAAAAAAATTACATTAATTTTCTATGTATCTAATTAATTATAGATACAAAAATAATATCATGCGCGTATTGTTAAAATTTCATTTAAATACATTTAAATTACATATTAATTTTTTTTTTTTTTTGACAAAAAAATTAATAAAAAAGCAAAATTAAGGTAGAAAGTTAAAAAAAAAAAATACTTTTTTTTTACTGGTAAAAAAAATTGTATAATTAAAAAACAATTTTAAAATTGTTATTTAATTATCTGACTTACAATTGCACTTAAAAAAATAAACGCGTCAGATATTTATTTTTTTTTTTTTAACTGTTCGGGTGTAAAAAATAATTATTTTTAATTTGTAATTATTTTTAAAAATTATACATAAAAAATAAATGTATAATTATGCTGCGTGATATTAACGCAATTTAATAAAATTTGTCATTTATTCATTTAGTCCTTTTTAATTCGTCATTATTATTATTATTATTATTATTATTATTATTATTATTATTACTATTACTGATTTATTGATTGGTTAACGGAACAATCGTGCGAACGACCGCACAGCATTCATCACAGCTTTTGGTGAGTCTGTACTCCTGAAAATAAAATTAATGTAAAATATTAGTTTCAATTATGAGTTATTAATTATTAATTATCAATAATTAATTATCTATATGATTGTTAATTAATAACAAGCAATTACCTTAATATTGTACGGTGGAACTCGTAGAGTTGTTCGGGAGTTGCTGTCACAGAGCCTGGGGCATTTTGAGTAGGCATTGATTTTATGGCTTCTTCTAACCACTTTGCCATTGACTAAAAATAATAATTTATAATTTAGTGAATTGTGAACTATAATTAAATAAAATTTTGCTTTACTAAGTAATGACTTTTGTTAAATTGCACTGTACTTTCGTAAATATTGAAGTTTTTTAAGATATAAGCTCATCTTGATTTTACACTCATCAAGAGCTTTCATTTGAGTACCCACATGCATTTTTTATATATTTTTGATATATACATATATGTAATATATATAATATATATAAATATATAAAATATATGAAAAATTGATGTGGGTACTCAAATGAAAGGTCTTGATAAGTATATTATCAGGGTAAGCTTATATCTTTAAAAATGTTAGTAATTGACAAAATACAATGTCATTTCTTAATTATTGATATTTTTAAAGATATAAGCTCATCCCAATGTTATATTGATCAAGAGCTTTCATTTGAGTACCCACATGCATTTTTGATATATTTTTGATATATACATATATGTAATATATATATATAATATATATAAATATATAAAATATATGAAAAATTGATGTGGGTACTCAAATGAAAGGTCTTGATGAGTATATTATCAGGGTGAGCTTATATCTTTAAAAATGTTAGTAATTGACAAAATACAATGTCATTTCTTAATTATTGATATTTTTAAAGATATAAGCTCATCCCAATGTTATATTGATCAAGAGCTTTCATTTGAGTACCCACATGCATTTATGATATATGTTTGATCTATACATATATGTAATATATATAAATATATAAAATATATGAAAAATTGATATGGGTACTCAAATGAAAGGTCTCAATGAGTATAATATCGGGGTGAGCTTATATCTTTAAAAATGTCAATAGTTCACTATAATATAAATTATTAATTTTTTAATTCTTAAAATAAAATTCCTTGTAACTTATCATTTATTGTAATTATTAATGAGTAAAGAATCTTACCGTTTGATCAATTAACGTCAATTCAATAATAACATCAACAGTTTCCTGCAGCATGTAAGTTCTTAAAGAAAATACAGCTGCATGAAGAAGATTCGTTACTAGTGTTTGTCCCTTTTCTGCCAACACACTCTGGACCAATGATCTTCTTATCGTAAAATCTGACCGGTCCTGCAATATAAATTTTTTAAAATTAAATTTACAAATTACAATAACAATAATAATAATAATAATAATAATAATAATATATTAAAAGCTAAATACATACATCATTATTTCGGGAACAATGAAGGAATTCATATAAAAATTTCATAACAGAAGCATTTGCATCTTTATGATCAAGACTGCAAGCCGATATTGCGCAATCCATTATACTATTTTTAGGAGCTGAGTGTAAAAATGCAATCGGCGCTCGCTGCATAAATCTACAATAAAATAACATCTCATTAATAAAATAACTTCTCATTAAAAGTAATAATTAAAGTAAAAAAAAAAAAAAAATTAGTCTAGATGTAAAAATTAAAAAAAATTACCTTGAACACAATCTAAAAAGATCATCAACTGTATCCGGGTGATTTTTCAACCCATTAGGTTCTTGTAATAAGGTAAAAGTAGGCCCGATAAAAGCTTCAAGCATCTGAACCAGCCCTGCAGCACACTCGTGATCGGTACTGTACTCATCGACTAATATTGACCCGAGGTACAGAAAACAACTGTGTTGATGCGTCGCATAAAGCCCGACTATCAATTTAACAATGTCCTCCAGAAGATGGACCGCGTTCTTCCTGATACATCTAACAGCGTGTCTGACGCATCGACAGCATCGCTCCATAATCCTCGAGTCTGCCGCGTACTTGTTGAACACCTTCGACAGCACTGGCCATATTTCAGTAACGACATCTCTGCACGGATGTGGCTGAGTGTCATTTACTTCAATGATGGGATTTGTATACCTGAATAAAATAAATAGATTAATTGTTTTATTATTAATGGAAATTTTAAGGTGCTTTAAAAAAATACATCGTATTTTTTCATTTAATTTTTTTTCCAGACTTGGAAATTAAAATATAATATGAAAAATTATTTTTCTTACTATTGAAAAAATTTGCAAAAATTAAAAAAAATTATTTTTTTGTGAAAATTTTCTATTGTAAAAAATTAATTTTTACAAAATAACACACCACTTACTGAGTATGAATTTCAATATATTACTAAGTATTAACAAGCTTAGGGGCCATTCATTAATTACGTAAGGACAATTTTGGTCAATTTTGACCCCCCCCCCCCCTTCCCCTTTCTTACGTAAGATTCTATCTTGATCTTCTAAATAATAAACTTTTATGTTAGAAAAGGATCAGTTTCACTAAAACTTACAGTTCAATGTGGATCCATAATTTTTATTTTTTAACAAGGAATAATTTAAATAATACTAGCAAACATAAATCAATAAAACTACAAACTCATAATATTGTTTATAAAATAATATTTGACTAGTTTTAAATTAGTCTCAAAAATATAAATTAAATAGTTAAAGCTAGATCAATTAAAATTATTAATCTTCATCCGGACTAAACGGACTTTTAATCCCTGTCATCCAATCAGACACAATTGGTAGCTCATCAGATGTAACGGTAGATGAAAATGTTTTTTTATTTTTTAAATAATAAAAATATGATAATACGCGGAAAAATTTACTATAATTTTTTCTATAGAATCAAACATGGATAATAATAAAAACATATAAAATTTTAATAAGTTATTTTTTACTTTTTTCAATAAGCAACAAAAATTATTTAAATAAAATAAAAATTCAACTGTACACTTTAAAATTAAGAAAACAATTTGGAATCCGAAATGGAAAGATTTTTAATCTTGAATTTTGATTCACGAAATATTACGTAAGAATGAATTTTACCCTCCCTCCCCCCAACGTAAGAACATGTAGAGATTTTCTTAACCCCCCCTCCCCCTCAATACCCTTACGTAATTAATGTATGGCCCCTTATGTTCTTCTTTCTAGATTAGTTTCTTGGGAAATATTGCAAAAATCATTTGTTTCAATAACCAAGAAATATGGGTGATTCTCTGTAAGGATGTTTTTTGCTGTCCCAGGGATTTTTTTATTAGAAAAATTGTTATTTTGTTACTAAAAAAAATTTATTACAAAAGTAAAAAAACATTTCTATTTGGAGCATTGAAAACTAAAATGAAATAAATTTTGGTTTTTTTGCTATAAATTGGTAAACCACCGACAATAACAGTCCCCTGGGCTGTCTCATTCCCAAAATTAAAACTTTAAGATTAAATTTTAAGTTATTCGTCCATAATATATAATTAGGTCGATAATGTTTATAAATTTAATTAGTTAACTAACAATCTTCTTCAATAAAAAGTACCAAAAATTAATTTGTTTCATTAAATTCATTAAACCAAAGTATGTCCCAGACATTTGAGATCAGTCCCCTGCCAAAAGTTCAAAGCCAAAAAAAAATCCAGCGTGTTATTTTACCTTTTGTAAAGTTTATAAGGATCT
>CAJNRD030001114.1:11383081-11395843 GCA_905319865.3 Cotesia congregata
TGGCAACTATTTTTATTTATAATTTATTTATAAAATTCCATCCATAAGTCTTAATATTATTCTAATTAATGTAAACATTCATTGAGAACTTGAAAAGTTGAATGCATTGAAATAGTTTGCTTGATTTTTCTCAATTTGATAAAAAAAAAACAGTCCCCTGGCAAACAGTCCCCTGTGATGTTATATGCCAAAAGATACACAAATATCGAAAAAGCAAAAATTAAATCTGTTTATTTATTATGATTAAGATAGTTTTGTAGCCCTTGTTAATTTTTTTTCTAATAAAATCAAAAATAATTTGGTCGGATAATTTTGTACAGATTTAAGACGTCCTTACAGAGAATCACCCATGTGTTACTAACTTAATTTATTGTATTGCATTGTACTATAATGTTTCTGCTTTATTATCTAACTATACTATTTAATTATTACTCATGAATTATATCCAAACTTTGTATTATTGCCATTCGGCTTAGCCTTGGTATATAAATTTAATAAATAAATAAATGTATAAAAAAAAAATTAAAATTACCTAAAAATGGCGCTGAGTCTATCCAACCAAACAACAGGATCAGTTTTGGTCCCACGAGTAACAGGAAGTCCATTGATCTCCAACAATTCACAAAGCGGCCTGGCTTGAAACCAACACAAGTCTTTCATCGCCCTGGTGATTTCTTCCCTCTGCAACCTCGCTAAAATAATCGACACCCCTTTCAGCAGGCCAATAGCAGCTTCATTGCTGATCGGATATCCATCAAGACACCTTGCAATCTCCAACAATCCCGGAAAATGCGTCGCCATATGTTCAGGACACGCCGTGCAAATACTGTGAAGTGCTCCAGAAGCGACACTCGCAAGTCCGTTTTGACTCAAACAGACCAGCAGAAAATTAAGTATCGGTTCCAATGAATGAGCGTGACTATTTATCCACTCGCAAAGTTCTCCAAGGAGTAAAATACTCGTGTGCTTAACTGCAATGTGTGTGTTCTCGTGCACATTTAAAATAGCTTCGACAACTTCTGGCACAACTTGATCTTCTTCTGGAAGAATGTTTTTAGCAACTGCCTGCATTATAAAGAGCGCTGCTTCAACGCTGTCCCAAGTTGGAGCCGAGACTGGAATTCCGTCTCTGTTAGCCCCATTTATTCGGGCGAACATCTCCTTGAAACAGTGACTGCTCCCGACGATAAAGACTACGTCTTTTATCAGCTCGGATACTCGGTTTCGGAAGAGGAAAAAGTCTTCGCTGGAAGTGTCTTGCTCGAGAATTCCTAGGTAGTCTGGTTCCATTTGACAGTGCTTGCAGAGAGCGCTGATTAACCTGTTAATAAATTTTTGTTTTAGTTATTGAGATAGTTATTTATAATTAATAGATAACTAGCAACCTAGCAGTCACTGCGTGACTGCCGTAGGAAAATATAGATAAACGAAATTTTACTTTATGAAATAATGATTTTTGTTAAATTGCAATGTACTTTCTTAAATATTGATGATTTTTTAGATATAAGCTCATATTGATGTTACAATCGTTGAGACCTTTCATTTGAGTACCTACATGGCTTTTTTTTTATATATATATATTATATATATGGTATTGGTGGAATATATAAATATATGAAATATATGAAAAATTGATGTAGGTACTCAAATGAAAGGTCTTGATAAGTGTAATGTCAGGATGAGCTTATATCTTTAACAATGTCAATAGTTGACAAGATACAAGGTCATTTCTTAATTATTGACATTTTTTAGAATATAAACTCATTTTGATGTTACACTCATCGAGACCTTTCATTTGAGTACCCACATGCATATTTGATATATTTTTCATATATACATATATGTAATATATATAAAATATATGAAAAATTGATGTAGGTACTCAAATGAAAGGTCTTGATAAGTGTAATGTCGAGATGAGCTTATATCTTTAAACATGTCAATAGCTGACAAAATATAATGTCATTTTTTAATTATTGACATTTTTTAAGGCATGAACTCATTTCAGTGTTATATTCATCCAGAGCTTTCATTTGAGTGCTCACATGGCAAGTACAATTACAATTCATCAAGAAAAATAATTGCAATTATAAATAAAAGTTGGTTGGAAAAAAAAAAAAAAAAGAGAAATTACCTTGCTTTTATTTTTTATATTCCTGAGATTGTAACAATTCTTTATTTATTTATAGATTTGCGCTGGCTGATACGGCTTATCGCGCGTTGACGAAAGAAAATCGGGACCAGTGTATTTTGATATCAGGAGAATCCGGTTCCGGCAAAACAGAAGCGTCTAAAAAGGTGCTAGAGTTTATTGCCGCAGCAACTGGCCACAAAAAGCAAGTCGAGGCTGTTAATGTTAAATTGATCGGCAGCAATCCTGTGCTAGAGGCGTTTGGCAATGCCAAAACAAACAGAAATGATAATTCCTCCCGATTTGGGAAATATATGGACATACAATTTGATTTTCAAGTGAGTCTATTTAATTAAGATGAAAAAAATTTTGTCTTTGGTGTATTTATATGATGAGTTTTTTTAATTAAAATTGAGGATCATTAAAAAGGTCGAGACCTAATATATCAATCACTTAAAAAGATTCTTAAAAAAATTAATTAAAAAATTATTTTTTTTGATCAAGTACTTACAATCTTTAAATAATTTTCCTAATGCTTGAAAAAATTAAATTTTTTATTAAAAAGCTTTAAATAAAATTTAAAATAAAAAAATTTTAACAAAATTTCTAATAAAAAATTTTTAATTTATTTAATTAGTCCCCAAACTATGCATAGTGTCATAAATATTAAAAAATCATCAAGCCAAAATTTTCTAATTCATAATCCGTAAATCTCGACAGCAGATTGCTAATTAATAATTAACTAGCAACTTTGCAGTTACTATGTGACTGCAATGCTTTCATTTGAGTACCCACATGCATTTTTGATATATTTTTCATATATACATATATGTAATATATATAAATATATAAAATATATGAAAAATTGATGTGGGTACTCAAATGAAAGGTCTCAATGAGCGTAACATCAGGATGAGCTTATATCTTAAAAAATGTGAATAGTTCACCAGATACAAGGTCATTTCTTATGTATTTCTCTAAATTCATAAAAACCGAACAATTTGTTCAATAACAAATTTCAATGGCTAAAAATACTCCATTTTTTTTTCTCAAAAAATTCAAAAAATAACAAACCTGTCAATGTAAGGCTTGAATACATTATTCAACTCCTCGGAATTTCTCTGGTACAATTCTTCCGACAACTGGTACCAAAGATTGAAAGTAATCTGCGCCACCTCATAATCATGATGTCCTACACACATCAGAACAAGATCAAGAATCTTGATCGCATAATGCTGCTGCCCGGCTGTCGAGCCAGTGATAATTGTGACTAAAAATGTTTCTGCAAATTCAGTAAAAATGCGACAATAATTCATCAGCTGGCCAGTTTCTTCTTCAGCTACCAACAAGTGGTACGGTTGTTCCAAGTCAATCACACTGGTGAACAGACACAATTGAAGACGTTGAATTTCCGCAGACTCTGGACTCTGGTGGTTGTGATGATGATGATGATGATGGTGGTGAAGATAATTGTCAATATCATTGTGATTGTTATTGAGTTGAAGAGACTGGAGTATTGAGCAAACGCAGTCGGCAGCTGCTTCGTGTAATTGGTCATTAGAAGTATGATTACCCAGCACTTGAAACGCGTACGCAATTATGTCACTGTTAGGTATCGCTTCAAGTGGAACTGCGTGGACTGCTATCCAACTGGTAAGACATTTTATTATTCTAATTGGAATTTGGATATTTTCGGTGCTGCTTGTTGACTTTAGAGACATTTTTAGAAACTCCGACACTGTGTCAGCGCATGAGGACAAGTCTGCTAGGACCTGATCCCGTCTGTTAGCGCCAAGACTCAGCGTGTTGGTTTCTTCGGGAAGAAATTTAATCAGCTCTAATAGAGGCCATAGACTTGATTTATTTCCACCGAAACGATTTATCAAGTCTATCACTGGTTTCTGCCAAGCTGGCATTTGGAGAGCCAGATCTGCGAGGGCTAGACATAGCTGAAATATAAATTTAAATTGATAATTAGCAATTTTGCAGTCACTGCAAAATATAAAGAATTTTGTAAAATTGCACTGTACTTTCTTAAATATTGACGTTTTTAAAGATATAAGCTCATCTTGATGTTACACTCATCAAGAGCTTTCATTTGAGTACCCACATGCATTTTTGATATATTTTTCATATATACATATATATATATAATATATATAAATATATCAAATATATGAAAAATTGATGTGGGTACTCAAATGGAAGGTCTTGATGAGTGTAATGTCAGAGTGAGCTTATATCTTTAAAAATGACAGTAGTTGACAAGATACAGGGTGATTTTTTTATTATTAATATTTTAAAGGATATAAGCTCGTTCTGATGTTACGCTCATTGAGACCTTTTATTTGAGTACCCATATGACATTTTTTATATATTTTATATATATGGTATTTGTGATATATATAAATATATGAAAAATTGATGTGGGTATTCAAATGAAAGGTCTTGATGAGTGTAATGTCAGGATGAGCTTATATCTTTAAAAATGTCAGAAGTTGACAAGATACAAGGTAATTTTATAATTATTGACATTTTCTAAGATATAAGCTCATTCTGATGTTACGCTCATCAAGAGCTTTCATTTGAGTACCCACATGACATTTTTCATATATTTTATATATATGGTATTTGTGATATATATATATATATATATATTATACATAAAATATATAAAAAATTGATGTGGGTATTCAAATAAAAGGTCTCGATGAGTGTTAAATCGAGATGAATTTATATCTTTAAAAATATCAATAGTTCTTAAGATAGAAACTCATTTCTTAATTATAAGAATTTTCAAATACAGCTTAAATACTTATCATCATGACTTTTTTCGTAATAACTTTTTTATAAAAAATATTCTTACAAATTTCAAATATTTACTAATTTAATTTTCATAATAAAAATTTATCAAATTTTTAATGATTTTTCTTCTGAAATTATTTGAATAGAATATTTTAAATTTACAAATAATGTTTTTTTTTCTTGCGTTTATATTTCAATTGCTCAATATTTAGAGCTGTTACTCTAGATAAAATTTATTAAGAAAATTTTTATTAATCTACTTTCTAAATATTAAATTTTTTATATGAATTTTAAATAAAAAATTATCTATATACCTATATTTTAGAAGTCTAAATTTTTTGAGTTTATTATTAAAAGCCAGTTGAATAAATTGAATAAAAAATTACCTGAATAACAATTGCTGGATTGGTATGTTCATCAATCTGAGAAATATGTCCAATTAACGAGTCACGTAATGAAGCATGAGCTTCAACCGGTAATTCATGAAAATCATATTGGATTTTCGCTCGCATTGTTTGAGCTGCGAAAAAACATGAGTCTAGATCTTTTTTCTCCTGGAGTATCCTGTCTGAAATTTTCCATGCGTAGACCTTTAAATAAAAAAAATTAATTAATTAATTTTATCAACAAATAATTATGGAGTATATAACTAAAAAAATATATTTAAAAAGTTATTTTTAGGTTATGAAAAATTTAAAATTTGCAAGCAAGTAAAAATTATAATTATTCATTAAAAAAAAAATACGCATTAATGTAAAAAGTGCAGAAATTTTTTAAGTTTAATTAAATAAAAATATAAAATAAAAATCTGTTAAAAAACTTACCGTTTTTTGAAGTTCTTGTAACCACAATGATGCCCGGTTTTGTTCAGTAGGATTTGATTTTTGGTGCATAGAATAAATAGCTTCATAAACAGTTTCTATTTCTGGCGGTAAATTCATCTTTAACTATTTTTTTTTTTTTTTTAATAACTACTTACTGTTATTTATTGTTTATTATTTGTTATTACTATTACTATACATATACAGTTTGAATGCTCGCTTCAGCTGGTCAGAAAATCAACTCAATGGAAAGTTGTTGCCACAAAAAAAATTATTCGGAAAACATGCCGCCATTTTTACTAGACCTCTGGCGGGCAAATTTAAAATTACATTTTTTAAAATGAAATTAATTCAGATTTTTATATTTATTGTGAAAATTAATAAAATTAATTTAGCATAATATTTAATAATTTTATAACAATTAAATTATGTCAAAAAAAAATTGACATGTAGAAATTTTAAAAAATTAAATTTTTTTTAAATAATTTTTTGGAAGAAATTTTTTTGTTAAATAAAATTAAAAAATTATTAAGTGACAGCTAGCTTTAATTTCACTTTATAAAGTTTGAATTTTTAGTTACAAAAATTTCCGCTAGGAAAAATTTACTATTTTTCTTGACAGTTCTCGTACATATTTTTAGAACGTATTATTTATAATAAGGAAAGAATATTATTGCAAGTGTTAATTGTGATAATTGGAACAATAATTAAAGTGTTTTGATAATAAAAAATTTGTTGGAGATTAGGAATATTATAAATATTTAATTGGACATAAAATAATATGTAAGTGTGATTTATAAAAATTTTTAATTTCTAGGTTATAAATTTTGTAATTATTTTGTCAGAGTAATTATTGTTTAAAATGATTATTTTATTTACTCAATTAAAAATGTCAATTTTTTATTCTTAAAATTCATAATATTGAAATTAGCTGATATTTAAAAATTTTTTTTTTTCATTAAATTTAGAGTAAAAAAATATTTTTGAAAAATTGCACTTATTGTTTTTCAAATCAGCTGACATTTAAAATTATTTTGAATTTATTAAAATTAATTTAGGAGATATTTAATAATTTTAAAATTTCTATATGTAAATTTTTTTTGCTATAATTTATTTGTTAAAAAAATTTTTTTAATTATTAAATATCTACTGAATTAATTTTAATAAAAAATAATATACTTAATAGAAAAAATATTTTTTTTATTTTAATTAAAAAATTAATTATATATTTAATTTAAATTTAATTTTCAGAAAAATGGGAGAACGCAAGGGAACAAACTTATACTATCCACCGGACTACGATCCGCGTATGGGTGGACTAAACAAATTTATGGGCACCCATGCCTTACGTGAGCGAGCACGTAAATTACATATGGGAATATTGATAATAAGATTTGAAATGCCATTTAATATATGGTGTAATGGATGTAACAACCATATTGGTATGGGAGTAAGATATAATGCCGAGAAAAAAAAAATTGGAATGTACTACAGCACTCCGCTTTATATGTTCAGAATGAAGTGTCATTTGTGTGATAATCACTTTGAAATAAAAACTGACCCAGCTGTAATTATCAATATTTATTATTTATTATTTATTATTAATGACACTGAAGTTGAGAGACATTAAAAAGTTTTTTATAATTTTATAATAATAAAATTATTATGAAAAAAATTTAATTAAAAAAAATTAATAAAAGTTTTGAAAATTCAGCAAACTTCAGTGTCATTATTATTGCTATTTTTTTTTTTTATTATTAATTAAATTATTATAATTTCAGAATTTAACTTATATAGTAGAAACTGGAGCGCGTCGCCAAGAAAATCGATGGGATCCAACAGAAAATGAACAGATTGTACCAGAAGAAAAAGAAGTATCAAAAAGACTTTATGATGATCCGATGTTCAAATTGGAGCACTCGATGGACGATAAGAAGAAAGCTAAATCACAGGATACTACTTTAAATGCTATAATTGCTAATAATGAACAGTTTAAAGATGACTATGCGATAAATTCTTCGCTACGAGCTGCATTTAGAGTTAGTATTTTATTTCATCAACTAAGACGGCAATATATTATCTATTGCACTGTACTATTCATAACTTCTGATATTTTTAAAGATATAAGCTCATTTTGATGTTACATTCATCGAGACCTTTTATTTGAGTACCCACATGCCATTTTTTATATATTTTATATATATGGAATTTGTAAAATATATAAATATATAAAATATATGAAAAATTGATGTGGGTACTCAAATGAAAGGTCTTGATGTGCGTAATATCGGGATGAGCTTATATCTTTAAAAATGTCAATAGTTGACAAGATAGTAATGTAAGTTCTTAATTATTGACATTTTGGAAGATATAAGCTCGTTTTGATGTTACATTCATCGAGACCTTTTATTTGAGTACCCACATGCCATTTTTTATATATTTTATATATATGGTATTTGTGAAATATATAAATATATAAAATATATGAAAAATTGATGTGGGTACTCAAATGAAAGGTCTCGATGAGTGTAACATCGGGATGAGCTTATGTCTTTAAAAATGTTAATAATTCACAAAATACAAGGTCATTTCTTAATTATTGACCTTTTTAAAGATATAAGCTCATCCCGATGTTACACTCATCGGGACCTTTCATTTGAGTACCCACATGCATTTATGATATATTTTTCATATATACATATATGTAATATCTATAAATATATAAAATATATGAAAAATTGATGTGGGTACTCAAATGAAAGGTCTCAACGAGTGTAACATCAGGACGAGCTTATATCTTTAAAAATGTCAATGGTTTCCAATATATATTAATTATTAATAATTTTTCAGGTGAAGAAAAAAGAGTTACAAGAACGTAAAAGCTTGTCATTAAAAATGGGACTGTCGAACGTAAACCTCGTTGACGAACACGCTGAAGATGTAAAGCTAGCTCAATTATTGATGCAGAATAAAAAAAGTAATGGGAACAAATCAATCTATTCACCTTTAAAAAGGCTCGTTAATACCAGCCATGTTCATAAAATAAAAAAACAAATGGCACCCTCGACTTTGAAGGTGGGTATAGTTAAAAAAGACAAAATTCAAGAAGATAGTACTTGCAAAGCAAGTGCTAAATTAAACGCCAGTACTTCTCTAGTTAATTATGATTCATCTAGCTCCGATAGTTCTTAGAATAAATCTTTAATAAAAATAATTAGATTTATTTTCTGTGTATAAATTTTATTTCTTTTATTTATAATACTTTTTATAACAATAAAAAATTGGTGCTCAGTAAACTGAGATTAACATTATTATTTATTATTATTATTATTATTATTATATTTTAAATCTCTATAAAAAATTACTAGTCTATTTATATTTATATTTATAAAAAGTATTTTTTTTAATTTTTTTATTAAAAATATTTTTTAAAATTATTAATAATTATTAAAAAATATTTTTAATAAAAATTTTAAGTATCTTAAAAAAATAAATGAGATTAATTTTCTCACTAAAAAATAATTTATGATATGAAAATTTTTTTATAGATTTATACTTTAATATTTTCAAATAATCAAAGTTATAATAAACGGACTGATTAATAAATTTATCTTTAATATATAATATATAACTAACCAATTGTAACATTATCATTATCAAAAATACTAAACAAAGTTTCTAAAATTATTTATAATAATAATAGTAATATTAATAAAAATAAATCAATAATCATGTACAAAAAAAAAATTGATTACACTGTATATACATTAAGGAAAAAAAAATATATGTATGTATATAATATATATAAAAAAAAGTATCAAAATTTTTCTTATAATAAATAAGTATACTTTTTTTACATTGTATGTATTTAATATAAAGCTCGTTATCGTTGTACTTTATTTAGATATTTTTTTTTTTTTTTAGATTTTTTATATTAAAATTGGAAGTACATGGACAAAAAAAAATTAACTTGAATAAAAAAAATAATTTTGGTAATTATGCAGAAGTGCAGAAAATTTTTGAATATTTTTTTTTTTTCAATTTGTTCTTTTTTTTACGGCAAATTATGAAGAGTATAAAAATTAAATATTTTGATTTTTTTTTTATTTTAAGTTCAAAAATTGACGATTTTAGATATTTTTCAATGAAATGGTGACAATGCTATTTTTTTTTTTTAGTAATTGAAATATTTTTTTTTCTTAAAAAGCGATAAACAATAGAATAAATTAGAAAAATATCATAATTTAAAAATTTTTGAACTAAAAAATTTTTCTCTTGATTCAAGTTAATTTTTTTTTTTTTTATTGTGGAATGAAATAAATACAAAAAAGAAAAATATAATTATTCGGGCGTATTTTGTACATTACTTCCTTCATTACGACGATGCAAGCGTTCGGGATGAGAACAAGCCAATTGACTAAAGTCGCGAACTACATCATTGAACGTTTCGTCCCCGGTAATACCTATTTCAGAGTCTTTCATCTCTTCGTTCAATAATCCTAGTCTTAACAGAGTGACAATATCTGCGTTAGCTTCTTTTACAGCTATTGACAATGGTTTCACTCCACTTTCGTCTTCGATATGCTGATCTGCGCGGTGTTTTAGTAATAAACACACTTGCGCTGTGTGACCTGAAAAATTTATTTAATTTTTTCATAATTAAGAAATGCCCTTGTATTTTGAGAACAATTGATATTTTTAAAGATATAAGCTCATCCTGACATTATACTCATCGAGACCTTTCATTTGAGTACCCACACGAAATTTTCATATATTTCATATATTTAACAAATATCATATATATCAAATATACAAAATATACCAAAAATTCATGTGGGTACTCAAATGAAAGCTCTTGATGAGTGTAACATCGGGATGAATTTATATTTTAAAAAATGTCAATAATTAAGAGATGACCTTATATCTTGTCTACTATTAACATTTTTAAAGATATAAGCTCATCTCGACATTACACTCATCGAGACCTTTCATTTGAATACCCACATCAATTTTTCATATATTTTATATATTTTTATACATATATTATATACATCATGTATATATGAAAAATATATCAAAAATACATGTGGGTACTCAAATGAAAGCTCTTGATGAGTGTAACATCGAAATGAGCTTATGTTTTTAAAAACATCAATATTTAAGAAAGTACAGTGCAATTTAACAAAGCAAAATTTTATTAAAACTTTTATAATTACCCAATTACATTTTTAAAATTCTCAAAATTTTTTTTCTTATCAATATAATTAAAATTCCTCCACCAATAAATCCAAAAATAAATACCTAATTCCGTAGCCAAATACAGCGGAGTTTTACCCTCAGCATCTTGACAATTGATTTTCGCTCCATTTAAAATCAAATACTCACACGACATCACCGAGCCCTGCAAAAATAACGAGCTAAATAAATAAACCCCCAATTCTTTCAAATATAACCCCTCTCTCCTCCAAAAAAAAAAAAAAAAAACCTTACACTAATTATCGCCTGATGAAGAGCAGTACGTCCCCTGTCATTAACATTGCACCACAATTTATCAGCCCCAGCAGCCAAAGCAGTGCACATAACCGGCAGGTTATGTGCCTCCGCAGCTTTATACAGCAACATATCAGGGTGTAAATTTTCAATATCCTCCTCCTCCGCAAACTCTTCTTCCTCTCCCGCAGTAGAATCCTGATCGGAGCTAAGCTCAAGGTTACTTTCAATAAAAGGTTTTGGTAAATCACACCCAAACATCAAAACATCCCCTTTATCCTCCTTTTTATCAACCTCCTCTTTATCTCCCTCCAAACCCACATCCTTGCCTTCCACCAAAGAATTCTTTTGCTCTTTATCATCAGAGCTAACAGAACTATCCTCATCCTCACAAACTTCATCCTCAACTTCACTAATCCCTTCTTTATTTTTCCCAATCTTCCTATGACTCCTAGGCCTCCTCCTGAGTTTCCTAACACTCCACTTCCTGAAGCGCATAATATCCCTCTGGCCAGTTACGGGAACTACAGAATTATCAAAAGGTTTGACAAACTTCTTATCAACATACTTGGCTTTGATCCAAGCCTCGCGGATGCTGTTAATACACTTGGGAGTAGCTTTAGTAATCTCCTGATCAATTTTCACTGCTTCGTAGACATTATTGACAACATTGTTCCCCAACTCAGCCATGACCTGATGATACATGATTTGAAAATCAATAATGTTAGGGATAGTTGTATAATTAAAATTAATGATTGTCAAATTCAGTGTGCAAAAGTAACAAAATATTTAGGTATATTAATTGATGATAATCTTAATTTCAATTCAAATGCTGATTGCTTATTAAAGAAAATTCCAAAAAAAAATTGATGTTGTAAAAAGATTACAGTGTTCAGTTAGTGCTTTCACCAAATCGCTAGTTTATAACATAATAGTTCTTCCGCACTTTAAATATTGCAATACTATCATGCTAAACTATTCAGAAGAACTATTGAATAAACTCCAGTAACAACAAAATGTCCCGATGAGGGCTATAATTAGGAGAAAGTAGATATGCGGGTGATTCTCTGTAAGGATGTTTTTTGCTGTCCCAGGGATTTTTTTATTAGAAAAATTGTTATTTTGTTACTAAAAAAAATTTATTACAAAAGTAAAAAAACATTTCTATTTGGAGCATTGAAAACTAAAATGAAATAAATTTTGGTTTTTTTGCTATAAATTGGTAAACCACCGACAATAACAGTCTCCTGGGCTGTCTCATTCCCAAAATTAAAACTTTAAGATTAAATTTTAAGTTATTCGTCCATAATATATAATTAGGTCGATAATGTTTATAAATTTAATTAGTTAACTAACAATCTTCTTCAATAAAAAGTACCAAAAATTAATTTGTTTCATTAAATTCATTAAACCAAAGTATGTCCCAGACATTTGAGATCAGTCCCCTGCCAAAAGTTCAAAGCCAAAAAAAAATCCAGCGTGTTATTTTACCTTTTGTAAAGTTTATAAGGATCT
>CAJNRD030001114.1:11396218-11406447 GCA_905319865.3 Cotesia congregata
AACTATTTTTATTTATAATTTATTTATAAAATTGGATCCATAAGTCTTAATATTATTCTAATTAATGTAAACATTGATTGAGAACTTGAAAAGTTGAATGCATTGAAATAGTTTGCTTGATTTTTCTCAATTTGATAAAAAAAAAACAGTCCCCTGTGATGTTATATTGCAAAAGATACACAAATATCGAAAAAGCAAAAATTAAATCTGTTTATTTATTATGATTAAGATAGTTTTGTAGCCCTTGTTAATTTTTTTTCTAATAAAATCAAAAATAATTTGCTCGGACAATTTTGTACAGATTTAAGACGTCCTTACAAAAAATCACCCATATGTATAAATATGAATAGCTAAAAGCTAATGTACTTATGTACAAACAATCAATAAAAAACAGTACCTTCAAAATTTCCGGCTCCCAGTCGTCTAAAGTCAATGACCTGACTTTACTATAGTGAACTCCAAGACTTCGATGAATCCCAGAGCACTCTATGCACAAAGTGATGCCCAGGTTGATGCTAGCCCACTTAGGATTCAAACTTCCGCAATCACAACAAGTGTCATTCCCTGGAATCTTCAATAATTGCTCCCAAACTCTGGTTTTTAATTTAGGAGCTGGTCTTATAGGTCCCCTTGAATTGTTCCTTTGGAACTCCAACGTTTTAATTGGAGACAGTGTATAAGAACTAGTACCTCGTTGAATAGCAGCTCCAATAGCCTGCTGCATCGCTGTTACCCAAGCTAAGTACATTTCTTCACTATCAGCTTGAAGAATGTGACTCTTAGTGGGACTTAGGACTTCAAAGCAATTACGTCGCTCGCAATCTACAATTGACTTTACTGTACAGAGGCGCAAGTCTTCTTCCATTACTGTGTACTCGTCGTCTCCAGTACGCTTCTTATAAACTAATTGATGATCTTTTAAGCAGAACCATCTGCGGTTCCAGGTCTTGAAGGCGTTGCTAGTTCGCTTGAATAAGTAACCTTCCATTCGTTTCTTACTTGGACCTTCAATAATTGAAGGAACCAAATCACGGCTGGTTACATAAACGTGGCGGTTCTCCATTTCTTTTTCTAGCTTTGAAGAATCCTGCCGCATTACTATCAAGTCCTCGCTTAGGTCCTTCAAGAAGGAGTCCAAGTCCTGGGCTAGGTCTGAACCTTGGTGGTAGTAGGTGAAGCACGCGTGCATGTAGTTGAGTAAGGAGCCCAAGATTTCGTGACGTCGACGAGATTGTAACATTGTTAGGGAGTGGACGTAGTCCAGAGCGGTGTGGCGGAAACATGAGCGGGTGGCTGAGAGGATGTTAGAGGCTTCTTCGTACTCAGATGGCCGGGTTTTGGGGACTTGGGAGTTGCGGTTTAAAGCTATGTCCAGGTCGTTGGAGATCTTTTCGAAGTAGTGACGGGATTCTTTAGCTTTTTTGATGTCACTGGAATTTTATTAATTTTAATTTAAACAAATTTATTAATTAATTAAATAGGGGATTACATGGTATCTTGTGAACTATTGACATTTTTAAAGATATAAGCTCATCTTGATGTTACATTCATTGAGACCTTATAATATATCAAAAGTTGATGTGGGTACTCAAATGAAAGGTCTTGATGAGTGTAACGTCGGAATGAGCTTATATCTTGAAAAATGGCAATAATTAAAAAATGACCTTGTATTTTGTCAACTACTGACATTTTTAAAGATATAAGCTCATCCTGATGTTACACTAATTAAGACCTATCATTTGAGTACCCACATCAATTTTTCATATATTTTATATATTTATATATATTATAAATATAAATATATGAAAAATATATAAAAAATGCAAGTGGGTACTCAAATGAAAGCTCTTGATGAGTGTAACATCAGAATGAGCTTATATCTTTAAAAACATTAATAGTTAAAAAAGTATAGTGTAATTTAACAAAATTCATTATTAAAAAATAAATTTAATTAAATAAAAAAAATTTCTCAAAGAAACAGTCAGGTCACTCACCACACTGTAATTATCGACAATAGTTATTATTGTAATAATACCTTTTTATAAAAGCACTGAGGTCTCTAACAACTGTTCTCGATGCTTGATCCAATAGTATTGTGTGGAATTTATTCATTTCTTGCAACGCCTGGATTAATTTATTTAAAAAACTCATTACTTTTTCATCATCGGTAAAGTATTGAGATAATTCCCACAGGCTGCTAGTGAACTGGCTGGAAAAATATTATTTATAAATAATAATTAGATAATTGGTCATTTATATATTAATATAATTTATATAATTTATAAACAGACATTAAACATTTTTTTTATTAACTAAATTAGAGCTAAAAAAATATTTAAAAAAATTGCATCTATTTGTTTTTTAATTTTCTACATTTGCAATTTTTTTTAAATTTTTTTTGAAACAAATTTTTCAATAAGAAAAATATTAATTTTTAAAAAATATAAAAATTTTATTAATAAAAAAATTTAAACGGATATGACATATCCTTAATATTATACAACTGTCAATAATTGGTGGGAAAGTCGAAATGACTCATACATTTCTGACCAGCATAAAAAAAAAACTACGAATAAAAAAAAAAAAAAACTTACTTCTGTTGTCCGACGAATGTTTTCCCAGCATCAATCATTAAATTACAATATTTTAATACCTATAAAAAACAATCTACCGTTAACACGATCAACTTAAACAATAATAATAATAAATAATAACAATAGTTATTTAATTTACCTTATCTAATTTTTGCTCCAGCTGATCTATATTCCCCTCGACAGTTTCGATGCATGATCTAAAATTAAAATAAAAATTAATTTTATAAATTTTATAAAAAAATAAATTATTTAAAAAAAAATTGACATTTTTTAAAAACAAATTTGTTAAAAAAAAAATAAAAAATATTCATAAAATTATAAATTGTAATATTAAAATAAAATTTACAAAATTATAATTTTATAAAAAATATAACAATGGATAATTAAAAAAAAATTGCGTGAAAGTAACAAATAAACAATACAGAGCGTGAACAAAGAAATTAACTGATCCAAAAAATTTTTATTAACTAATTAAATTAATTAATTAATAATGATTTAAAATAAATGCACTAGTAAAATTAAAAAAAAATAATAATAAAATAAAAGAAAACAATACCGAAATTTTGGAGTATCTCGAAGACATTCATCAAAGTCTATCAAAGTCTTCATGATTTTATTTTATTTATTTATTAATTTATCCAAACAAATTTATTTACTTTTAAAGTTTTCATAAATTCGTTGATTAATAAAGAAACAAACACTTAAATTAATATTTTTAAATGTAAATATAAATTAAGTTTAACAAAATTATTTTTCACTGTAATCGTGCCTACATGTAAACACTCGATTTACTTCGGGTGCTTTCGAGTACCTTCGGATGTTGTGTTTAATTTATTGGTTTATGATTCTGCGCAAGTCTTAGCGTAAAGCGCTAAGTTTAAAACTTAAAAAATACTAAAGTTAATTAACCAATTATTTTATTTATTAGCTGAAAATATAAAAAAGATTTTTTGAGGTAATTTTTTTTTAAATTTAAAATTTCAATTTTTTATTTTATTTTTTACCATAAATTATATTTATATATATATATATATATATGTTTTATTTGCATAACTTTACAAAGTTTTATACAAAGGTTTTTTACGACTATATAAATATTTGAATATTAGATAGATATTTAAAGATATTATTAATATTAAAAAGTAACTTCTATAAAGATGATTATTTTCCCAGCATTTTTCAACTCGTATATATATTTAAATATATTATTTATTTATAACACTTAATTTTATCCTTTGGTTTTGCCTTTTCTCATTTTATTGCCAATCTTTTCTTCTCTTTACCCCTCGGCATTTCTCACACTGTTCTCTGCTCCACCTCTGCACTTTCTTCTCCAATTTTTTCCGCTTCTGTCTTGCTTCTTATTGATTTTTCGACTTTACGAAAAATTTCACAAAAGTTCACGTCTATTTCGCCTTTTAATATCTTACATATTTCACTTTCGATCTCTTCTTCCTCTACCAATTTGTCCCACTTTTCCATATATTTTCTTTCCTTTTCGTTCACTCCTTTTTTATCTCTTTGCACTTTATTAGATGTGTTAAGGTTTCTATGGAAATATGTTTTCTTCACATAATCTGCACGTCCACTCTGTATAACCTTTCTTGTAAGCTCTCCCAATGTTTCCACATCTTATTCTTGCCCATTGTTCTTTATCTTCCCCCCTTTTCTTGTCATCCTTCCAGTAATTATATCCATCTTTTTCGATCATTATTTTTTTATACATTTTATTATAGCTTGACCTCTCTATAGCTTTTTCATCGTCTTCTTTAAGTTTTTCTTTATATCTTTCTACCCCTGCATTAATTTTTTCATCTATTTTTTCTTTTTCTTCTTTATTATATATCATTCCTGCTATTTCTTCACATCCCATTTCTTTTATCGCTGCATGTAGCTTTCTACCCCATTTTGCCGGATTTCTATTTAGGATTCCTCTCATTTCTTCCCGCAGCGCTATTTTTGGCCATCTATCCTCCTCCATTGCCAAAACATCCTTCACATATCTAGCTGCTCTCTCCCTCGTAGTTGCCTTTATGTTTTGCACTCCTGCTTCTGTTCTCCAAATGTACCCCGGAGTATTTCTATTAACCCCTAGTGCCATTTTACAAAACCTTCCCTGAACCCTCTCTATATCTTTTACTCCTCCCCATCCCCAAACTTCCACTCCGTATAGTGCTGCTGCTCCTACTACTGTGTTCATTAGGTAGATTCTATCCCTCATTCTGTTTCTTTTGCTTCTTTTAATGACTCCCCAGATTGTATTAGTCAGTAGTATATATAATATATCAGTTATAATATATCAGTAGTAATAATAATAATCATAATAATCAGTAATAACTCCATAGTAGTAAATGAATAAATCAATAAATCAGTAATAGTAAATAATAATAAATCCGAGTAAATTTGAATTTATCTCTAAGAGATCATTCTAGCACGACCATATATAAAAATATGATTTTCGGACGTGCATAGACCGATTAATAATTATCTTGGCAATGAATTTGCCCAGGGGTACGGATGGGCACACATTTTTTACGAAGTGATCGAATTTCTTTTCGACGAATTTTTTGAAACATGGTGGACGCAGAATGTATAATAGTATACTTAGAGATCTTTTGTTGATCTCTTTTTCCTGGTCCAACGTATATTTTTCATCTGATTCCTCATTACTAATAATAATCAGATTGAAGATGCCAATGCTGAGGGCAGTGGTCCAAGGTAGCCAGCTTTCTTCTCCTTTTAGATAACGAGTTGCCAGATAAATCAATGGCTTTAATATACACAACGTCTGGAACATTTTTAATATTTGTCTAATTAGTTTTAAATTTAGTACAAAAAAATTCTGCATATAAAATACCTCCCCCAACATTGAGATACAATTTTTTTTTAGCCTGTGTAAAAAAAAATAATTTAAAAAATTTTCAAAGTTTTTTAAAAAATTACTTTAAAATTTTTTATTTAATTAATAATCTATGAAACTTATTCGTTCATTTGAAAAATAGCATAAATTATTTTTTAAAAAAGTAATTTTAACAATATTAAAGAAATAGAAAAATTTATTAAGTTACAAAAGTAATATTAAATCAGTAGTACCTAATAAATCAGAACACATTTTAAATTTATCTTCAAGAGATCATTCTACGACGACCATAAATAAAAGTATGACTTTTCGGCGTGCTTAGACCTCTTTATAATCACCTTGGCGATCTTCGTGCCAAGGGGTACATATGGGCACACATTTATTACACAGTAATTAAACTTTTTTTCAATGAATTTTTTGAAAAATGGTGGACGCAGAATGTATAAAAAGACATTAAGGGATCTTTTGCGGATTTCGTCTTCTTGATCTATCGTATATCCTTGATCTGATTCCTCCTTTTTAATTATAATCAGATTGATCAAGTTAATGCTGAGCGCAGTGGTCCAAGGTACCCAGCTTTCCTCTCCTTTCAGAAAACGAGTTGCCAGATAAATCAATGGCTTCAATATAAACAGCGTCTGGATTAATTTTTACTCTGGATTGAATAATAAATATCATCATCCATTGTCCAGAATCTCCCCATAACTCTTTAGCCGTAAGTTCGAACAATGATTCAGTTTACTCAATCGTTGACAACCATCATTTTATTCGAGACTCAAATTGAGGGAGTTGCAATTTGCTATACTTGGTATATTATAAAGTAGCCGATCATGCAGCAATACGAATAATTTTGGCGTTGAGTACGTGAGTTCATTTCGAATCAGCGACTCAGAAAAGTGACCTAAAAATAAAAAAAAAAAAATTTATTAATTATAAAAATATCCAATAAGTAAATAATTAAATGAGCATACCTGCAGTAAAATATTTTCAATGATTTTTGGTTTTAAAAAGGTAATTTATTTATCGTCTTTTCTATATACATTATACAAGTAATAAACAGCCTTAAATCAACTTAAACATTAACAAAATATTTTTAGCTTGTCATCAGTTGGTGCTTCTTACCAATTAACAATATATTAAAATTTTTATATCTTTTATAAATGTTTTTATAATTAATATCAGTATCTTTCAGAGCTGTGGTATATAGGTATTTTCAATATAAAATCAATGGAATGCAAATTGTTTGCTATCCATTCTTCGTACGCATTCCAACACGAGGATATTTTAAATAATATCTGCGCTACCATGATTTAATATAATAAACTTCGAAATAATTAACAGAAAAGAGTAAACTTAAATTCTTTATTTTATTTGTTAAATTATTATATTTGGCAATGTAAAAATTATGAAATACTTAAACAATTTTTGTAGGTTGGTTCGCGAATTATAACTGTAATGATTTCACGTGTGTTGTCAGAGCGTGACTGCAAGAATACTCTTTGACTGAGGCTCAACTGGGAACCGGCTTAACACTATGCTATGTTTATAACTATATTTCTATCCTTTTGTTTTTTCTCAGCTGTTGACGCGATGTTGTCAAATGTTTATTCGAAAAAATGGCTGACGATAAACCAGTTACAAACATTAAGGTTGTACGGACACTAATGCACTTTTGAAGATCAGAAGCTAATTTTTTGATATGTTATGAATTGCTATCTCATACGTCTAAATTATTTTTTTTGAATAGATCTGTCGAAGGGTTATCCTTTAATAAATTATTACAAAATTGAAATTTAACATGTAGCCTATAGAGACTATTGGCGGATTGCACATATATCGATTTATGTGACTGCCTCATAGGAAGATTAAAAAACAAAAAACTTCTATTTCAGTCAATCAACTTTCGTAGAATACGTTAAAAATAAAATGAAAATTTTCTGCCGAAGGCTTTTAAAGGTATTTTAATGCAAAAGATGAGAAATTCACGAAAATTTCAGGCCGACATATTTAAAAATAAACAAACCACGTGATTCAGCGCAGTGTGGCAACGTTGCACAGAATAGAACGCGCAAATTTTGAATTTTAATAATTCCTGTGTATTTTTATGGGTTATGTTTTTCAACTCAACACTACACAGTGAGATAAATATAAACAGCTGTTAAGTGCGGTGTTGTCAGGTCCAAGTTTTGTGAAAAAATACTTCAGTCAAACGTTGACTATTTATTGTTGTTGTTAATTAAATTATTAAATTATTTTATTTAATAATAATGTAAGGTAACGATTAAATTATAGTAATGAATTTTCGTATTTAAATTTTTAAGTTTAATGAAAAAAAAATTTAGATTCTACTATGACTTACGGGGTACTGTCCGTGCAACCTTAAATTTGACTTTAAATATTTCAACAAATTATATCGGTAATGTATTATTATTAAATTGTTTTTATATTTTGCAATAATTCAAGTTTTGCGTGTATAGTTTTTTATCCGTTAAAGTTGGGAGGTTAATATTGACAAAAAATAATTAAAGTCTCGACAAAACGTTTGTCCGCCATAAGAGTCCGTGTATAAGGAGATAAAATATGTGATTTTTAAAATTTAATATCTAAGTAACTAAACGGTCAATCTTATTTAAATTTTCGGATTAGATAAATTACGTATTTATTTATACGTATACTTAATTTCAAACAAAGTTGCAAATTATTTTTTACATTAGATTCGCTCGAACCTCCTTAATTCAAATATTTTACAGCTGTCAGCTAACTTCACAATATAAGCAGCTAGTAATTTTTTTTTCCTTAAATTTACTATAGGAAATTTAATTCTCACTATTTTTATTTTGGTAGTTCCAACATCCACATGGACACTAGAGACAGTGTTACATGTTACATTTATTATTTATCACTAAATAAAAAAATACAGCTGTTTCATCGTAAATTATAATATTAATTTTTTAAAAAGTAATTATGGAAGACTCAAGCGAGTTGTTGAATGAAACTGATGGATTTTCCCAATTTATTGGAATTATAATTGCTGTTGCGGTAATAATATTCACTCTGGGTAAATATTTTTATTTATAATTCTCTAAAAAAAATAAAAAATCATCTAAAAATTTATTTACAAATTTTATTACTTAAAACAAACGTATTTCATAATATTTACAGTAATTATAAAACATAAGTAAAATTAATATTAAAAAATACGCACATAATACATTATAATAATACATGTAGTACAAAAAAGAGTACATATCATAAATTAATTATTTTTTATGTAAAAAAAAAAAAATAATTTTTAATTTGTACTTAAATTTTTTCATGTGTCTTTAAATATTTAAGACACTTAGAGTTTGTTTTGCGCTTTTTCAGTTCTAGTTTTGGAGTGTACATTTTTTTTTTTTTTAATAGTTTTATAATTTATGATTGATAAATTTTTTTAGTTTTCTTCACATTCTGGCAGAGAAGAAAATCAGCAAAACGGAATATTCTTCTTACTGGATTGTGCGAGGCAGGAAAAACTTATTTGTTTACTCGATTTGTTCAAGATAGATGTATTCCGACTTATACATCTGCAAGAGAAAATATTGGAGAGATTAAAATTAAAGATGTAAGTTTTTTTTTTTTTTAATATTTTGTGATTAATTATGGATAAAATTAAACTTAAAAGACACTTGATAATTTTTCAGATTTCTTAAAAAATAAACAAGGTTTAGAAATTTACTTTCAAAAAATTTCATTTAGAATTTTTTAGAGCTTTAATAAAATTTTTAAGACCATTATTGCAATTTTAGAAAATAAAACAAATATTATATTATTTTATTAGTATATTAATTAAGTAGAAATATTTTTTTTTATTTAGAAGCTAAAAAAATTTTTTTTTCGCTTTTCTTTAGTATTCTTAATTTTTTTTTAAGGCATTAAAAAACAGTACTTAGTTTAAAATTAAACTAGCACCTTTGCAGTCACTACGTGATTGCCGTAGTGAACTATAAATAAATAAAATTTTGCTTTATTAAATAATGACTTTTGTTAAATTGCACGGTAGTTTCTTAACTATTGATGTTTTTAGATATAATCTTATCTTGATGTTACACTCATCAAGAGCTTTCATTTGAGTACCAACATGCATTTTCATATATTTTTCATATATACATATATATAATATACATAAATATATGAAAAATTGATGTGGGTACTCAAATGAAAGGTCTTGATGAGTGTAATGTCGGGGTGAGCTTATATTTTTAACAATGTCAATAGTTGACAAGATACAATGTAATTGCTTAATTACTGACATTTTTAAAGATATAGGCTCATTTTATTAGTACACTCACCGAGACCTTTCATTTGAGTACCCACATGCCATTTTTTATATATTTTATACATATATGATATTTGTGAAATATATAAATATATAACATATATGAAAAATTGATGTGGGTACTCAAATGAAAGGTCTCGATGAGTGTAACATCGGGATGAGCTTATATCTTTAACAATGTCAATAGTTGACAAGATACAATGTAATTGCTTAATTACTGACATTTTTTATATATTTTATATATATATGATATTTGTAAAATATATAAATATATAATATATATGAAAAATTGATGTGGGTACTCAAATGAAAAGTCTCGATGAGTGTAACGTCGGGATGAGCTTATATTATTAAAAATGTAAATACAGTGTAAACTCAAGGTCATACAGTGTAAACTCAAGGTTGCACTGTAGTTCCCAAGGTACAAAGTCATTTCTTAATTATGTATCTAGAAATA
>CAJNRD030001114.1:11421616-11448949 GCA_905319865.3 Cotesia congregata
CATATATATATATATATATATATATATATATATATATATATATATATATATATATATAGTATTCTTCAATTATATAAATATATAAAATATATGAAAAATTGATGTGGGTACTCTAATAAAAGGTCTCTGTAAGTGTAATGTCGGAGTGAGATTATATCTTTAAAAATGTCAGTGGTTGACAAGATACAATGTAATTACTTATTTACTGACATTTTTAAAGATATAAGCTCATTTTGATAATCCACTCCTCGAGACCTCTCATTTGAGTACCCACATGCCATTTTTGATATATTTTATATAAATATGATATTTGTGACATATATAAATATATAAAATATACGAAAAATTGATGTGGGTACTCAAATGAAAGGTCTCAATGAGCGTAACATCAAGATGAGCTTATATCTTTAAAAATTTCATCAGTGAACAAAATACAATGTAATTTCTCAATTATTGACTTAAAATTATTCAATGTTCAAACGACCGCTTAAATTGTTCCATAAAAAAAATTACTAAGTTTTTCAGGGAAAAATAACATATTTTCAATACATGAAACTGAATGTCAACAAAAGTAGATGACAGACGGAGTTCCATTGACGTGACAGTAAACAAGCACCAGTTTGACCAGGTGAGGCAGGTATGGCAAGAAAGATTCTCCCTCTACTAGCTTCTGGTACGGAGAGGGAACTATTGCTCTCATTGTTCTTATTGTACACGTGAAAGCAAGGCCGTTATAGTTTAACTAGCAGAGAGGGGATCATCACTCCACTCAATCCCAAGCAATTCCAAGTTTATCTTTATCCTGCTACTACTAACCATTTCTATCTTTACTACTGTGCGTCTAGTTTAGTTTCAAGCCTGTTGCTAAATTTATTTAGTTGATAAATAAATATGAAAGTTACTCTGGCTATTTTATTTAGTATTATTTTACTTGCTGATGGGTATGTAGCAGGATGCATTTTATTTATTTTTTTTTTTAAGTAATTTATCTATTGGAGTGTTGCGTATTTTTAGTTTGAGTTTTTATGATACTCAATTTAATAATACTGTTAGCTGAATTTTTTTATTTAAATAATTTTTTTATTAAAAAAAATTTCTAAAACTTCAGCAAAAAAATTATAATTACAAATTTTTAAAAGTATTTTTTTTTTTAATATTAATATTTAATAAAAAAATTTTTTTTTTATTTTTAAATTTAAATTTTAGTTCAATCTTTAATAAAAAAATTTATTTATTAAAAAAAAAAAAATTTATTGACTTTAGATATTTTTAAACATAATTTTTAATTAAAATTTAGTGATAACGTAATTGATTACTTGAATTAAAAATTATCTTTAGACTTTTTTTTTTTTTTATAATTAAAACCCAATAAATTTTTTTTTTAGTATTGTATTAGAAAAAAAAATAATTTTTCTATTACTCAGCTATTTTTCTTAAGAAAAAAAAAATTGTGGTTAAATGAGTCAATAGAGATAAAATAATAAAAATCAATCACAAGAAAAAATTTTTCCTTAGAATTTTATACTAATAATAACTGATATAAATAAAATAGAAAAAAAAATATTTTTAACTCTGAAAAATTTAATAATACTAGTTAGCCGACATTTCTAATTTTATTTATTTATTTAAATAAATAAATAAATAAATAAATGTATAAATAAATAAAAAAAATATTTAAAAAAATTTTTAGAAATTATAAAGAATTATTAATGAAATTTAAAAAAAAATTTTTTCTAGGTCTAGTTTTTTAAAAAAAAAAAAAGTTGAAAATTTTTAATAATAATTTGAATTATAAAAATATAAAAACAAATTTTTTATAAATTATAAAAAATTAATAATGAAATTTATTAAAAATAATTTGAATTAAAAAAACATTTTAAAACAAATTTTTAGAAGTTATAAAAAATTATTAATAGAATTTTTTAAAAATAATTTTCTAGACCTAGTTTATTAATTAAGAATAAAAAAGTGTAATAAAAATTTATAATAATAATTTGAATTATAAAATTATAAAAAAATTTTTCAGCCGAATGAAAAGAAAATTCAAGAAGCCAAAATTCCAAAAACTATCCGGCTCGAATGACTTTAATCTATTAATATTCACGCAACATTGGCCTGAGACAGTTTGTTTCACATGGCAAGAGACTGTCAGCAACCATACATGCAATTTACCCCGCGATGAAGAGTGGACCATCCACGGAATCTGGCCCACACAGTACCACAAAGAGGGTCCGTCTTATTGCAACAAATCAATGCAGTTTGATTCGGCTAAATTATCGCCGATTGAAGACGAACTGGAGGTAAAGTGGATTGATGTAGAAAATGGGACCAAGCCCTTCTCATTTTGGAAACACGAGTGGGAAAAGCACGGGACTTGTGCTATGGTACTTCCCGAAGTCAGCGACGAGTACAAGTACTTCAAAAAAGGCCTTGAATTGTTGGATCAGTATGACATGAAAGGTGTCCTGGCCAAAGCTAATATTTTTCCTGGAAAACAGTACATGGTCCAAGAGATTCTTGACGGAGTCAACAATGTTTTGGGAAAACACTGTCAAGTTGAATGTGTTATTAATCCTGTAAGTAGATTTTTAGTTTTCCACACCTAAATTTAAATTAATCAACTAACAATAATTAAAATTTTGCTTTATTAAATAATGAATCTTGTTAAATTGCACTGTACTTTCTTAAATATTAACGTTTTTAAAGATATAAGCTCATCCCGATGTTACACTCATCAAGAGCTTTCATTTAAGTACCCACATCAATTTTTTATATATTTTTCATATATACATATATATGATATATATAAATATATGAAAAATTGATGTGGATACTTAAATGAAAAGTCTCGATGAGTCTAATGTCGAGGTGAGCTTATATCGTTAAAAATGTCAATAGTTGACAAGATACAAGGTGATTTCTTAATTATTGACATTTTTAAAGATATAAGCTCATCCTGAGGTTACACTCGTCAAGACCTTTCATTTGAGTACCCACATGACATTTTTCATATATTTTATATATATGGTATTTGTAAAGTATATAAATATATAAAATATATGAAAAATTGATGTGGGTACTCAAATGAAAGGTTTCGATGAGTGTAATATCAGGATGAGCTTATATCTTTAAAAATGTCAATAGTTGACAATATAAAAGGTCATTTCTTAACTAATGACATTTTTAAAGATATAAACTCATCCTGATGTTACACTAGTGAAGACCTTTCATTTGAGTACCCACATCAATTTTCATATATATTATGTATTTATATATAAACGTATATATGAAAAATATATGAAAATGCATGTGGGTACTCAAGTGAAAGGTCTCGATCAGTGTAATGTCAGGGTGAGCTTATATCTTTAATAATGTCAATAGTTGACAAGATACAAAGTAATTCCTTAATTATTGACATTTTTGAAGATATAAGCTCATCCCGATGTTACACTCATCGAGACCTTCTAGTTAAGAAAGTACAGTGCAATAATTAAACGTATATATGAAAAAATATATGAAAAATGCATGTGGGTACTCAAGTGAAAGGTCTCGATCAGTGTAATGTCAGGGTGAGCTTATATCTTTAATAATGTCAATAGTTGACAAGATACAAAGTAATTCCTTAATTATTGACATTTTTGAAGATATAAGCTCATCCCGATGTTACACTCATCGAGACCTTTCATTTGAGTACTCACATGCATTTTGATATATTTTTCATATATACATATATCTTATATGTATAAATATATGAAAAAATTGATGTGGGTACTCAAATGAAAGGTCTCGATGAGTATAATATCGGGATGAGCTTATATCTTTAAAAATGTCAATAATACTTATGAATTGAATTGAATTTAAGATTAAAATACAAAGAAATTAAAATACAAAGTAATTTCTTAATTATGTAAACTCTTGCAATAAATTTACATCTAATTTTTTTTGTTTCCAGAAAACTAAAGAGAGATACCTGTTTGAAATACGAATTTGCTTCGACAAATCATTCAAGCTCACTGACTGTGATAACATCGCTAGTTATCCAACTAATTGCTCGAAGAAAAGAAAAGTTACCTATCCAGGAACTGTGCCGAGTAGGATTAGTCTAATTCAATTTTGAAATTTAATTTTATTAGTTGTAAATTTATTTAAAGGTCATTAAGTTCAATTTAAAAAAAAAAATATCTAGACCTTTATTTATATAGAAAAATTAAATTATTATTTTTGATAAGTTTGTATTAAAAAAAATTATAGAATTTTTTTTTTTGTTTAAAATAATCCAATAAAAAATAGTAATTATTTTTATAAAATCCTTAGCTGAAATAAAAGTTATTTATATAAATAAATATATAAATAAATAAAAAAAAAAAATTTGTGCCATCTTTGGATTTATTATTATTATTATTAAATCTTAATCCGTTTATAAAGATTATAGAAAAAATCTATAATTTAAATCTTATAAGTTATACAAATGTCACTGGCTTACTTTTTTAAAATAATAATTGTATTTACTTACTTGAACACTGAGAAATTTTTTTTTTAAAAATAATTACAAAACTGCAACTCCCTATCATCATAATTGTTACCACCAATATTTGTAATTACAATTATCATACAAGTATAAAAACCCGTTATCATTCGACTTTCTTCTGTACAATTACAACAGCTGACGGCACGAGACCTACAAAGAAATAGATTACGGGATTAAAGTCCAAGTCGCTTTTCTTTGTCATTGGAATTTATTAATTATCAACAATTAGTCGTGTTAGTAATGACAAAAATGCGTATAAAAAATTTTTGTTCTCCAAATTTTTACTTATTACTAGCATGAAACGCACGCGTAATATGCCTGCGGTGCAATCACATTAAAATAAAATTAAAATAAAAATTACAAACAAATAATTTGTACACTAACACTGATATATAATAATTATATACAAAATTAATAATAAAAAATAAAAAAAAAGTAAATATATCAGTGAAGTTTATAACAAATAAAATTTTGCTTTATTAAATAATTACTCTTGTTAAATTGCACTGTACTTTTTTAAATATTGAAATTTTTAAAGATATAAGCTCATCCCGACGTCACACTCATTAAGAGCTTTCATTTGAGTACCCACATGCATTTTTGATATATTTTTCATATATACATATATATAATATATAAATATATAAAATATATGAAAAATTGATGTGGGCACTCAAATGAAAGGTCTCGATTAGTGTAACATCGGGATGAGCTTATATCTTTAAAAATGTCAAAAGTTAACAAGATATAATGTCATTTCTTAATTATTGACATTTTTGAAGATATAAGCCCATCTTGATGTTACACTCATCGAGACCTTTCGTTCGAGTACCCACATGCATTTTTGATATATTTTTCATATATACATATATATATATATATATATAAATATATAAAATATATGAAAAATTAATGTGGGTACTCAAATGAAAGGTCTCGACGAGTGTAATCTCGGGATGAGCTTATATCTTCAAAAATGTCAATAGTTTACAAGACACGACGTAATTTCTTAATTATTGACAATATATAAATATATGAAAAATTGATGTGGGTACTCAAATGAAAGGTCTCGACGAGTGTAATCTCGGGATGAGCTTATATCTTCAAAAATGTCAATAGTTTACAAGACACGACGTAATTTCTTAATTATTGACATTTTTGAAGATATAAGCTCATCCCGACATTCCACTCAGCGAGACCTTTCATTTGAGTACCCACATCAATTTTTTTATATATTTTATATATATGGTATTTGTGAAATATATAAATATATAAAATATATGAAAAATTGATGTCGGTACTCAAATGAAAGGTCTCGATTAGTGTAACATCGGGATGAGCTTATATCTTCAAAAATGTTCATAGTTCACAAGATACAAGGTCATTTCTTAATTTTGTGTCTAAAGATAGAGCATTTTTGAATGCAGCCCCAATACTTATAATAATAAATTGACTATCGGCGAGAATGATATAAAACCTTGAAAAGGCACAAATTCAAGTCAAGACCAAACTAACTTTTTATTTGGAAAAAAATTTCCAAATTGATTAGGGTAAAAAAAATTTTTTTTTATACGCTCTTTTGGCATTAGTAACGCGTAGTAATTTTATTCTAATTAAAATAATAAAATATTCTCCAAAACTTATTTTAAAATTGATAATTAAAAAAATGATATATATATTAATTTATTAAAACTGGCTTTTTTTTTTAATTAAAATAAAATTGCAAGTGTCAATAACTAGGCCAGTGTCACTAATTCGGTCTTTTACCTTACAGAAGCTAAAAATAAATGATAAATGATTAGATAAATTACCAAGAACGTCAAGCGGTGCATCATAATCCTCAAAGGAGAATACTTTTCTAGGAAAGTTTGTCAACAAGTTGAAAGGCCCTGGAGGATCTGTTCGGTTCATTTCGATGTAGAGTCTGACAGCAGACAACTGTTCCTTGGCGCCGAAGGTTTGTGTGAGAGTGTCGCCATTGGTCAGTCGGATTTGCAGTCTAGTTTCAGTGTAATCACGCTTGGGAGCTGCGGGCGTTGGAGCTGGTGCTGGAGCTGGAGCTGGAGTTGGAACTGGTACAGAAGGAACCAAATTTCCATACTCAGCGGCAGCTTTTGCGCGACGAGCTGCTTTGTCAGCTTCTATCTTCTCGCGGATCGCCTGCCGGGCAATTCTGTCCTCTTCTTTTTCGCGCTTCCGTTGCTCCAGAAGTTTTTTCATCTCAAGCTCTTCCATTCTATTGTAAAAAAATAAATAAATTAATTAAAAAATAAATTAATTAAGCAATTGATAAATTCCTAAATTTAAAAATAAAATAATTACGTACTTTTTTTTAGCTTCAGCCATTTCTTTTCCGGATTTGATTCTAATTTTTTCTTTTTCAAGACTCTCTTGCTTCTCGAGTTCCTCGCGTTCTTTGCGCTTCTGTCGCATTTTTTCCTCCAGCTGCTTCAATTTTTCTTTCTTTTCATCTTCAGTCAGTGGCTTTTTCTCTTCGAGACTCTCGGAGAAACTGTCATGGCCGGATTTAGTTGCGTGATATTCAACTTCTAGGGAAGATTTGAATAGTTTTCCACACCTAAATTCAAATTATTAATATTATTAATACTAGAAACTTTGCAGTCACTACGTGACTGCTGTGACTTGTGAACTATAAATAAATAAAACTTTGCTTTATTAAATAATGACTTTTGTTAAATTGCACTGTAATTTCTTAAATATTGACGTTTTTAAAAATATAAGCTCATCCTGATGTTACACTCATCAAGAGCTTTCATTTGAGTACCCACATGCATTTTTGATATATTTTTCATATATAAATATATATGATATACATATAAATATATCAAATATATGAAAAATTGATGTGGGTACTCAAATGAAAGGTCTTGATGTGTATAATGTTGGGATGAGCTTATATCTTTAAAAATGTCAATAGTTGACAAGATACAATGTCATTTCTTGATTATTAACATTTTTTAAGATATAAACTCATTTCGATGTTACACTCATCAAGAGCTTTCATTTGAGTACCTACATGCCATTTTTTATATATTTTATATATATATGATATTTGTGAAATATATAAATATATAAAATATATGAAAAATCTATGTGGGTACTCAAATGAAAGGTCTAGATGAGTATAATGTTGGGATGAGCTTATATCTTTAAAAATGTCAACAGTTCTTAAGATACAAGGTCATTTTTTAATTATATATCAAGATTTTATCATATAACTATCTTGGACACAAAATTTTTCTTATTCTCCTAATATTATTAGGAGAATTTTTATCAATTATAAATTAATTATTATTAATAATTTTTATAATCTGTATAGATTATAAAAATTATTTAAAAAAAAAAAAGTATAAGTAATAAGTCAATAATTACACATCGCATTTCAAGGATTTCGCTTCCTGACTCTCAGTACTTGCTGTCGCAGTACTTGCACTACTTTGCGCTGAGGAAGACTCTTGCGGTGAAACTTGAGTCTCTGCCGAACTAGCTCCAGTTTGGGGAACTTCGTCTTCAGTATTAGAAAACAACCTTCCAAAAAAAAAAAATAATTTTTTTTTACAATCGACATATAAAAATAATTGAATAGAATAATCACCAGTCCATTGCAGGTTGTACTCCAACATTGCCAGTAGCCTTAAGTGCTTTTTCTCTGTAAAAAAAAAAAAAATATTTTATTTATTTTCCATTTTTTAATAATGAAAATTTAATAATTTTAGAAATTTTTAGTAACAAATAAATTATTTCAAAAAAAATTGACATGTAAAATTTAAAAAAACAAATTAAAAATGCAATTTTTTAATAAAAATTAATTCAACATTATATTTAATAATTAAAAAAAAATTTAATAATAAATAATTGATGGCAAAAAAAAATTAGAATTAGAATTAAAAAATACAATTTTTTGGAACAAATTTTTTTTTATTAAATAAAATTAAAAATACAATTTTTTTATAACCTAAACAAAATTAAGAAATAAAAAATGAAATTTTTTAGAACAAATTTTTTTATTAAATAAAATTTAAAAAAATTTGTCAAGTGACAGCTAAATTAAATGTTATAATTTTCTTTTAAAAGTAATTCTTCAAAACAAATTTGTTTTTTTTATATTATGTAAATATGTAAATATGTCCGGTAATTGAGGTTATATTTGCGAGATTAATCAACAATTGTTTTTATTTGGAGTTAAAAAAAACTTACGAGCGTTCTTTGGAGAATCCCATGTCAACAAGCATCGCTACAAATGGTGAATCTTCTGCCATTGTTGTTTTGTAATCTTCAATTGTTTATATTTTGTAAATTTATTACTTTGTTATGATATTTTTCTAGAGATTCTAGAGCTTCTAGGCTAAAACGTGGAGCTGAGGAATTTTTAAAAAATTAACTGTCATTGTGTTGTATAATCATTCCAGCAAAATAATAAGCCTCGGGTATCTTCGGGATTTCTCCCCTATTTTATATATTTATTAACTGCGCATGCGCAACAATTAAAGCGGTAAATTTAAATATTGCAAAGATAAAAGGGCGCATATTTTTTTTTTTTATTGCCAATCGAGTAGTAGACACATTCTGCGCTTAAAATTGAAAAAAAAATTGCAAAGGTAAAAGGGCGTCTGTCTTTAATTATACGCCCTTTTACTTTTAAGAATTCGAAATTTTGGTGATCTAAAGGTGAAAGGGCGTATAATTTTTTTTCGACCAGTTTACAAAGAACAAATTCGTAGTTTAAAAATGTGAAAAAAAAAGTTTCTGTGGTAGTAGCGGCGTAAAACCTCAACTATAAAATTTTTTAAAGTTAAAAAAGAAAATATATCGAAAAAACAATAAAGTACGCGTGATTATTTTCTCGCTTTTTATTTTAAGAAATAGTTATTATAAAATTTGGATTCTGGATTGTTGATCATGATGAAACAGCTGTTGTGTGAACGGCGCCAGTAGTTATATTCAAAAGGGCGATTAAAGCGGGAAATTTCAAAATATTTCAATGTTATCTGTCATTGTGATTTTTTTTATTACTTAATTTTGACGTAATTTGTTTTTGATTGATTTATTTTCTATTTGTTTATATCTTCACTTTGTACATGAGGCTGTTATTTTAGTATAACTTGTAAAACTACAATTTTTTTTGCGCCCTTTTACCTTTAAGTAGTACTTTTCTTAAAGCTGAAAGGGCACTTGTCTTCAGATACGCCCTTTTAGCTTTAGGATACCATCTTTTTTCTTCACAGATTTTTACGTTTTAGACAATTTTAAACCGAATGGCAAAAAAAATTTTTTTATACGCCCTTTTAGCACAAATCCCTATTAACCCTCAGCTATACGCCCTTTTACCTTTAGGCACACGATTTAATACTCAAAAAATTCGGATAAAAGTAATTTAAGCCGAGATAATTGCTTGACCTTGAGAGAGTGAGAATAAAAGCACTACTCAAACGCTTTGCGTTATATGAGTCGTGCAATAAAATTTTGTTTATCACATAAACCTTTTTTAGTTTTATTTTATTGCACTCTTAAATTCTTTTATCTTTATTTTAAAAAGACTTTTTTTTTTTAATAGATTTAATAAATAACAGCTCATTAATTTTCAATTAAATACTGAAATAAAAATGTCAATTTATCAACTTATCAGTATAACGGATGCAGCTATTTAATTGTATCCAAAAGAATTTATTTTTCAAGAAATAATGCTTCCATCTGATAAATTAAATACTTAAGATCGTTAAAATAGTTTTGATAGGTATTTAAGTACTTCTTCGTGTTGACAATCTTGGTGACGAACAAATTGTTTCACTATTAATGCCCTTGAATTTTTAATAATTCTTCAGTTTTAAAGTCAACTTTAAATTTACCAGAGTAATAATTATTTCCACAAATATGGATTTATTTAAGATATTTCTTTTTTTTCACTTAATATCATCGATTGTACTAATTGGGCATATGTATGTGACCACTGATGGTGACAAAGAAATAAATTCTGAAAATATTGGAGAAATCACGAGCTTAGATAATATGCCAGAAACAAATAAAGTTAAGAAAACAGTGGCTATTAGAGACAAAAAACAGCTGTGGACTTCGGGTGTTATTCCTTATGAATTCGAAAATACTTTCACTGAATCACAACGCAGGATAATAAAACTGGGGATGCGAATATATGGGAAGAGTCAACCTGCATTAAATTCGTTGAAAGAAATTTAAACACTCCAGATTTCATCGCTATCGTTAAAGAAGACTGTGGGTAATTATATCAATCTAAATTTTTACTGAAATCATTAACAAATTGAAGGTTTTTCTATAAATCATCACTTTTAAATTGATTAATGACCTTCGATTGGTTAAATTAATCACACTATGCATTCATCCATCAAAAATTAGTTGCTGCTACATGGAAAACATCCAAAGAAATAAAGGACGCAGCGTACGTACTAAGTTTAGATGGCTGCGACAAGGTACCGATAGTTCTTCATGAGCTAGGCCATGTTGTGGGCTTCTATCATGAGCACGAGCATCCAGATCGTAATCAATACGTCCAAATCATGGAGCGTAACGTTGAGCGAGGTAGTTTATTTTGAACTGTTATTTAACACAATAAGGATAGAGATTAAATAGATTTTGAATAATAAAAGGTCATCGTCAAGAATTCGGAAAGTTTTTACCTGATGAAGTTGATACTCTGGGGCACCCCTACGACTATCGATCCATCATGCATTACCCAAAAAATGCATTTGCACGATCTGATTACGTGGAAACTATTATTCCCTTGCAACCAGACAATGGAACACTTCCAGTGCTTGGAAACAGAGCCAGACTCAGCGCTTATGATATTGCAGCTACTAATCATCTGTATAAATGTCCAAGTTAGTTAATAATATTCTCGGTCAAGGTTTTTATTTTTTTAGAAATTAATTCGTTTTATTATTGCTTGAAAACATTACTTAAGTAGCATTAAATTTAGATATGATTTTTGAACAAAATACTTGAGCGTGATTTTGTTCAGAATTGGCTCAGATTTAGAAATTGCACACCTCATAGCGCGAAGCGCGTGAGGTAGTGCTTTACTCCCGCCTCGTCAAGGTCAAGCAATTTTGTGATCTTTAAATGTCTCTATTACAACCATATTGCACTTATACAATAATATGAGTTGACTTACATCAAGAAAACACTTGAAGTAAACCATTTCATACTTTTTAAAAATCATTTTATGTTACTACGTTGAAAAAAAAAACGTTTTTAAAAAATTTTACGTGGACGTCCGGATGTCTGTACGCTGACTTTGAATGTAACCACGATAACTCCCGAAAAAATTGATGTATCGAGACCGGGCTTTTTTCATTAGTTCCAGAATTCGATAAACTAGTGCCGTACTTCATATCAGTAGCCTAGTTTACGTAGTTTTTTTTTTTAATGAATTTTATATTAAAATTTACTATGATACACATGTACAAAAACAAAATAACTTTTCTTATTTCTCTCACGTAAAAACTATGGCGCCACTTAATCAAGCTAGATTTTTTTAAGACTGCGCGCGCATATGACAAGAAAAACAGGCGCCAATATTTGAAAAAAAAATAGAAAATACTCTATAAAAAATTACTTAATTATTTTTTTTTCTTTTAAAAATCAATTACACTATTTATTTTTTGCTTAAAAAATGAATTAGCATTATAAGCCGTGCACTTTTGGATTTTCTAAAATTTTTAAAAATACTTCAGCTATTTTCAAGCCTGTACGTTGTAATTTAATTTTATAATTCCTATATTTAATAAATCGGTTAGATATCAGGCTACTTATGGATATTAATTGATTCCACCTAATATGACCTAAACGTGATATCCATTCAAGGTTATTTATTAAAGAGAATTAATTAGAATATTTCTATAGCATGTGGAGGTTTTCTAACTAACAGCAGTGGAAGTATTGAACTACCTGACAATAACAGCGAATATTGTGAATGGCGAATCAGAGTTGGGCATGGAGAACGAATCTCCTTCAGAATTGAATCAATGGATATCCAAAACACTGCTGACTGCAAAACTGGATACGTGGAGATTCAAGTTGGATTTGACAGGAAGAATAGTCAAATTTTAGGTATATACTTTTTAATAATATCAGAAAATAATGCTGTTTTTTAAATAATACGGATAATTTCAGGCCCTTACTGCGGACAAACATACGATTATGGAATCATTGCAAGTGAAAGTATGATCGTATCTTACGTCAATACAAATAAAAATCTCAGTTATGAATTCAAGGCAGTTTATCTAAAATTTTGTGATGAAGAAATTTTGTTACTCAGCAATCAGAAGACTTACTTAGAGACGCCTAACTATCTGAAAGATTACAAATCAAATGAAGATTGTTTGTGGCATCTAAAAGCGGAAGAAGATCATGTTATACAAATTCAGTTGATTTTTTTAGCCTTGGAACTTACTGCGGAACGAAAAATCCATGGACAATTACTTCCCAAGATAATTCGGCTTACATTCAATTTGTCAGCAATCCTTATTATGAAGATGCTGGATTTTCTGCGTCAATTACCGCGATTCCACATAAGTAATTGAATAAATTGAAATTTAAAATCTATATATTGTATTCCGATACATTTTTTATTTTTGAAAATTTTTTTCTTTAAAAAAAAAAATGAGTCTTGGAATTACGCAATAATAAAATGGATAATTTATAGCCAGAACATGTAATTAAAATTTTCTTTTGTTTGAAATGTTAAAATGTATTGTAATGATTCAAAAAAATGTAATAAAATTTATGATAATTTTTATAACTTTTTTATTGTAAAAAGTTCTATCAAATTTTAACTCATCGAAGAAGTGATATGAAAAATTTGTAGAAATAGCATCGTTGTTTGGAAAGACACATGGACTTATTTTGATTACTGTTAAAAAAATAAAAAAATAAGTTATTTTAATAAGCAAAAAAAAAAAACAAGTTTGTAAAATAATATCTTACATCTTCAAAAAAATCAGCAACTTCATTACTTATTTTTCCTAAGGTATTGAAGATTGCACCACCAATAAATTTTCCCTTTAATATAAAACAATAATTATTAAAAAATAAATTCTTTTTCTTGTATTAAAAATTTTTTTTGTTAAATATTCAACACTTTTTTGCGTTAATTTATTAGAACTTCTTACTTGACTATCAAATTTTCTGGCTTTGGCGAATTTATTTTCTGCGCAATCTTCAAAAATCTGTGAAATTATATTCGAATGACTTCTTGAAGGTCTAGGAGTGATCCAATATATTGGAAAAGGAGTAGTTGAAGTACTTGTAGTAGTTGCAGGGGTAGTTGTCGTTGTAGTCGTTGTAGGCTTTTCTTTTACTAGGTTGTAAGAGTAGACCTAAAAAATATTTAAAATTAGAGTTTTATAAATCAAAGTCTATGATAAAGATGTATAGATAATATTTAAAAAATTAAGTATTTGATATAAAAATTACCTGAGAAATAGTACAAATAATAAAAATGGTACACAATATTCTTTTGAAAGACATTATTTTGTTTTTACTCGATGATTTTTAATTTAAAAATTATGATACTTTATTTTTTCTCGATAAACAATTCGATACTAATGGTGATAAATTTTTTATAGCGTTTATACGTTGTATTTTATTTCTTATCAACTTTTGGAATTTATAGGAAGCTTTAGTGTAGGAAGATATAATTGTATTAATTATACTTGTAATATGGAGTGAAGTTATTAAGGTGTAAAGTAATTAACCTTCGGTTTTTCAATAAAATAATCTTGATTTGATATCACGTATAGGTCATATAGGTGAATCAATTAATATCCATAAGTAGCCTGATATCTAACCGATTTATTAAATATAGGAATTATAAAATTAAATTACAACGTACAGGCTTGAAAATAGCTGAAGTATTTTTAAAAATTTTAGAAAATCCAAAAGTGCACGGCTTGTAACGCTAATTCATTTTTTAAGCAAAAAATAAATAGTGTAATTGATTTTTAAAAGAAAAAAAAATAATTAAGTAATTTTTTATAGAGTATTTTCTATTTTTTTTTTCAAATATTGGCGCCTGTTTTTCTTGTCATATGCGCGCGCAGTCTTAAAAAAATCTAGCTTGATTAAGTGGCGCCATAGTTTTCACGTGAGAGAAATAAGAAAAGTTATTTTGTTTTTGTACATGTGTATCATAGTAAATTTTAATATAAAATTCATTAAAAAAAAAAAACTACGTAAACTAGGCTACTGATATGAAGTACGGCACTAGTTTATCGAATTCTGGAACTAATGAAAAAAGCCCGGTCTCGATACATCAATTTTTTCGGGAGTTATCGTGGTTACATTTAAAGTCAGCGTACAGACATCCGGACGTCCACGTAAAATTTTTTAAAAACGTTTTTTTTTTCAACGTAGTAACATAAAATGATTTTTAAAAAGTATGAAATGGTTTACTTCAAGTGTTTTCTTGATGTAAGTCAACTCATATTATTGTATAAGTGCAATCTGGTTGTAATAGAGGCATTTAAAGATCACAAAATTGCTTGACCTTGACGAGGCGGGAGTAAAGCACTACCTCACGCGCTTCGCGCTATGAGTTGTGCAATTTCTATATCTGAGCCAATTCTTAATTGGCCAAGTATTGCGTTACATATTATCCAATTTTGACGCGTTTAAATACAGAATCTTAACAAACTGACTTGATCAAAAATTGTCCGTTCAATTCTTAACAAAGTCATGCTCAAGTATATTTTGTTCAAAAATCATATCTAAATTTAAGGTTGTACCACGAAATCTCCCCGGACAAAATCTCCCCGACAAAATACGCTTCCAAATCTCGTTGTGCCCTTTTATCATGATTTTTTGTGTATATTTACACGAAAAATACCATCACAATTGTCAGGAATAATAATATTATTATTTAAAATTAGATTTTGTCGGGGAGATTTTGTCGTGTCACCAAATTTAATGCTATAGTTACAGACAGTGTCTCGGATAGCTTAACCGGCAGAGCCCTTAGCGCGCAATCAAACGGACCGGGTTCGAGTCTCGGTCCGGCTGTTCGAATTATTTTTTCGGTTACCAAAAAATTCCCAATGAGTAAGGTCTCTCCCTTTCCCCAGTTCCCAAAATTATCTTTAATGACAACTTTAGCTCTAAATTATACCTAATAAACCGCATGTCCGGTTTCAAAACAAAAACTTAGTGTTCTCAAGCTTCCGGTTAAAAAGATTTTTTATTAACCAAAAAATTACATTTATTTTGAATGGAACAATGGTCAAAAATTTTACTAAAATTCGCCAAAAATTTAGCTACAGCTAATTTTGGCTACATAACTTTGAGGTATATCTTAACACCAACCACTGAAACAATAACTTGGACGGTTTGTTGCCCGGTTGGCCATCTTGGTGTCAACATTGTTCATGACCATGTTGTTGGATCCTGGGCTGCTGTTTCCAACAAAATTATCAATGCCGGTGCTGGCTCTGTTGATACCAACGTTGTTAGTTCTACCCATTGGGCCTCTGTTGTCAACAGCGTTGTTCATGTTGGTTTTGACATTGTTCATTACCATGTTGTTGCTGTCAGGTGAATTGTTTCCTACAGTGTTACGAATTCCTACGTCATTTTCATTAATACCGACATTAGCAGCTGAAGCAACGGCTACAATAGCCAAGGCGACAATTAAGAAACGCATCTTGATAAATTATTTCTGTAGAAAAAAACAAATTCTTTTTAATTATTACTCTTCTTATAACTTCTTTTATTAAGTCTGTTGGGTAATAAGGCTACTCTAGTAGAAGCGACTAGCATAGAAATTTTGCGACAAGTTTATTAAGTCCCAATATAATAACACATTTTTTGTCTTCTATATTTCGAGATCCGTTATATGCTGAAGTAGCAAAGAACAATTTTTAAAAAACGGTTTGAATAATTAACTTCTATCTTTATATTTAATTTTTTGGAGCAAGAGAGAAATTTTCTCTCGACAAGAAAATTAACTTTCTATCAAGAACTTAATTTTTTGGAGCTCGAGGCTGAATTTTCTCTTCACAACAAGATTTTCTTGACTTAAATAAATTTTTTTGGATCAAGATACGTAATTTTTAAAGGAAGAGAATTAATTTTGTTGAAATAAGTGAAATTTCTTGTCAAAAAAAATTTTTTTTCGCTCAAGAAAATAATTAGGAAGAAAAATATTTTTTTGGCTCAAGTGAAGAATTTGTTTATAATTAATAAGCTTTATTAACTATTAATAAATGATTTTTTAACATCAGGATTTAATAAATATTTATTAACAGATAATAAATTATTTATTAAATGTTAATAAATATTTGTTAACAGTTAACAAATATTTATTAACAATTAATAAGTAATTTATTAACTGTAAATAAGTATTTATATAAAAATATTTATTAAATTAATTCATTGTCTTTAAAGAAATTGAATTATTAATAGTTGATAATTTTTAGATTTTCTTCAAAATCTTCCTCAACGAAGCTTTATTACCCACCGGTACCTTAAATTGTATAATTTGATTTAAAGCTTACGATTTAGACCGAAAACTGAGTTTTCCAATTTGAATCGTAAATTTACTATCAGAGGCATGGTTTATATACTACCTATGTTTATTTAAAAACAGAAATTGTTATTTTTTTAAATGTTTTTTGCATATTTGTTATTACTTTTTTCAATTTACTGTTTTTCCAATTGCCGTAAGCCTTACTATTGACTTAGTTTATTTGTGACTCATTGAAATTTTTCCTCATTCGAGGGATCTCCCTTTACTCAGAGTTACAAAACATGTTTCATCATCAGTTTAATTGTTATATGACGTAAAAAAAACTGCAAATTAATAAATAAAGATATAAGGAACACAGATTTGATACTCGGTGTGTCTATATTTGCACAGGTGCACAGGTGGGTGTGTATGTATGCAGGTGCTTCGCCATATTTGCAACATTATGTTATTCAAGATAATTTTATAATAATAAAAAACAAAAAATTTTTATTTTTAAACCTTTAAAATTTAATTATTTTTAGTTTATTTTTTCAATAAATAATTTTTAACATTTAAGTTACTTAAAAATTTTTTAATTTTAATAAAAAAAAAATATTTTTAAAAAATTGCATTTTTTATTTTTTAAAATTTCTAAATTGCAATTTTTTTTTTTATTTTATTTAACAAAAAAATTTATTCCAGAAAATTATTAAACTTAAAATTTCTATTTCAATTTTTTTTGTTAAATTTATTTTTGAAAAATTGTTCCAAAAAATTATTTTTAAAAAATTCCTTTTTTTATTTTTTAAAATTTCTATTTCAATATTTTTTCTAATTTATATTTAATTTTATTTTTAAAAAATTGTTCCAAAAAAATATTTTTTATTTTTTAAAATTCCTGTCAATTTTTTTGCCATAATTTATTTTTAATTTAAAAAAAAAATTGTTCCATAAAATTATTTGTAAAAAATTGCATTTTTTATTTTTTTAAATTTCTGTCAATTTTTTTTCGCTATAATTTATTTATTATTTATTATAAAAAATTATTAAATATCTGATAAAATAATTTTAAATTTGAATTAAGCGCGCGCGCTTAAAAATTGCCGCCCTCTAGATGTAAAATTCTGAAGCTCCTAAAATAATAAACATAAAATAGTGACAGTTGGTTCTAAAACAAATAAAATAAAAAATAAACATTAGAAATAACCTAAAAAATTTAACTTGTTATTATTTATAATTTTTTTTTAGTTAAAAATGATAAATTTAAAAAATTACTGTAATTATATTGATCAAATAAAAAAATATGCCAAGCGCAGTGACATAAGTGAAACGGAGTTGGAAAAAATATTCGACGAGTGTTTTGACGATATTGAAAAAAAGTTTAAAAAAAATAAACGGGGAATTTGCAATGTCATTTGTAAATTACTTCAACTATTTTTAATTGTTAATTTTTTATTATTGTTATTATTAATTGTTATTTATCATGATCCTCATTTAAGGAGTTTTTTTTTACGGAATTTACAAAGTTATATTTATCCTGGGTTTTATATTTTTCGGAAACTCGCGGTACCTGTCATTACACGTTATCCTACACTAACAGGTAATAATAATAATAATAATAATTATAATGGTATTAATATTAGCAGAAATTAGACAATTTTTGATTTTGAATAAATAAAAAAATTTGAACTTAAAATTCATAATATTAAAGTTAGCCGACGTTTTTAATTTTTTGATTTTTTTTTAATAATTAAATTATGATAAAAAAATTTTTTTTTAAAATTCCACTCATAGTTTTTTTTTTACAAATGTAATTTTTTTTTTTATTTTAAAATAATTTTTTTAATAAAAAAAAGTTCTAAAAATTTTGAGATGTCCCCTAACTTTATTTTTATAATAAATCAATAACAATAATAATGACATTGAAGTTAGCACTCACTTGACTATTTTTTAAGTTTTTTTAATAAATAGATTTTTTCCAAAAAAATGCATTTTGTATTTATAAAAATTTCTATACGTCAATTTTTTTTGCAACAATTTATTTGTACCTATAAAACTAAAATTAGCGGACAGTGAAAAATTTTCATTTTTTGTTTATTAATTGAATTAGTAATAAAAAAATATTTTTAAAAAATTGCACGTATAATTTTTCAAATTTTTTACAAGTAGAATTTTTTCTTTTAATTTTTTTGTAATAAAAAAAAATTCTGAAAATTGTTAGCTGTCTGCTGATTTTATTTTCATTTTATTTGTTAAAAAAATTATTAAATATCTGGTATATTAATTTTCATACAATAATAAAGATATTTTTAAAAGTTTTCACTAATTATTTTTTTTACAAATGAAAATTTTTTTTTATTCTTTATTTTGTGATAATTTATTCAATTAAAAAAAATAATAAAACATTTAAATAAATTATTTTAAATAAAATAATAAATTTTTTTATTCATTAACAGAATATTATGATGAAACATGCTTGGTTGAAAATCCATTCTTCCAACTATCAAGCATCGATTGCTGGCCATGTAACACGATCCAAACGATTCCCGATATGTCGGGATTAAATTGGAGCATACCTCGTAATTTTAATTTTGGGTTTCCTTTTATCAGACAAGAAAACGACAGTATTAATAATTTATCTAGCTTATTTGATATGCTGGAAATAAATAAAGATATTTTTATTAACGACGCTCGGAGAATTAGCTCAAATAATATTGACTACCAGTAAGTACGCAAAAGTTTATTTTATTATTTTTCAAAATTTACAATGATAATTATTTAAAAAAATTAATAATGCAATTTTTTTAAAAAAATTTGTTTGTTAAATAAATTAAAAAAATAGTTTGCTTATTTTAATTAAATAAATTTTTAAATAATTAGAATTATTATTTTTTATTTTTTATTTTACAGAAATATTAATGATGTTATCAATAAAAGATTAGATATTAATAAATCTCAGCTTGGAAAAACACACATATCATGGAGAATAAATAGAATGACACCCGGTAGAATTATACGAAAATTATTTCCAAAACCAAAAGGTACTCCTGATTGGTGGGGACAATCTGTTGAGAGATTTATTTTTATTGATGAACCATTAGCTCCTCTTTATAATTTAGTAAGTAAAATATTTAATTAATTTAATTTAATTAATTTATTTAATGTTATTAAAATTAGCCGGAAATTTTTGAATTTTTTTTTTATTAATTAAATTAAAACTAAAAAATATTATTAAAAAATTGTACTTATAGTTTTTTAATAAAAATAATTAAAAATTATTTCAGCCAAATCCAGAGTGTACAAATGTAATCCTAAGATCTACAAGTGGCTTGCGTTTGATTAAAATGATACCTAGTCCCGAGTGTCTAAGCACTTGTCAGCCTACCGCGATAATTTTAAAAGCTGGTTACACCTGTAAGTACAATAAAGTAATCATGCAGAAGTGGACAATTTAATTAATACAATTTAATTGATAAAATTCCACTTCTTCATAATTACTTCAATAATTAATAGTAAGATAAATAATTTATTTAATTATATTTTACCAACAGTATGGTACAATTGGTTGTACTGGAGACCAATCAGCTACCCAGTGACCAATGCAACGGAAGTTTCTGTTAATTATTTAACGTCCTTCTGTTAAGTACAAAAAAAAAAGCAATAATATCTAGATTTTTTTATAGATATTTTTTATAACGTGCCAAATAATATATAGGTGTAAATTATTTTTATAAAGTCATTTTATATATATTATTAAGAGGATAAGAAAAATTTTGTGTCATTGCAAAGGTCTTGACTTGTACCTTTTCAAGGTTTTATATCAATTTCACCGATAGTCAATTTATTATGAGAAGTATTTAGGTCGCATTCGAAAATACTCTATTTTTAGATATATAATTGAGAAATGACCTTGCATCTTGTGAACTATTGACATTTTTAAAGATATAAGCTCATCCTGATGGTACACTTATCGAGACCTTTCATTTGAGTACCCATATCAATTTTTCATATATTTTATATATTTATATATTTCACAAATATCGTATGTATATAAAATATATAAAAAATGCCATGTGGGTATTCAAATGAAAGATCTCGATGAGTGTAATATCGAAATGAGTTTATATCTTTAAAAATGTCAATAATTAAGAAATGACCTTATATCTTGTCAACTATTGACATTTTTAAAGATATAAGCTCATCCCGACATTACACTCTTCGAGACCTTTCATTTGAGTCCCCACATCAATTTTTCATATATTTTATATATTTATATATATATCATATATATGTATATATGAAAAATATATCAAAAATGCATGTGGGTACTCAAATGAAAGCTCTTAAAGAGTGTTACATCGGAATGAGCTTATATCTTTTAAAACGTCAATATTTAAGAAAGTACAGTGCAATTTTACGTCATTATTTAATAAAGCAAAATTTGATTTATTTATATTTCACCAGTCACGGCAGTCACGTAGTGACTGCAAGGTTGCTAGTATATATTATTTACAATAAGCAGTATTAAATAAATATATTTTTTTTTCAATTTATAATTTAAAAAAAAAATTATTTATTAGAGTTCTTTTCTATCAAAATAAAACAGAAAAAAAAAACATTTATTGCACAAGTTCTAAAAAAAAAAATTCTATTCAATAGAATCAATAAAAAAAATTATATTTTTCCACATATCAATTAAAAGTATCAATTATCTTACACTTAAAGTGTGAGCTAATTACATTTTATTATCTCTGTTTTCAAACTAAATGGATCAACTTAAATTCAGTCCTCTTATCTTCTTTAAATGCGTCATTGAACATAAAAATTCCAAGACATAAAAAAATTATTTTTATAAATTAATTTATTAAGCCAATTATATGAACTTGTACGAGTTGTTAAGTACAATACATTGATTAAGGTACGAACAAATAGATAAATATTAATTAATTGATGAGTAATTTAGCTGCTATCATGGCTACAAAAATTGTTAATAGAGAAGCTTGTAACGAGTTGCCAAAATTGAAGGAATACTCGATCAAGTTTAACTGAGGTAGAGGACGTTTGGTGTGCATTGGGCGCAAGTTGACACTCAATAAATAATTATCTCCGAATTGTTTCTTAACTTCGGATTTAAGAGTTTCATTTTCAAGAACTTGATACAGGCTGCGCTTAGGAGTTTCGGTGTTGAGAAGCAATTCCGTAACTTTATTTATAAATTCTACATTTCCACTCCCTGATATCAATTCACTGGTGAATAATGGTAGAGACTTGTCGATGTTATCATTTGCGTTGTAGACAAATGCCTGAAATAATTAAAATTATTGTTGAATTTTTTTTTTATGTATATAAATATATAGAATATAATTAATGAAGCCATTGAGAAAAACTTTATTTTTTAAAAAATTAGGATGAAATTAATATGGTTAAAAAAACACTCTATCTTTAGATACATAATTAAGAAATGACCTTGTATCTTGTAAACTACTGACATTTTTAAAGATATAAGCTCACCCTGACGTTACACTTATCAAGACCTTTCATTTATATAAATATATGAAAAATTGATGTGGGTACTCAAATGAAAGGTCTCAATGAGGGTAACATCAGAATGAGCTTATATCTTTAAAAATGTCAATAATTAAGAAATGACACTGTATTTTTTCCACTGATAACATTTTTAAAGATATAATCTCATCCTGATGTTCCACTCATCGAGACCTTTCATTTGAGTACCCACATTTATTTTTCATATATTTTATATATTTATATATTTCACAAATATCACATATATAAAATATATACAAAATGTCATGTGGGTACTCAAATAAAAGGTCTTGATGAGTGTAACATTAGGATGAGCTTATATCTTTAAAAATGTCAATAGTTAAGAAATTACCTTGTATCTTCTTAACTATTGACATTTTTAAAGATATAAGCTCATCTCTACATTATACTCATCAGGACCTTTCATTTGAATACCCACATCAATTTTTCATATATTTTATATATTTATATATATTATATACATGTATATATGAAAAATATATCAAAAATGCATGTGGGTACTCAAATGGAAGCTCTCGATGAGTGTAACATCAAGATGAGCTTATATCTTTAAAAACATCAATATTTAGAAAAGTACAGTGCAATTTCAAAAGTCATTTTTTAACAAACCCAAATTTTATTTATTTATAGTTCACGCAGTGACTGCAAATTTGCTAGTTTCTTTTTAATTTATTAAATTTATTTTCAAAATAAAAAAAATTTTCACCTGATATAAACAATCCCCCTTATAAACAGAAGAAACATAATGAGTTTCACCTTCCTTGGGGTATTTAATAATAATATTTTCACGAATAAAAACATTGTACCCAATATCCTCAAAGTCCTTGTGCCAGTTAATAATAGTCAAGGGTTCTTCAGCAGATTCTTTCTTAACAGTGCGACAAACTCTAACTTCCATCCTTTTAAACTCCTTCGTAAGGTACCCGGGTATTCCAAATTGTTTATGCTCTACAAGGCAATCAAAAAACTCCAAATTTTGATGATCATTAATATGATCATTGCTTTGAAAAGCCAACCGTTGATATGGACAAGAAGACTTGATTTTTTCGTCGTTATTATACGTACGAATTGTCATTGCAAAGTTTTCATCAGATTCAGAAAATATTTTTTCAAACAGTAGGAATCTCATTATAGTTATAACTGAAACTGTATCACCTTTCAATTCTCTTATATTTAAAGTGCAACCTGGTTCCAGTTCTTGCAATTGTTGCTTAGTCGAAGGCAATTTTATTAATTTGTCACTCAAAGTCGGTAAATTAACCAATCTAAAGTCTCTGATTGCATCGCTTTCCATGTGCTTATAAATTTCATTTTGATTTTTAACCGGCATATTTTCAAAATTGAATAAAAAAGACTGGGTCTTATTTAGAAAATCTTCCGTCCACTCTTCAAGTTTTGTGTTGTTAGTCGCAGATACTATAGGACTTTTGTATGCAATTCTTTTGTCGGTATAGGAACTGAATGATTGCTCTTTTATTGGATCCTTTTCGTAAACGTAAATCTATAAGAAAAGTTACATTATGATTATAAGTCGGTTTAAAAAAAAAAAAATTATTTTTTCAGCTTCAATTTTAAACTTTAATAGAAAAAAATTGCAAGAGTAAATTCTAAGATAGATATTTTTTGGGTTAGAAAAATATGTATAGATGCAAATTGAATAATTAAGAAATTACATTGTATCTTGTGAAAGATTGAAATTTTTAAAGATATAAGCTCATTTTGATGTTACACTCATCGAGACCTTTCATTTGAGTACCCACATCAATTTTTCATATATTTTATATATATATATATATGAAAAATGGCATGTGGGTACTCAAATGACAGGTCTCGATAAGTGTAACATCGAAATGAGTTAGTATCTTAAAAAATGTCAATAATTAAGAAATGACCTTGTATCTTGTGAACTATTAACATTTTTGAAGATATAAGCTCACCCCGACATTACACTCATCGAGACCTTTCATTTGAGTACCCACATCAATTTTTCATATATTTTATATATTATATACATTTAACAAATAGCATTTATATAAAATATATAAAAAATGTCATGTGGGTATTCAAATGAAGGGTCTCGATAAGTATAACATAGAAATGAGCTTATATCTTCAAAAATGTCAATAATCACGAATTGAGCTTGTATTTTGTGAACTATTGACAATTTTAAAGATATAAGCTCATCCTACTGTTACATTTATCGAGACATTTCATTTGAGTACCCACATCAATTTTTCATATATTTTATATATTTATATATTTCACAAATACCATATATATAAAATATATGAAAAATTGATGTGGGTACTCAAATGACGGATCTCGATGAGTATAACATTAAAATGAGCTTATATCTTAAAAAATGTCAATAATAAAGAAATGACATTGTATTTTGTCCACCGACAACATTTTTAACAATATAAGCTCATTCTGATGTTACACTCATCGAGACCTTTCATTTGAGTACCCACATGCATTTTCATAAATTTTTCATATATACATATATATAATATATATAAATATATAAAAAATTGATGTGGGTACTCAAATGAAAGCTCTCGATGAGTGTAACATCAAAATGAGCTTATATCTTTAAAAATGTCAATAAAAAGTCTTTTTTTTATTATTTCAATAATCTTACCTGAGCTAAGCAAGTTCCTTTAGTAATAGAAGCGACATAATCAGTTTCAATTCCCTTTTTGGTTCTAAAAACAGCATTTTGCTCCCTAGCGTATACAATAGTACTAATATTAGGCGGCAAATCATCCGCACCAAAAACTGCAACATTTTTTTTTATTCTTTCTTCTTTAAGATTACAAAGTTCATAAAGCACGCAAGTATAGCTGCTATTTTTAAATTTATCATCAATATTAAATTTTTCATGTTTAAGTAAATCCTCTTCAAGCAGAAGAAATGAACGCTCGATCGCATTATTCGAACTAAATTTATTATCAGCTTTAACAGACGGATGGGAAACTAAATAAATAGATTCATAACAATTAAACTGACGAGAATGCCAATGTGGCGGATAACGCACAAATTCAGTAAAATTCCGATATATTTCTGGATAAGTAGAATTACTTTTAAAGATACTTCCGAGCACTTCAATAGTACTCTCGTTACGTTGTAAGCGATTGACAGTTGCACCAGCCCTAACATTTTTATATTCTATAAGTCCTTTTGTTTCACTTTTAATTACTGGCGCTACGGCCACTAACAAACTCCCTATCCACAATAATAAATTATGAGAAAATATCATTTTTTAAAGAAATTTCTTTTGAAGGAAACTGATGAATTTTTTTTTGTCAGTGCGCTCTTTTTATAATTTAAAAATATTTTATTAAGAAGAAGAGGGGGAAGAATAGTTTTAAGAGCTTTAAATGTGTCAGTAGATCGAAGGTTTTTTATTGGATGTTACTAATGGCTCTAATGGCTGATATTTGATATAATAATTCATATCTTATAAATTGTTATCAAGAACACTAAGTATTTTATTATGGCTAAGGCGATTTTTTTTTGATAACGAGCGAGAAAAATTTTAACTTTTAGACTAATAATCGGGTCTTGTATTTATTTTATATTTTTTTAGCTCCGATTTTGACAATAATTATTATGATTTTTATTTTAAATTAGAATGTTCTTGAGAGAATAAGAAAAATTTTGGATGATAGAATCATGATAAAATCGGTTATTTTAGTGTCATTGACTTGAATTTGTGACTTTTCAAGGTTTCATATCATTATTTTCACTAATAGTTTATTTATTATGATAAGTATTTAGGCTGCAGTAGAAAATACTCTATTAATAGATACATAATTGAGAAATGACCTTGTATCTTGAGAACTATTGACATTTTTAAAGATATAAGCTCATCCTGATGTTACGCTCGTCGAGACCTTTCATTTGAGTACCCACATCAATTTTTCATATATTTTATATATTTATGAATTTCACAAATATCAAATATATGTACATATATATAAAAAGTTAAATTTAGAAATGACCTTGTATCTTGTTAAATATTGACATTTTTAAAGATATAAGCTCATCCTGATGTTACATTCATCGAGACCTTTCATTTGAGTACCCACATCGATTTTTCATATATTTATATATGTCGGAAAAGCATTATTAGGGGCGTTAGTACAGTCCATTGGATTCGTTTATTCAATTATTTATTAATTTAGAATAATTAAACTATAACACTGATCTAAATTTTGAAATATAATGTACGCTAACTTGTATAAACAATACTACGATTAATTATCCAAATATAATTAATATACAAGGTAAAAGCGCTGAGGAATAAGACCGAGAACGAATCCGGGATCAGCAGGATGTATGCGATTTTTACTTGATCAATGCTCAACGAGAACTATCCGTCTAAGTACCCTAAGTACTTCTTTCACTTAAAAATATTTCGACAGCCCTCATTGTCTGTCGATATCTAACTGTATACTTTTTACTTCTATCCTGTGACCTCGGCTACGTTTGGTAACCATTGTCACTCCGGACTCAAGCCCATCACCATAACCATAAAAATTATAATCGGCTTAAGTTATAAATAATTATTAAATATTCTATGCTTTACAATTTTGCTTAAAACTAACAGACAAACTAAAATATTGGGAATTTCCTATCTCTAGGAAAACCCAGCTCAATATTATCTCCGACATATATATATATATATAAAACATATAAATATATGAAAAATTGATGTGGGTACTCAAATGAAAGATCTCGATGA
>CAJNRD030001114.1:11477678-11515501 GCA_905319865.3 Cotesia congregata
TAAATATATAAAATATATAAAAAATTGATGTGGGTACTCAAATGAAAGGTCTTGATGAGTGTAATGTCGGGATGAGCTTAAATCTTTAAAAATGTCAAGAGACAAAATTTTTCTTACTCTCTTAATAATATAGATAATTAATAATTGGTAATTTATTATTTATTATTAAGTAGAGTCTTACCGGTGCATTGGTAACGGATGATGACTGCTGCTCGGTGCATTGCTGTTACTATCAGCACTCTGAGGGCTGTTGGGAGAGTCACCGTTCAGCGGAGCAGGACTCGAATTTCTTTGACCGGTCATCGTCTGCTCCGGGTAAGGAATTGAAATCTCCACGTGGGGTGTTAGGAAATGCATCGGTGGGGTTGCGTTATCCACCGAACGATTCCCGGTACTGTCTCCACTGTCTGATAATGGCGCAGATGGCATTGCTTCATTTGGTGAACAACTATTTAATAATGAACTTGAACTATTTGGTCCTGGATTATCTAAATCTATTCCATGTCTGTAAAATTAATTTTTTTTTTTATTAAATATTTATTTATATTAAAATTTAATTTGTAAAAAAAAAATTAATTTAAAAATAAAAAAAATTCATTAATAAAGAAATTATAATTAATTAAAAAATATTGAATTAAAAAAAAATTAATAATTTTCCGTTGTCTAAATAATTTAATATTAAATATTTAAATTAATTTTATAAATTTTATTAATTGATAATAAAAATAAAATAAATATAATTATAATAATTACCTATTAAAAAAGTGTAACCTCAAGCATTTCATAGTAGCAGCGCGATAATTACAAAGCGGGCATGATTTAACCATATCATGTTGACCAACATGTTCATTTTGAAAATGAGCGCGCATAGCAATTTGTCGCTGAAATCCGCGGTTGCAAATTGGACAATGGTAAGGCAATGTTTTAGAATGTGTTGTAAAATGTTCTGCTAAATGGTCTTTGCGAAAAAATCGCTTTTGACAAACTCTACATTCATAAGGTTTTACTCCGGTATGACGCATCTATAAAAAAAAATAAAAATAATTATTAATAATAATAATAAATTTTTATAAATTAATAAAATGAATAAATTACCTTATGTCGACGCATATTAGCGCCATTTGAAAATTTCATGTTACATACATCGCATTCAAACATTTTTCTATGAGATCTGTGTCCACTTGAGTGTCCACTCTCATCATTATCAGCATCATGCTCATTAACTTCAATACTTTCGACACTTTCTACTCCTTCTCCGCCAGCTAAACATTGCTCTTGATGGACTGAAAACACTGCTTTATTCAATGTTTCGTAATTATCACATCTATCACACCTTTAAAAAAATTTTAAAAATTATTTATTAATTAGTATTAAAATTTTGCTTTATTAAATAATGACTTTTGTTAAATTGCACTGTACTTTCTTAATTATTGACATTTTTTAAGATATAAGCTCATTTCTATGTTACACTCATCAAGAGCTTTCATTTGAGTACCCACATACATTTTCATATATTTTTCATATATCAATATATATAATATATATAAATATATGAAAAATTTATGTAGGTACTCAAATGAAAGCTCTTGATGAGTGTAACATAGAAATGAGCTTATATCTTAAAAAATGTCAATAATTAAGAAAGTACAGTGCAATTTAACAAAAGTCATTATTAAATAAAGCAAAATTTTAATTTTTTATATTTTACAAGTCACGGCAGTCACATAGTTACTGCAAGGTTGTTAGTGTCTCTTAATTCCAATTTCATAACAAAAATATGTACTTACCAATAATGAAAAATTAAAAATTAAATCAGAAAATAATATCCTACAAGAATTAAAATTCCGTGATATTGATTTTGTAAATTATATTCATAATATTTAGTATTGACATTTATTACAATAAAAAATAGCCTTGCTTATTGATAATTAAATATTAGAAAAAAAAATTAACAATTCATCTACGGCCTTTGCCTTTGCCTTTTTTAGCCGTCGAGGAAGACTGCTGAGGTTCACTAGAGCTCTGTTTACCCTGGCGTGTTTTCAGATTGGGGATGCTTGTCCCAACGTAACCCATCAGCGAGTCTCGGGTAGGGTAATCTGGGTTAACTGGCGTGCCATCATCATTTTTTAATTGCACACGTATACGTCCTCGGTACAGCAATTCTTTGCTCCGCTCTTTGGGATGTAATTTGTTTTCTACACCGACTTTCAATCCAGCTGCCAGAAGGACGTCCCTGATCTCCTGGTGAGTTGGGTTCTCAACACATTTTGACTTTGGCAGCTTACGTCCCTCTGCGCGAGATTTTTTACTGTTTATGTACAGTGGATAAATACAGACCCACCTGTGAAAAATAATTATGCTTAGATTATTATCGAAATTATTTATTTAAAATAGTTTTTTTATTTAAATATGCTAAAATATATGAAAAATTGATGTGGGTACTCAAATGAAAGGTCTCGATGAGTATAACACCGGGATGAGCTTATATCATTAAAAATGTCATTAGTTGACATAATACAATGTAATTTCTTAATTATTGACATTTTTAAAGATATAAGCTCATTTCTATGTTACTCTCATCGAGACCTTTCATTTGAGTACCCACATGAATTTTTTTATATATTTTATATATATGGTATTTGTGATATATATAAATATATGAAAAATTGATGTGGGTACTCAAATGAACGGTCTCGATGAGTATAACATCAGGATGAGCTTATATCTTTAAAAATGTCAATATTTTACAAGATACAAGGTAATTTCTTAATTATGTATCTAGAGGTAAAGTATTCTCGACTCAGCCTAAATACTTATCATTTATCATATATCTTAATAATAATAATAATTACCTAAAAACAGGTACAGCACCATCACTGCTGTCATAATTAGTATTGAGTTGTGCTTCATTATCCCCGTCCTGCTCGTCATCTCTATTGGATCCAACTTCACCATTATCATTATTTATAACCGAGGATGAGTGAGAATCCACCTCATTTTCCCCATTATTCCCATCAATACCATCTGACATTATATACTTCAAAAATACTCTTCATCTATTAAATTCCTAAAAAAAAAAAAACAATATTTATCACATTAAAATCACTACTCACTTTATTATTTTTAATTTTATTTAATATAAAAATTATTTTTAATATATTATTTATAAAAAATTCCATTTTTTTATTTTTATTTCAATTTTTTTAGCAATAATTTTACACTAAAATTCAGCAGATATTTGATAATTTTAATAATTTCTCTAACAAATAATTGGAGCAAAAAAAATTAACATGTAGAAATTTAAAAAAATAAATGCAATTTTTTAGAACAAATTTATTTAAAAAAAAAAAATCACTGCTAACTTTAATGTCATTAAAAATTATTAAATATCTGCTCAAATAATTATCATAAATTTCTACTAACCCAATTTTTTGCCACATAACCTCTTTTTAATTCTTAAAACTCAAATTAAAAAAATTATATTATTATATTCTTCTTTAATTTTAATAAAAAATAAAAACTAACTCTAAACTAAAAAAAAAATAAGATAAATTTATAAAAAAAATTTCTACTCACTTTCTTGGTCTATTATTGTCAATCCATGTGACTAGATTTTCCACTGTATTTATTTATCTGGTAGAAAAATATTTAAATTAATTAATTTTAAATATTTTAATTAAAAAAAAAAAATTGTTAATTAAGAAGAAATAATAAATAGTGACAGTATGGGATTTTTTATGATTTATTAGGGCAAGGTGCAATTGTTAAATTATTACCCAATACTATATATGTGTATATGTATATATATATATGATTACGGCATAGAAACACCTGGTTAGTAAAACGCAATGCCAGAGTGCACTGCACTTTGTCCCAGTTTTCAATTTAATCCGTCACTTGTGACGTAGATTTAAATAATTTATTTTTTTTTATTTATTTAATAAAATAATAAAATAATTAATGATTAATTTTTAAAAGAAAAAAATTTTTATCACAATTACTCACAAAATGTCACTTTTAAATTGTAAAACAATAATAAATTATTTTTATCTGAATATTATTAAAATTTCATTATTTTTTTATTATTTAAAGTTTCTTAATTTGAAAATTTATCCAATTTGAAAAAATAGTTGAGCGTCGAAAATTTTAGGTGGTTGTTTTTTCGACTTTTTATTAAAACACAAACTATTGTTTATTTTTTAGTTCCAAATTTTTAGGACAGGTGGAACTTATTGGCAAAGTAGTGGGGGGGTAAAGTAGACACTGAGTTAGCAGACGTCTAAAAATTTTTGATTTTTTTTTTTAATTAAATTACAACTAAAAAGATATTTTTAAGAAATTGCACTTATAGTTTTTCAAGTTTTTAACATGTGATATATTTTTTTTTAATTGTTTAATTGAAATTTTTTGGATAAAAAAATTTCTAAAAATTTTGAAATGTCAGCTAACTTCATTTTCATGGGGGTAAATATTTTAAATTTTGTAATTTGTAATTTGATTAGAAATTTAAGATTTAAAAAAATTTTTTGACAGTTCAAATAAAATTGAAGAATTTTTTTAATTCGATATTTAATAGAAAAATTAGATATTTTTTTATTGAAAATATTTGATAGTTTATCATCAGAGGTAAAAATTCAAAGTTTTAAAAATGCTCATAGATGTCGCTGTAGTCTTCAGAAAAATTAGAGACACAATCGCTTCATGTTATTATTTATTGTCCGCCTAGAATTTCCTCAAGGATTACCTCGAAAAAGTTGTCATGGAACTATAACTACTCAGATTAATTGATAAATGCTCTTAATTGCTCAATTCAAATTCGCAATTGCTCACCCTATCAATTAATTATTTAATTAGTTATTAAAAATTAAAAATACTATATTATTTTTGCCTATTACACGTAAACCAATAGACTTTTCTTAAAAATTTTTTATGTAGACGGTTGGGAACGTTTCTTTGATCAATTCCAGGGACAGTTTTTAATTGCGGGAGATTTCAATGCCCATTATTCTCTATGGGGTAGTTTGTCAGAATGTAAGGGAGGTAAAACTTTAGTGGATGCCCTCGAGCGCAAAGAAACCTTCTGTTTAAGCGATGATGGCAGTAGCCCTACCCATCTCGGCTCTTCATTAGGTGTGTTTTCTTGTAAATTAATCTGGTATTAAATTGACAAGGATTCTGTGATTTTTAATTAAAAAGATCATAAATATTTCATTTTTATAATGATTTATTTTATTGGGTACTCTGACTCTTCTTTTACATCAATTTGGTCGGTAAAAAGTCTCAATAGATGTTGGGAAGATATAAATATTCTGAAGTAGGTTCAGTTAATTGAATTTTCTCTGATGTTCATCATCGCAAAGTTACTTCATGATTACACTCATTTTGTAATCGATCAGTTTCGGGATCGCTGTTATATAAGAATGTCCTTATACTCTTGATAAATATAAAAACCGGCGACCAATAATTTTATTATTAGGTGATGTTTTTTTTTTTTTTATAATGGTGAGATCTTTTTGGTTTAGTAGTAGCTCTATCGCCAAGGCCATATCTTTCTGACATGCAGTCATCAACTTCTAAATTAATGTCACCATCACGCTGAATTAAAAATTCTATCATGCGAGATAATCTGTTATCACTCGCAGCATAACACAATGGTGACTCAGCCCACAAAAATACCAATTAAAAATTATAAATTTTAAAATATAGAACATTAATGTATCTTTAATGAATTACTCATGATAAAATATGATAGCTAGATATAATAAAAAAATATTTCTAAGAAATAATAATAAATTTCATCAGAAAAAAATTGACACATATTTTTTTTAATTCGTGGGTAATTGTTATAATAATAATAATAATTAACAAATGCCCTGGAGGCTTTCATTAATAACTTTGTTTTTTTCGATGGATATTATTAATTGATTGGAAAAAAAAATCTTTTTATTAATTCAATCCCGGTTCTTACTAACGACAGTTGTTAACTATGGCTTCAATTGCTTGGATAATTTTTGGCACAATATTAATTATTAATTCTGCAACTTCTATTGTACAAAGTAAATTATTTTTTTTTTTTTAATTAATATTTATTCCAAAAATAATTATTAATATTTCTTCAGTTATTTTTTTTTTAATTAATATTTATTATTAAAATTTCTTCATTAATTTTTATTTAAATTTAATTTTTTTTCAGACTTTGGTAGCAATAGAAAATGTCATTGCGGTTACGTTGAAAATTTTTGCAGTGCAAATTTACAATTATTTAACTATCTTAACAATCATAATTGTTATTCGGTAAGAAAATTTCTTATTTTTACATTTTTTATAATATTTTATGTATTATTATTTTTTAATTTTAGTACTCTCCAGCCTATTGTCCGGATAATAAAGTTCGATACTGCAGCATCCCAGATGGTTCAATTAGTGAAACCTGCGGGATGAAAAAAATGACGGTGATGACCAAAAAGATTAATGGACAGTCTCAAGTTGGTGAACATCCCTGGCAAGCTGCCATTTTGACGAGTAATGGAGATGGCAATTATAAGTACAAAGGTGCTGGTGCTCTAATTCATAAGAAACATGTTATTACTGTTGTACAGAACGTTGAGTAAGTTTTAATTTAATAACTAACTATTTAACTAAAAATAATTATATATAAAATAATTAACTATTTCTTCTTCAATATTGAATTTAAAATTTTTTCGCCATAATTAATTAAAGAAATAATTTAAATAAAAAATAATATTCTATTTCTTCTTCAGTATTCAAATTTTACTCTTCTCACCATTATTAATCAATGAAGTAATTTAAATAAAAAGTAATTGTATATTTCTTCTTTAGTAATTAATCCCACTGTTCTCACTATTATTAATCAAAGAATTGAAAAAGCAATAATTGTCTATTTCTTCTTCATATTAAAATTTAATTCTTTTTATTATTATTTATCAATGAAAAGAATAAAATAATTGAATATTTCTTCTTTAAATTTTATTCTTCGCAATATTATTAATCAAAGGAGTAATTTAAATGAAAAAGAATTATATATTTCTTCTTCAGTAATTAATCTGAATATTCTCACCATTATTTATAAAAGAAGAAATAAAAAAAAAATTGTCTATTTCTTCTTCAGTATTTAAATTTTATTCTTCTTCATTAATTAATCCCAATATTCTCATAATTATTAATCAAAGAGAAGTAATTTAATTAAAAATAACTTTTATTTCTTTTTCAGTATTAAAATTATATTTTTTTCACCATAATTAATCAATGAAGAATAAAAAAAAATTAATTGTCTATTTCTTCTTTAGTAATTAAACCCCAATATTTTCATCATTATTAATAAAAGAAGAAATTTAATTAAAAAATAATTGTCTATTTCTTCTATTATATTCTTCTCAATATAATTAATCAATAAAGAATTGAAAAAAAAAAAAAACAAATTGTCTATTTCTTCTTTAATTTCCAGAACCGGTGATGTAATTCGTCTTGGAGAATGGGATCTGTTATCAAATCAAGAAATATGCAGCCAACAAGATTACCAGGCAAAAAAAATTATCAAGCACCCTGGGTTCAACACCGACACGATGGAAAACAACATTGCATTGATAATATTAGACAGGAATGTTCCATTGGCAACAAGCCCGCATATCAGCACCGCTTGCTTGTCTTCATCAACTCCATCATTCGGAAGTAGATGCTGGATTGCTGGGTGGGGTGGCTGCCAACAATTGACACCAGGAACTACCAAGAGATTAAGAGATGTCAATATTCCTATTGTGAACCGCTGGGCCTGCCAGCAATCAATTCAAAATTTTCTAACCGAAACTTATGAACTGCCTGAAAGTATTTTCTGCGCCGGTGAAGGAAAAATGGACTCTTGCATGGTAATTTTTTTTATTTTAATCTCTTCTATTTTTATCTTCTTCTATTTATTTTTTTTTATTTTGTGATTTTAGATTGATGGAGGCGCTCCATTAGTTTGCGAATCAGCTTCAGGAAGAATGGAAGTCGTAGGATTGGTTTCTGCATCTGTTGGATGTCAGCAAAATGTTCCGAGTCTATTTACTGATGTCAGTAAATTTACTTCTTGGATTCATAAACAAGTTTTTGAGCATTGTTAAATAATCAAATTTGATATTGATTTTTTTGGAAGAAGATGATAATAAATTATAACTTTAATTATCATTTTTTAATGTGAAACTGGGAACTTTGCAGTCACTACGTGACTGCCGTGACATGAGCTATGGATAAATAAAATTTTGTTTCATTAAATAATGAATTTTATTAAATTGCACTGTACTTTCTTAAATATTGACCTTTTGAAAGATATAAGCTCATAATGATGTTACACTCATCAAGAGCTTTCATTTGAGTACCCACATGCATTTTTGATATATTTTTCATATATACATATATATATAATATATATAAATATAGAATATATATGAAAAATTGATGTGAGTATTCAAATGAAAGGTCTCGATGAGTGTAACATTGGGATAAGCTTATATCTTTAAAAAAGTCAATAGTTCACAAGATACAAGGTCATTTCTTAATCATTGACGATTTTTAAGATATAAACTCATTCCGATGTTATACTCATCGAGACCTTTCATTTGAGTACCCACATCAATTTTTTTATATATTTTATATATATGGTATTTGTGAAATATATAAATATATAAAATATATGAAAAGTTGATGTGGGTACTCAAATAAAAGGTCTCGACGAGTGTGATATCAAGATGAGCTTATATCTTTAAAAATGTCAATATTTCACAAGATACAAGGTCAGTTCTTACTTATTGACATTTGTAAAGATATAAACTCATCCTGATATTATGCTCATCAAGACCTTTCGTTTGAGTACCCACATCAATTTTTCATATATTTATATATTATATTATATTATATATATATATGTAGATATGAAAAATATATCAAAAATGCATGTGGGTACTCAAATGAAAGCTTTTGATGAGTGTAATGAAAGGATGAGCTTATATCTTCAAAAATATCAATAGTTCTCATAATACAAAGTCATTTCTTAATTATGTATCTAAAGATGGATCTATTATCTTGTTTATAAACTTAAAAAATAGATAGATAGATAGATAGATAAAAAATTTTATTTGGCTCTGGAGCCTAAGCTCCCTCAAAGCCATCAATATTTAAATTACATTGGTTTACATAGGTTACAAGATTACTTAACTAATTAAAGGTTTACAATTAGATTTAATTTTAAATGTAATAAAATCCAGCTGGATCATTTAATACAAACAAATAACTTAATTTAACTTCGTAATAATTATACAAATAAATATATTTCAATAAGATCAAAAATAAAGATTACAGTTGCTAACTGTCATGTTCAAAAAAGTAATTGAAGCAAGCATTTTTAAATTCAACAATGACACAATTAGCCCGCGGCATACGTAGGTAGTCCTGTCGGACATCACCTCTACGTAATGCTACAGGCAAAAAGTCTAGTTTTGAAGCGAATAACTGCCGATAATTTAGTCGAATTTCTTTATAAAAATAGACAAGCAATGAAATAATCTCTTCTCGCTGCAAGCTTTAGCCAACCTAACTTTTTAAAATATGGAGTAACATGTTCATATTTTGGTACTTTATAGATAAATCTAACACATGAGTTCAATTTACGCTGCATCTTTAATAATAATTTATTTGACATATTCGTATATGCCGCACAACAATAATCAAAGATAGGAATTATTAAAGTAGATACTAGCTTAATGCGTAAAGTTTCACTAAATATTTCATTGTTTATTTTTAACTGTGCTAGAATACTCATAGCGCGATTGCACAAATTTGTTACTTGGTTCTCCCATGAGTGAGTACTATCTATAATCACCCCAAGGTATTTTACAGTGCAACTATAAGGAATAGCACACCCCTCCACAAAGATTGCGTCAGCTAGCCTGCACTCATCACTACTAATTTTTGCTCTACTTCCACAAATGATTGCTTTCGTCTTCGAAGGATTTATTTTTAGATGATTAGTTCTACACCAATCTGTAATTTTCATTATTTCATCGTTAAGCTTATTCACACAATCACTGATTTCAGAAAGATGGCAAGAAAGGTATATCAGTAAGTCATCAGCATAGAATAAGTACTGGCAATCTAAACATTTAGCTAGATCTGTGATGTATAGTGAGAATAATAACGGACCAAGCACACTTCCCTGAGGTACATCACTTACAATTTCTTCCCACGACGAGTTACCTTCGCTTGAGCGTACGGACTGCTTCCTATTTGCTAAATAACAAATATAAATAATGCTGTGAAGCGGGAAAGAATAGGAGTTACGGATAATTTATTACGTGAAGCGTTCCAACATTCACGTAACAGGATAATTGGTAGGAAAGGATTGTGGAGAGGATCATCTTAATGTGAGTGTATAGAATATGTGAGAAAAAATTATTAGATAGCTCGGACTGGGATTCGAACCCAAAATAATTATAAAGAAGAATACCTTTCTTACATTTCTTAGAGTAAAAAAAAATGTATTTTTAAAAAAAGAATTAACAATATTGTAGTAAAAAAGTACAGTTTTAAATTTGTTAAAAAAAATTTTAGATTAAAATTTTTAAATTGTTTTTTTTTTTTTAATTAAAAAAAATTTGAAGATAAATTTGGTATTTCTTCAGCTAAGAAATAAAATTAATTTCTGCTTACAATATTGCTCAATTTTTTATAAATAAATTTTTACAAAGAAGAAATAAATAAAACCTTAATTTCTTTTAATTAACTTAATTTAATTAAAAAATTATTAAATAAAGAATTCAATTAATACAAAACACATGAACAATATAATAATAATAAAAAACCCAAATTTTTATTAAATAATTCCACAAAAAATAATCAATACATTTCTTCCCAAAATTCACTTTCCAAATTTACGAACTTTTTCCTCTTCTTCCGGAGTAAAATCATTCACGGCACCAAACTGGGTTCTTAATTGCTCAGTAGTCTTCCCTTTCATCTTATGAGCGATAGTTTTGCAAATAGTTTCCATCAGGGGCTTAATGTCGAGGTAGTTTGCAGCCTCAATAAGATCTAAGAGCATTCCTTGTTCCATCTTGAAAAATTCAGCGTTCCATGCACACATGTCGTCAGTTTTTACTGAATAAGCATCTTCATTATTTTCCTCGAACGGCAGATCATTTTTATAATGAATAGCCCATTGGATTATTTTATCCAAAATTACAGAGTTAATAATTGGCAAAGGAATTGGCACTTCTTCATCGGTTTCATCTTCTCCAAGGCTTTCTAACATTGTTTTAATTGTTGTTGAACATTTGAGTATTTCCACATCAACTTTAAATACTACTCCGTCGTTACTTTTCAATTTTATAATTGCCATTTTTATAATTTTATTTATAAAAATTTTTAATTCACAATTTTTTTTTAATAATTTATAATTTATAATTTATAATTTTAATTTAATTAATTTTTTATTGTAATTTTATTGTTATTATTTTTAATTTTATTAATTTTTGATTTTTATTTTAATATTAATTGTTATTTTAATTTAATTTAAAAATGCGTCTGTTCGCTTCAAAATTTTTGACTAAAATGTAGCTGATAATTTTACTTGACTACTACTATAGTAATTATTAAGATTAATTTATGGCAGTACTTTCAATACAATAGATTAAAGAATTTATTTTTAAGCCTATTTATAGATAGCTTCGTAAATAATTGCTTATTTAAATAAGTTATGTAGGTTCAAAAATTTCTAATGTATGTATTAATACAAACATTTTTCATTTTTCTTGAGATTCAAACAAATAATAGATTAAAAGATTAAACTAAAAATACACTTGAATAGAAAATTGAATAATTGAAATATATAAATGAATTTTTGATAAAAATAATAAATGAAAATGAAATTAATTTTTTTTGTAAAAAAAAAAACACAAATTAATTAATTAGATTCAAGAGAAAAATTCATGATCTAAGAAGTTTATGTTGTTTTGAGTAAATTATTGACATTTTTAAAGATATAAGTTCATTTTGGTGTTAGTCTCACCAAGACCTTTCATTTGAGTACTTACATGGTTTTTTTCATATATTTTATATATATGGTATTTGTGGAATATATAAATATATAAAATATATGAAAAATTGATGTGGGTACTCAAATGAAAGGTCTCGATGAGTGTAATGACAGGGTGAGCTTATATCTTTAAAAATGTCAATATTTCACAAGATACATGGTCATTTCTTAATTATTGACATTTTCTAAGATATAAGCTCATTTCGATGTTATACTCATTGAGACCTTTCATTTGAGTACCCACATGGCATTTTTTATATATTTTATATATATGATATTTGTGGAATATATAAATATATAAAATATATGAAAAATTGATGTGGGTACTCAAATGAAAGGTCTCGATGACCGTAACATCAAAATGAGCTTATATCTTAAAAAATGTCATTAGTTGACGAGATACACTGTCATTTCTAAATTATTGATATAAAATTTTTGTTCAAAAATTGTTCATTTTTATTTTCAATAAAAATATTAAAGTACAAAAAAATATCAATAAATTTCACAATTTATAGTCATGTCTATCATCTAAATTATCAATAAAAAATTAACAAGTATTAGCAATTTGTTCATGAATCCATGGAACATAATTTCTAACATTAACATAAAGACCAGGAATCGGTTGTCCACAGCTAACACCACCAGCAACTAGACCAACAACTTCCCACTGACCATTCGCTCGTTCGCAGATAAGAGGAGCGCCTCCGTCACCCTGAATAAATTTAAACATTAATTTTTTAAATACTTCAAATTAAATCAGATCAATAAATAAATAAACAAATTAATTAATTAATTACTTAATAAATAAATAAATTATTAAATAAATAAAGTAATTAATTAATAAATTAATTACTTAGTAAATAAATAAATAAATTAATTAATTAATAATTTTTTTACCGAGCAAGAATCTTTTCCCGGTTCACCCCCAGCACAAATAAGACTTTTTTTGTCTAATTTAAAATTATGAGACAATCTCGTTGTTTGTAACCGCGCTTCGCATTCATTATCGTCAACAATTGGTACGTTAACTTCTTTCATATATATCGAAGCTCCAAAATTACGATAGGGCTCTTCACTCCATCCAGAGACCCAGCATCTCTTCTTAGCTTTGGGGACTTCCATAGGCAAGCATGCAAAATTTATATGAGGATTATTAGCGAGAGGAACTGAAGAAGTAAGTCTTAATAGCGCTATATCGTCCCCTATATTGTCGTCGAACGTCGGATGGGTTATCATGAATTGCACTCTGTAGTCAAATCGTCTACAGATATCTTCTCCGTAGTCGCTAGTGTCTCCTATGCGAATTATTAATGAAGTTTGTCTGTAAGATTTATTTTTATCAATTATTAATATTAATTTTTTGATATATTAATTAAAAATTTATTTATAAATATAGTTTTAAAGATGATACTAGACTCAATTTTGTAGAAAACTAATTATTTTTAAATGGTTCTTTTTTTATAATTCACTTGTTGGAACGAAAGAGGGCGCTTAAGTCGTGTAAAAAAAAAACTATCCGCGGGAAAGTCTTAATTATATTTAAAATTCAATTGGAGATACAATTAATTTATTATTAAAATATAAAAATTAAATTAGCCATCTGAAAAATTTTATAAATTTTTATTAATAAATTTTATTAATTAGAATTTTTATTGATTAAAAATTGCTTAATTTTTGCTAATATTAATAAAAAATAAAAAAATTATTGATATTTAAGAATAAAAACTTACGGAATTGATGAAACTTTATGAGCGACGGTCAAAACATGATTACTCGTTATTAAAACACCTGCGCCAACTTTGTACAGTTTCTTCTTTAGTTCTTGTAAAATAGCAACGTGCCATGGATATTCACCAAGGTTAGCTACCCCTTCAGGAAGAGATGTAGTAGTTAATTTTCTTAAACCACACACTTCATTAGTCATTCCAAAACCAATGTCGCAATATTTAGCTTGGCCTTTCTCGCATTTATCTGGACATTCCTAATAATAATTAATTTATTAGTTCATTATTATTATTATTATTATTATTATTATTATTATTATTATTATTACTATTGTTTTAAAAATTTAGAAGAAGAAAATTTTGATTTCTTCTTCTTTTTATTATTATTATTATTATTATTATTATTATTATTACTATTGTTTTAAAAATTTAGAAGAAGAAAATTTTGATTTCTTCTTTTTATTATTATTATTAAAAAAAATTTCAAACAGTTAAATAATAATAATAAATTTTTTAATTTTATTATTATTATTATTAAAAAAAAATTTCAACCAGTTAAATAATAATAATAAATTTTTTATTTTTATTGTTATTATTATTTATTTAAAAAAATTCTTACCTCATTTGTTATCCGTAAATCAATAGCATCAGAAAATTGACATAATTTATTTAAATCATCACAATAACAATTTAATAATCGGACGTTGGCAGCTAGAATAATTATTTAATTTTTAATTTATTTATTCATTAATTCTAAATTTTTTAATTTACAAACTTTAACAATAATTAAAATTTTAAAAAAAATAAAATTACAAATAGGTATTTCATTAATTTGATAAATAATTAAGAAATATTATAAATAATTTATATTTCTTCTTTATTAAATAATTTTTATTATTTAAAAAATTCTAATCATTTAATATTTCTTCAAATTTTTATAATTACAGAAAATTTAAGTCAATAAATTTTATAAAAAAAACAAGTTAGTTTTATTTTTAAAAAAATTTTCTTTAAAATTATGAATTTTAAACCTTAAAAAAATACTACCTCTTTTTTCGCGTGTTACTCTAGTAAGATTTTGCAAACTAAATCCACTTGTTGCTCTAACAATTATTAAAACTAAAACTAAAACAATTCCAAAAATTTGCTTAAACATTTTTACTAAACCAAAATAGACGCGCGATGTTTATCATACTCTGAAATAAACTTTGAATGAAGCTAAACTACTCTTCTCTGGATATTTATATACATTATTGTCGAAGTAAATGTAATGATTATCATTAACACCTCATGTATGAACCATAAAAAAAAAAAGTGGTCAATGCTCAGCTTCACCCTCTTATTTTGAGGATTGATACAAAAAAAGTAGATGAAGGTCACTGAGAAATTGAATTAAATAGTGAAAGCTGAGCATCCGAGTGTGTTAGAAAAAATAGAAGTTATTAGTATTTTTATAATAAATAATAAATTGTATGGAAATTTTTAGTTTTTGTCAGACAATTGGTTTCCGGTTGTGTAAGATTGGAGTTTATTATTTAATAGTTAAAAATTTTTTTTTCGTTTTATTAAATTATTGCGTCAGAAGCCAATTGTTTCAAGGAAAATTTTTAAACCCTCTTTAGAATGGAGGATACGAAATTTGTTAATTTTGTTTTGTTAAAAAAATTTTATTAAATTAATTTAATTTTAAGTCTTCGCAAAATTTAATTCACTGATTTTTTAAAAAGTTGAAAAAACTTGTTAAAAAAAAAAACAAAATATTTAGTTATTATGTCACTTATTAGTGTATTTTTTAATTATTTAAGATCAATTAAAAAGCGTTAAAAGTAGCTTTTATAAACATCACGGAAAAAACAAGATGACATTGGATACCATCTCAGATTATACTCAGTGACATCTGAGGCGAAAAAAAATTTCAGATGGTAGCTAGTATAATCCAGATTATACTGAATAATATCTGGATTATACTCATTGTTATCTGGATTATACTAGCTACTATCTGAATTTTTTTTTCACTCAGTATAATCTGGGATTATATCCAGTATAATCTTGTTCTTTCGGTGATGATACTGAAGTCAGCTGACGAATATCAAAATTTTATAAATTTTTATAAAAAATCAATTACAATAAAAAATTTTCACTAAAATTTTTTTATTTAATTTTCATATGATGGAGTTTTTATAATAATAAAGTTAGCCAACGTTTTTAATTTTTTGATTTTTTTTTAACAATTAAATTAAAACAAAAAAATATTTTTTTAAAATTGCACTTACAGTTTTTAAAGTTTTTTATAAATGAAATTTTTTTTTAATTTTTTTATATTAATTTTTTCAATAAAAAAAAAATTCTGAAAATTTTTGGATGTCGGCTAACTTAATTTTCATGAATATTTTAATTAAATTAAAATAATAATTTGTGGTTGTTATAAAATTCTAAAACAATTTCTAAAGGTAGTACGTATAAGTGAAACGCATAATCCAAGAAAATTATGAAATTTTTTTCATTGGAAGATAAATATATTGATAATTTATCACCAAAATTTCAGATCAACTCACCGCACCGTTTTTGAGTAATTAATTTTCGAAATTGTATCTTTTACACGTAGAGGTATAGAGGAAGTAGGTAAAGTTAGTATATGAAATCTTCCGTACCACTTAACTCGAGTGGCGGTATCCCGTTCTAAAAAATAAAAAAATACACACGAGATATAACTGTTAAGAAAAATAGTAAAATGGCGGCAAGTTTTTACTAGCGTATTTTAGGTTTATTATAAAATTTTTTTTTAATGTAAATAATTAAAACTGTGGGGGTAAAATAAAAAAAAAAAACTAAATTATTTTCTCTTTAAAAAATGAAAACTTAAAATTACCCGCCAGAGGTCTAGTAAAAAATGGCGGCAAATTTTCCGTAAATTTTTTTTGTGGAAACAACTTTCCATTGAGTTAATTTTCAGGCCAGCTGAAGCGAGCATTCGAACTGTATTATGTATAGTAATGCAAGTGTATTTTTTGAATAACACTGAGAAGCGTTTGATGAGTATATTTACCTAAATTCGCCTACCACCACGCCATCTTATGGTCTTTTTGTGTCAACTAACCCCCCTGCCGGGAAGCGGGGGTATGATTTATCATGTGATCACCTGTAAAAGCGCGGCAACTGTCGCGTGTCTCTCCGCCTCTCGTGGTAGCGTTCATCAGAAAGGATTCCGTACCATAGTAATAAAAAAGAGAAAAATAATATTGCCGCAAGAGTTTATTTTTGCATTTGGAATAATTTATATAATTTTCATTGGCAATTCAAAGGATAAATATTACAAACATTCAATTTGGTTCCAAAAATAGTACGTAAGTTTATGATTTATATGAAAGTTTATTTTTTAAGTTATGAATATTTTGTAATTAGAGTAATTTAGAGTAATTATTGGTTAAAATAATTAATTATTAAGTTTATTCAATTTAATATATAATCTGTAAAATATTTGTTTTATCTTATTTTAAAAATTCACTATAATGGAACATGACATTAAAGTTAGCAGTCACGAAAGAATTTTTTAATTTTTTTTAACAAAAAAATTTTCTTTAAAAAATTATTTTTACAAAATTGTATTTTTAACTTTTTAAAATTTCTACATGTCAATTTTTTATAATATTTTTTTTTTTTTGCCTTAATTTATTAGTTTAGAAAAAAAATTCTAAAAATGATTAAATATCTGCTAAATTTATCATCATTATTGAAATCAGCTGGCACTTGAAATTTTTTTTATTAATTAAAAGTAAAAAAAAAATATTAAAAAAAAATTGCATTTATAATTTTTCAAATTTACATTTAAAATTATTTTTAATTTATTTATTTTAATTTTTAATAACATTGGGCGTGTTTGGCCGAAGTAAGTACTTACTAAACTTAGTATAATCATTTGTTTGGCTTAGGATGCTTGTAGAGAATGTAAAATCGATTCGATTGGTATATAACAATGATTAGAAATGAACCGATCGAAAATTTTAAACCTTACTCTAGTTAACTTTTGATAACTTTTGATAACTGAATCTGAATTATTTTAAATAACATCACATATCAAAAACTTGAATATTTAAGGTTCATATAAACTTAAAATTTTTAATTTTTAACGTATAATAATTTAATTACGATCAATTGAAATGCCAAACATCCTTAATCGGTCAACTACTGGTGCATTTACCCTAACAATCTTAAAAATTTTTTTTAGCTGGGTTAAAACTAAAAAAAAAAAAAAAAAAAACAGTAAAAATAATGAGAAAATTTTCAATTAGAATTCTCAAAAATCACCTTTTTTTTTGACTGTCACAGTGGTGTTCCCCCTTAATTATAAAATTAATTAATAATTATTTTTTTTTTTTTTTCATTAAAAATAATTATACATTAATTTTTAAATTTAGATTGTAATTTTTATTGATGAATATTTTGAAAATAGTTTACAGGACAGGTTGTAAAAGACCAGCCTCTAGAACTATTTGGTAAATGGCAAACAAATCAATACGATCCTCCAGTGGCTAAAAATGGAATAATACCACGTAATGAATACGGCAATGTCGACTTGTTTAAACAATGCATGTTACCCAAGGGAACTGTCCATATTGATCGTAAGTGTACTCATTATATTTATATTAAAATGCGAGTTATTTTAATTTTCACTGTCGCTCTTTTTAGTTAGAATTTATTTTCTATTTTTAAATTAAAAAAAAAAAATAAATTTTTTTGATTTTACAAAAATTCATTTATGAAAAATATTTTTAAAGCCTGCAAAAATATTTTAAAACTTAATTTAATTTTTTTCTCTTAAATTTAATGTTTTAATTTAATAAAACATCAAATTAATTTAAAACAATTATAAAATTAATAATTTATTTTGAAAAAATAATTAATTTATTTAAAATAGTTCCAGGATTGGCCCGAATTGCGAAAAAGTTAAAAATCGACTGCGCGCAAGCAGTAGTCGGATTTAATTTTGGGTGTCGCGGTGCGATGCCAATGACCCAGGGTTATATCGTGTGCGAGGAACACGAAGAAACTATAAGAGATGCCTGGACCCAAGAGCAGGTGGAAGCTGAGAAGCGCGCAAAGGAGAAGCGGGATAAAAGAATCTGGGGCAATTGGAAAAAGTTAATCCGCGGGGTTTTGATCAAAGAAAAAATTGCTTACAAGTACAACATGAATGATTCTCAAGAAGACAAAGATGATAGTCTTGATGGTGATTTTGATGATCAAGATAAAAAAAATAAAGTACCTGGAAAAAAAACTAAAAGCAATAGTATTAAAAAACGAAAAACTTGATTTTTCTTTTCTGTTTAATTATTTATAAAGTTATGAATTTATAAATTCATGTTTTTTTACTGATAATGTTAAGTGTGAAACAATAGTTGTACTGAAAATTTTTTTAATAAATTTTTTAATGCTCAAATATTTTTTTTTTTTTCATCAATTTAATAATTAGAAATCTATATTATTAAAAAAATAAGTCTTGACTTGAATTTGTGCCTATTAAAAATTTCATATTATTCTCACCAATAGTCAATGTATGATGATAAGTATTTTAGCCTGCATTCGAAAATGCTCTATCTCTAGATGCATAATTAAGAAATGGCCTTGTATCTAGTGAACTATTGACATTTTTAAAGATATAAGCTCATCCCGATGTTACACTCATCAAGACCTTTCATTTAAGTACCCACATCAATTTTTCATATATTTTATATATTTATATATTTCATAAATACCATATATATATTTTATATATAAAAAATTAATGTGGGTACTCAAATGAAAGCTCTTGATGAATGTGACATCGGGATGAGCTTATATCTCAAAAAATATCAATAATTAAGAAATGACCTTGTATCTTGTGAACTATTCACATTTTTAAAGATATAAGCTCATCCCGATGTTACACTCATCAAGACCTTTCATTTGAGTACCCACATCAATTTTTCATATATTTATATATATTATATATATATATATATGTATATATAAAAAATATATCAAAAACATCAAAATGAGCTTATATTTCTAAAAACGTTAATATTTAAGAAAGTATAGTGCAATTTAACAACCGTTATTAAAGGAAAATTTTAATTATTTATAGAACATAAGTCACATAGTGACTGCAAGGTTGCTAGTATATCTAAATGTTAAAAAAAAATATTTTTAAAATTTTCTAAATTAATAAATTTAATTTATTAAAATTGAAATCTCCAGAGATATACTTATTATAATAGTCAATTTAAAATTGAAATTTCATATAATTTAACTAAATTGGTTTTTATTACCAGTGTGCACGCAAATGCTAATTTTACTATTTATTCATTACGCAGTAAGTAGCTTACCTAATTCCTAAATTATTTTTCATACAATTTTTTAAAATGTTTTTATTTATTTATAATACAATAGTTCAACATTTTATAACGATAAAAATAAGTCACAACACACTAGATTTAATTAGTACAATTTCATACCTACACATTAAATATTATGCTATTTATTTATTATCTATAAAACAATTAAATACAACATATTCTCATTCAGTTTTCAAAATCTGTCAGTCTATTAATTTTAGTAAAATGTGTTATGATTAAAAAAAAATATTTTATTGAGAAGAATAAATTCAGTGTTGTGAATTAATACTTTTTTTTTTTTTTTTTTCTAGTTAAGAAATATTTTATAAAAGTATTTCTGATCATATAGTCTAAATAAACCGGTTATATATTTCTTTTCTTCTTTTATTTTTAATAAATTCCATTATATTGATATTGAGAAGAAATGCATTTATAGTTAAAAAAATAAAAAAATAAAAACAATCTTCCCTTTCAGTTCTCTACCAAGATCACATATTAAATCATTCTTATCTTCGTATCACTTATTAAATTAATACCATATTATTTTTTTATTTTTCTACATTTAAAATAACGACTAGTCTATTATCTAATTTATAAGATAAAATTAAAAAGTGATTAAATCATCTGTATTGTCTGTAACAATTTAAATAAAAATAAATTAAATTGAATATATTTTTGGCAGTATCAATTAATACACAATTATTATAACGATCAATTTTAATAAAAATAAAAATTTTTATAGTTTTATTTTCTCAATGTAAATTATTAAGATTGTCGGATTAATAATTACAGTTTTAATAACTTAATATAATTTTCTACTCCACAAAATCCGTCATTTCTTCGCTTAATTTAAAAAGAAGAAAATTAAATCCGACGATTTTTATCATTATTAATTATTATCACACTAATAAATTGTGAATCTACAATAGTAAAATATATATCAATAAAATATCTACTTATGATTAGGGCCCTACTTATTAAAGTCCAGACCCTAGTTATTATTAATAAAAATATATTTTTATGTTTAGTATATCATATTTGATATTATCAAAATAATCAAATTTTAAATTAAATAGATAGTATTGCACTCTAGAAGAAATCACGATCTAAAAATTAGTTTTAATTTTTTTTTTCCTACTTTTAATGTATGATAATAATATGATTATTATTAGTGAAGTATACTTATTTATTGTTTAACAAGAGATACTGGAGTTTTAGCACTTCCTTTTGAATCAACAGCACTTAATGCGATTCCTAATTGCGCTGCATAATAGGTTAACATTATTGATACCTTTATAAAAAAAATATTATTATTATTATTATTTAAAGATTTCAAAATTTTTAAACTGGAATTATAATTATAAAATTTTGATTTCTTTATTATTATTATTACCAATGTATATAATGATGTAATCATAAAAATATACGGCAAGTTATAAAAAAGAAAAAAGAACAATCAAAGTAATTTCCTGTGTTGCAGGAAGACAACAATTATATATTTTTTTTTTTTTTTTTTTTAAGTTACATATTAATATTATCTACGATCAATTGTTAATTAATTTTGGTTTATTTTTAAACTGGGGGTTTAATTTGGGGGCATAGTTACCTTTTTTTTTGATCCGTTTAGGTAGTCTTTGTACATTTCTGAACGCAGGTAACGTGAATAACTGTCGCTTTTCATTAAATGATATACATGAGCCTAAAAATTTATTTTTTTGAATTAATTGTAAATTAAAAAAAAAAAAAATTTTTTTTTAGTCTTACTTAGAATTTTTTTTTTTTTAATTAATTAAATTGTGAATGGTAATTTTAGTAAGGATAAAAAATAAATTCTTTATCAATAATTTAAAGGTAAAAATCTATAATAATAAAAATTATCTATAAAAGAAAAATTTTGTGTAGGTACATAATTAAGAAATGGCCTTGTATCTTGTAAACTACTGACATTTTTAAAAATATAAGCTCATTCCGATGTTACACTCATTGAGACCTTTCATTTGAGTACCCACATCAATTTTTCATATATTTTATATATTATATATATTTCACATATACCATATATGTAAAATATATAAAAAATGCCATGTGGGTACTCAAATGAAAGGTCTCGATGAGTGTAACATCGAGATGAGCTTATATCTTAAAAAATGTCAATATTTAAGAAATGACCTTGTATTTTGTGACCTATTAACAATTTTAAAGATATAAGCTCATCTTGTTGTTACACTAATCGAGACCTTTCATTTGAGTACCCACATAAATTTTTCATATATTTTATATATTATATATATATATATGTATATATGAAAAATATATGAAAATTCATGTGGGTACTCAAATGAAAGGTCTCGATGAATGTAACATCGGAATGAGCTTATATCTTTAAAAACTTTAATAGTTAAGAAAGTACAGTGCAATTTAACAAAAATAATTTTAATCTAGCTAACTAATTTTTTAGTAAAATTTTATTTTTTAAGTTTTTAATTAATTTTTTTTTTCTTTTAATTGCATTTATAATTTTTTGCAGCTTCTAACGATATAATTTTGTAAAATAAATTTATTTATTTAAAAAATTTTTTTAATTTATCGTTAATTAAAAAACTTTGATAGAGAAGCTAAATTAAAAATTTTTTTGATCTAAAGGTCCTAAAAATTAGCAATAATATAATCATTATTGAAATTAATGATTTCATTAATTGAATCAGTACCAAAATCAAAGAAAGTGTCAGTAATGGGTTCTTTTACTCTACGAAAAAAAAAAAAAATTAAAATTAACTTACAGCAGCAATGTCAAATGACCAACGATCGCACTTTTCTAAATTTTTTTTAGTCATTTCATAAGACCGTGAATCAACATTTATTGGACAACTGGCATCGTGACCAAGATACTCATTCCATATTTCAGAAACTCCCGTTTCAACATCTCTTTGTGGTAAAGTTTTTAAATTTTGCACAGCTTCCCAAAATCTATTAAAGAAGAATACGCAAACTTAGTTTTTTTTAATTATAATAAATAAATAAATTATTAGCAATAAAAAAAACAAACTTGAGATTTTCACCACTGAATTCTTTATCGAGAAATTTAACAAATTGTTCCCGGCCGATTGGATCTTGAAGTAATTCTTTTAAACTAAATGCCCAACGCTTGACCCGTCTAGCCGATACATCTTTCCTAAAAAATAAATAAATCAAAATTGTTAATAAATATTTTTTTATTTATAAATTTTGCTATTTATGATTTTTTAAAAATTGTAAAATATTTTATTATCCTTACGCTAATTTATCTTGCTCCCATAATTCAGAACTATCAGAAATCCATGGATTGCTGAACTCTGGTTGAGTAAACATTGGATCGTACTCTATATATTGCTCAAAGTATCCAATAAGTCTAAAAAAAAATAAATTACAATTAAAAATTTGGCAAATTTTGCTTCTATAAATGAAATGAAATAAAATTTGCAGAAGTTAATGACTAGAAAGAAGAAAAAATAAAAGTTTTGATATAAATGAAAACTCACGCTTCAGCGACCTTGGAAACTTTAATACAACGTCGATCTAATTTCTGTTTCAACATATCAATTTCCTTTTGTAATGTCTCAATTGACGGATTGATAAGATCTTTAGTATCCGTTGGTGATATTCTACCACAAGCTACACCAATTTGTGAATGCTTACTTGCTTTCATTGTTTTATTACTGCGACATGCTTTCTTGATATCCAATTCCGTTGTATTGACACAACCAGGCTACAATTAATTTTTTATTTTATTATTATTATTATTATTATTGATAGTTTTTGATAGTTTTTGATGCTATGTATGATAATAATAATAATAATAATAATAATAATATTTTCTTGACAAAAATTTTTTTCTCAAAATATTCATTTCTTCTTAAAAACCTTACGATAAATTTATATTTTTGAGAATTATTATTATTATTTGTTTCATTTTACTCTAAAAATAGAGTTTTCAGGATGAAAAATTCTAAAAATTCAGAAGAAATTAATGAAAAAAACAAAAAAATTATTAATAATGCCGAACAAACAAAAAATGATAATTTTTTCTCAAAAAACTGAAAACTTTGACAAATAACATCTAAAAATTTTATATTAAACATAAATTTACAAAGAAAAAAAAAACAGAGTCTGATTTTAAATTTCTTCACTAATATTCACATAAAAAACATGAATGAAGAATACAGAATAAAAAATAGTCTTAATTAAAAAATCAATAGATAAAAAAAATTTGATAATTAAATTAAATCAATATTATTAAAAAATAAAGCGTTTGAATTCTTCCTCAATCTTAAGGTTGTACGGACACTAACGCACTTTTGAAGATCAGAAGCTAATTTTTTGATATGTTATGAATTGCTATCTCATACGTCTAAATTAATTTTTTGGAATAGATCTGCCGAAGGGTTATCCTTTAATAAATTATTAAAAAATTGAATTCTAACATGTAGCCTATAGAGACTTTTGGCGGATTGCACATATATCGATTTATGTGACTACCTCATGGGAAGATTAAAAAACAAAAAACTTCTATTTCAGTCAATCAACTTTCGTAGAATACGTTAAAAATAAAATAAAAATTTTCTATCGAAGGCTTTTGAAGATATTTTAATTCAAAAGATGAGAAATTCACGAAAATTTCAAGCCGACATATTAAAAAATAAATAAACCACGTGATTCAGCACAATGTGGCAACGTTGCACAGAATAGAACGCGCGAATTTTGAATTTTAATAATTCCTGTGTATTTTTATGGGTTACGTTTTTCAACTCAACACTATACAGTGAGATAAATAAAAACAGCTGTTAAGCGCGGTGTTGTCAGGTCCGAGTTTTGTGAAAAAATACTTGAGTCAAACGTTGACTATTTATTGTTTTTGTTAATTAAATTATTAAATTATTTTTCTCCCCTCCGTGCGGAAAGCGTCAATTTTCCGCCCGCTGCGCTAAACGAAAATGCCGCTTTCCGCCTCCGTCGAGGAGAAAAATAGTATTCTCACCACGGGCAGGAAATAAGAAAGCCTCAGATCACATGTTTGTCGACCTCGGCTTCGCCTCGGTCAACAATTACATGTAATCTGAGACATTTCTTATTTTCCTGCCCTAGATAAGAAAAATACTATTAATTAATAATAATAAAAGGTAACTATTAAATTACTGTAATGAATTTTCGTATTCAAATTTTTGATTTTAATGAAAAAAAAATTTAGATTCTACTGTGACTTACGGGGTATTATCCGTACAACCTTAAAGTATCAAAAGCAGTTTGTAACCCTATTAAATTCTCCAGTTTGGCTTGTTCGAAGCTACTCACATGTTACTCATATAATTTATTGTATTGCATTATATTATAAAGTTTCTGTTTTATTATTTAATTACACTTTTTAGTTATTACTCATTAATTATATTTCGACTTTTTATAATTGCCATCTGGCTAAGCCTTGGCATATAAATTAAATAAATAAATAAATAAAATATTAATTAAAAGTTTTCGAGTATTAATAGAAGATAAATATTAAAAAAATTACCATTGGTCGATGTACATCCCAAAAAGCCCGTTCTTGACTATCCAAAATTTTTCTCTCAAGTTTATCTCTTTTTTTGTCAACTTTGCTTTGTGCTTCCGCTTGCATGAAAATAAATTCCCATTTCCGTGAAAACATTTTTTGTAAGCGTGCTAAATTTTCAGCCTCGTAATCCGCTAACTCTAAACGTGCTTTATTTTGCATTGTCCGTTTGCATAAATATACAGCTATAAATATAATATAAAAAAAAAAAATATAAATAATTATTTTATTGTGTATAGACTGAAACGTATATACACTCGTTTGATGTCAAAGAGTTTTATTTTTACCGTAGTCAGTATTCTCAGGTTCCCAACAATTGGATGGCCAAAAATAGGGAGTTTGAAATCGATAAAATGTGTTGTCGTTTTTTACAGTAAGGCAGTGGTCGTCGATAGGAAATAAATAGCCATGTGAGGCCATTAGATGTGCAATTCTTAATGCCTCTAAAATACCATTCAAAAATTTAATATAAAAATATTTTTTACTATTATTAATTTTTAAATACCTTGTTCATCAATTTCCATATTTTTTATGATCCAAGCAATTAAATCAATACCAGTGAAAACAGAAGGTATTTTAGTCATAAAAGTTTTAACAGTTTTTACAGGTACTCCATTAGTTTCATCCAACATTTTTTCTACTATAGCTTCCATCTAGAGAAAAAAAAAAAATTTTTTTTTAAGAAAAATTTATATTATTAAGAGAATAAGCCAAATTTTGTAGATACATAATTAAGAAATGGCCTTGTATCTTGTGAACTATTGACATTTTTAAAGATATAAGCTCATCTTGATGTTACACTCATCAAGACCTTTCATTTGAGTACCCACATCAATTTTTCATATATTTTATATATTTATATATATGTTATATATATGTATATATGAAGAATATGTAAAAAATGCGATGTGGGTACTCAAATGAAAGTTCTTGATGAGTGTAACATCAGAATGAGCTTACATCTTTATAAATATCAATAATTAAGAACTGACATTACTATTTTGTCAAGTAATGATATTTTTGAAGATATAAGCTCATCCCGAGATTACACTCATCAAGACCTTTCATTTGAGTACCCACATCAATTTTTTATATATTTAATATATTTATATATATAACAAATACCATATATATAAAATATATGAAAAATGTCATGTGGGTACTCAAATGAAAGCTCTTGATGAGTGTAACATCAAGATGAGCTTATATATTTAAAAATATCGAATAATTAAGAAATTACTTTGTATCTTGTCGATTATTGACATTTTTAAAGATATAAGCTCATCTTGATGTTACACTCATCAAGACCTTTCATTTGAGTACCCACATCAATTTTTCATAAATTTATATATATTATATATATATATATGGATATTTGCAAAATATATAAAAAATTCATGTGGGTACTCATATGAAAGCTCTTGATGAGTGTAACATCGAAATGAGCTTATATCTTAAAAAACCTCAATATTTAAAAAAGTACAGTGTAATTTAACAAAAGTTATTATTTATTAAAGCAAAATTCTATTTATTTATAGTTCACTACGGCAGTCACATAGGGACTGCAAGGTTGCTAGTTTTTATTAATGTTCTTGCTTATTACAAAAAAAATTTATGAACTGAAGAAACTAATATTAGTATTGTTATGTGAAGATTAGTTAAATTACTATACATAAATAGGTAAATTTCTACAATAAAAATCCACTTGACAAATTTCAAGTATCTAAGGTGCTTCACATAAAATTACCATAAAATATGTGAGACATTATGCAGGAATTCATTTAAGAATTCAAGAGTGAAAAGTATTTTCTTCTTAAAATTTTTCAAATCAGTTTAACAGAAAAAAATGAGCAAATTTGTAATAACAAATTTATTTATTTAAAATCTCAAACATTTTTTGATTAAAATTATCTATCTAAAATTTTTTTTTCCAAATTAAAAAAAACTTCTTCATTTAAGAAATAAAATTTTCAATAAATTCATTTTTTTAAATTAAATCTTCATTAATTTTATCGTGTATTTTCAATTTAATACCTGTAAGATCTATATAAATTATTTATTTTTTTTTTAATTATTAAGCTTGCAATTTTTTAAGTATGAAAAGTTTAATATTATTTTATAAAAAAATATTTCTTCTTTTCAATAAACGTTTTTTTTTTTTTTTTTATTAGAACCATTGACTTCTCTCCCTTCAAAAAAAAGAAGTGTATTGATTTTGTAAGTTGAGTGTATACTAATCTTCACAACTTATCGTTTCAGACTATCTTTTGAAATCCCTATTAAGTAGAATAAACGATACACTTGGTCGAGTATCATTATTAAAATAGCCCAAGCTTTTTCCCCTACGATATATTTCCGACCCTTTTAATAATATTTGTGTAATACACGCACATCAATTGTGGTGTGTACATTATTTATAAATTTTTTTTACAAGCACTCACGGAAAACTGTCAATCTACTGAAAAGATAACCATACCATTAATTTTCTACCTTTTCAAGAGAATTAAGTATACTTCAAAAATAAATTCAAGAATTTTTTTTAATACAATCTCATGTTGTTAATTAATTCTCAAGGATATCATTATTAATAATTAATTAATAATTAACAATTATAAAAAGTTTGTTTTTTTTAACTTAAATTAAATTTGACAAAAATTATTTCTTAATTAAAAATAAAAATTATTTTTTAATTAAAAATAAAAATTATTTTTTAAATAAAAAATTGTTTTTTAAAAAATAATTTTTTTTCAGTGTAATAATTAATAAAAAAATAATGTTACCTTTTTATAAACGAGATAATTAGGACTATCTTCGGCACAAACTGCAGTGGCTTTAGGTTTGTTGTCGTTAACTTTTATTTTAGTTTCTTCTTTCGTCTTGGCATTTTCAATTTTATTATTTTTATCTTCAATACTAACTTGTTGCTGCTGCGGTCTTTGTTCGTTATTACCACTAACATTACTGTCTGTTGATTTTCGCCGACTGGCTGATTTTTCTGAACTCATAGTTACCATATCGCTACGATAAATTATTCATTTCCTTCCTGAATTATTTTAAACAAAATAAATTGTCAATATTTTTTTTAAGGCAAGAATATAAATTATTAATTTTTTATTAATTATTAATTATTACTTTCATTCAATGAATTTTTTTTTATTAAATTTTGCCAAAAATTTTATTAAATTTTTCAATATTTTATATTTCATAGATGAATTTAATTTATTGATTTATTAAATTAATTAATTTATAAATTAATCTTAAAAAATCTTTTTTTTAATTTTAAATTACAATTTAATTTTTACTTAAAATAATAATAATAATATTTATCTAAAAAAAAAATTTTTTTCAATAATTACATTAAAATTCTTAATTAAAAAAAAAAATTTTTTTTAGGATTAATTTTTTTTAAATTGAATTTCCTTCATGAGAAGTTTTTTTTTTTTTTTTAATAAATAGACAGAAATTTATTAAAACTATTATTACCATAAATAATTAATTTTAAATATTCCAAAAACATTAAAGAAACAATTTTTTGTAGTAAAAAAAAATTTTCTTAATTAAACTTTTTATTTTAATTTTTTATTAATAAATATTAGTAAATTTTCTTGACAATAACTTTTAAATATTCTTAACTAAAAATTTCTAGCTTTTTTTTATTAAAAAACAAAAATTTTAATTTATAAAAAATTTTAAAAACTTTAAGTGCAATTTAAAACAAATATTTTTAATAAATTAAACAAAATAAAAAAATCAAAAATATTAAAAAAATTAAAGTAAAATTTCTTCTTTAAAAAAAAAAAAACTATTTTTTAATTATAATTTATTAAATTAAAGAAAATAAAAAAATCAAAAAAATTGAAGTAAAATTTCTTCTTTAAAAAAAAACTATTTTTTAGTTATAATTTAATAAATTAAATAAAATTAAAAATTTTAATAAAATTTCTTCCTTAAAAAAAATTAATAAAATAAAATAAAATAATAAATTGACAATAAAAAGTCACAAGAGTTATAAATTACACATTATTAGGCTTCTAATTAACTTATTAATACACCCATTGATAAATTGTAATGAATAAGAGACTTGGAAGAGTAGATAGAAAAGGAAGAGAAAAATAGTAGGAAATACGATCGGAGAAACACGTAAAAGCGAAAAGGCACGATAAGAGAGTATTGATTACCGTATTTTTCATCCTTATTCGTTTCAAAGCACACCCGGGTGCTCTGTCTCACTTCGTTTAACATTACTCTCTTTTACAGTTTCCTCTATCCTTTCAACTCTCTTTTGTACTTCACAAATGTCTTTTATCGCCTTTATGTATGCTGTGACATATATACATATCAATATATATAATATATATCTCCATACATTACATTATTCTATTATAATGGATATATTATGATTTATTTTTTATCGGATATTGACGATTATTTTTTTTCACACAAATTATTCAAAACTTTTTTTAAGAAACCCAAAAAAAAAAATAAAAATTAATTATTTTATTTAAACTTACTTATTTTGTGCGTAAATATTAAAAAAAGCGATTTTTTTTGTTGAAAATAAACAAAAATATTTTTTTTTTAATTTAAACTGTTGAATTTAATTTTATTTTTAATATTTGTATGTTTATGTAAACATTATAAGGGCTGAGATTTAATGAAAAAATTCACCCGAAGGACAATTGTACACTGACATCTAGAGCACTGATTTTTTCAATAATAATGTTTAAATTTACCGCGCGTGCGCAAATTATTAGTGTACACATGCGTTGTACAAACGCATGCGTAATTTCTTTCCCGCGTTACTTTGTTGACAAATATTAATTATGTTTTGGTTTTGCGGTTTATTGGGTTAAGGTAATTAGTTGAGGTTTTATGCCACGAGAATATTCTGCAAAAAAATTATTTTTAATCTAAAATTTTTTAATTTTTAATTATTAAATACTTAACAATTTTTTTTTTAATCTTAAAAAAAATTTATTTAAAAGATATTTAATAATTTTTTTAACTAAATTATGATAAAAAAAATTAAAAAAAAATTTTTTTTAATTTCTAAAAATTGATTTTTTTTTATATAATTATTTATTTAGAAAATTATAAATTTGTTTATACACTGATAAAAAGATTTATTAACTATTAATAATTTAATTTGTTTGAGGACAATTATTTAATTTATTAAATTTTAATATTCATTAACCATTAATAAATATTTATTAACAATAAATTGTACTTAATAAATTACTTATTATAGCTATTAATAAATATTTGTTAACTGTTAAGAAATGTTTATTAAAATTTAATAAATAATTTATTGTTAATAAATATCTATTAAATCCTATGTTAAAAAAATCATTTATAAAGTCATTAATAAAGCTTATTAAATATAAGGGTGATTCTCTGTAAGGATGTTTTTTGCTGTCCCAGGCATTTTTTTATTAGAAAAATTGTTATTTTGTTACTAAAAAAAATTTATTACCAAAGTAAAAAAACATTTCTATTTGGAGCATTGAAAACTAAAATGAAATAAATTTTGGTTTTTTTTGGTATAAATTGGTAAACCACCGAAATAACAGTCCCTTGGGCTGTCCCATTCCCAAAATTAAAACTTTAAGATTAAATTTTAAGTTATTCGTCCATAATATATAATTAGGTCCATAATGTTTATAAACTTAATTAGTTAACTAACAATCTTCTTCAATAAAAAGTACCGAAAATTAATTTGTTTAATTAAATTCATTAAACCAAAGTTTGTCCCAGGGATTTTAAGAACAGTCCCCTGCCAGAAGTTCAAGGTCAAAAAAAAAAATCCACCGTGTTATTTTACCTTTTGTAAGGTTTATAAGAACCTAACTAGCCTTGAGTTAATAACCATAGGGCTGTTAGCGCTTTGTCGGGATTTTATTTAGTGTCAAAGCACCGTTTGTGCTGGAAATATGTGTCTGGGCCACTTGAAAACGTCAGTCCCCTGGCAACTATTTTTATTTATAATTTATTTATAAAATTCGACCCATAAGTCTTAATATTATTCTAATTAATGTAAACATTATGATTGAGAACTTGAAAAGTTGAATGCATTGAAATAGTTTGCTTGATTTTTCTCAATTTTCAGACGTTCCAAAAGAGAATGGCTGCCATGCAGAAATAATAACATCACATTTAAAATTCCCAATTTTTCAACTGCTTCTTATGAACATTCATTTTTAATCTCTTCAATACGCCTTTGGCGTGAATTACCACCTGATGTCATCAATGCACTTAGTATTGACACCTTCAAGACAAAAGCTTATAAATTCTTCCATGACCTTGAGCTTAAGGAGAGCCTGATACCTGGTACTACTGAGGAAAATTCAAGTTGTTAAAATTGGTGTAATTTGCAGTGCATTAAATCTGACTTATTTTTAAATTCCTTGTTACTCTTATTTCATTTCACTTTGACTGATTGTAATTAGTACTAATTTAAATAATGTTAATATATTTATGTAGACCTGTTTATACTTTTACATGTACTTTATATTACTCATTTTTGTATTTTTGCCATTTGGCTATGACATTGAAGTTAGCAGACGCCTAAGAATTTTTGATTTTTTTTATTAATTAAATTACAACTAAAAAGATATTTTTAAAAAATTCCACTAATACCTTTTTAAGTTTTTTACATGTGAAATTTTTTTTTTTAATTTTTCAATTGAAATTTTTTCAATAAAAAATTTCTAAAAATTTTGAAATGTCGGCTAACTTTATTTTCATCATTTGGCTGTTGCCTTGGCATTCAAATTGAATAAATAAATAAATAAATTTGATAAAAAAAATCAGTCCCCTGTCATATGTTATATGAAAAAAGATACACAAATATCAAAAAATTAATTAAATTACAACTAAAAAGATAGTTATAAAAAATTGCACTTATATAGTTTTTCAAGTTTTTTACATGTGAATTTTTTTTTTTAATTGTTTAATTGAAATTTTTATAACAATAAAGTTAGCCGACATTTTTGATTTTGTCTATTTATTAAATTAGAACTAAAAAAATTTTTTTTTTAATTGCACTTACAGTTTTTCAAATTTTCTACATGTGAATTTTTTTTTTTTAATAAAAAAAATTGTACAAAATTTTTAAATGTCGGCTAACTTAATTTTTATGAAATTTTTTAAATAAAAAATTTCTAAAAATTTTTAAATGTCGGCAAACTTTATTTTCTCATATAAAAAGAAAAACAATTTAATCTTTTCTTACCTAACCTCGGTAAAATAATTTCCTATGTACGGTAAATTAAAATAACAATTATTCACTAAATTTTTAAACAATAAAAAATAATTATTTAATTATTTTATTAATTATCAAAAATAAAACCCCCAAAAATTGAGGTTAAGAAATTAAACCAGCACTTGTTTTTTGACAAAGCCGCTAAAACTGTCGATGAAAACACAAATAACACAAACTATACCACTACGACCTTTTTAATACTCTCAAATACATAACATATATATTCAAAATATGTATATATATACATACATATATTACGATGATGTTATAGAGACAGCAACAATGATGGCGGCTCGTGTTTCGCCAACTAGCCAGTGAATAGTTCTTAATCAAATGGGTGCTAAAATAAAATCCCGTTTCACAAATACACACAACGTATTAACAATCATTGTTAATTACCTCAAATAACTCCCGCGCTGGTTAAATTTTTTTTTTTATTTTTTTTTTCTTCACTTAAATATAATGATGTTGTAAATAAAACAGTGACTGTTTTTGTGGTGTCCAAAAAATTGTTTTAAAAAATATATTTATAATATTAAAAAAAAATTAATAAATTAATTAATAAAAAAAAAATAAAAAATGAACGACAGTGCCTGTTTAGTGCAAGATTGTGATTTAATATCAAATAATTCAGAATCAATAACAATCGATTCAACAGAATCACGTCACAAATCAATTTCTGATGACGATAATGATGGTGATGGTGATGACGGTAAACAACAGACGACCTTGGATCAATTTAGTGCATTAATAACTATCAATCCAAATAATGATGATCATAATCATGTTAAGGGTGATGATGTTGATGATGATCATCAACTTTCACTGAATATCCTCGGGAAAACATCACGTGTCAGTTTTCCCGATGACGATCATCTGATCACTGGTTACTTGGAACCCGCCAATCCATGGGAGCAAGGTAAAAATATTTACTTGTCATAATTTATTATACTTATATTATAAATTTAAATATATAGTCTAGATCTATCCCTAGATATATAATACAATACCTGGTACATTGACTCATCAACTGACAAATCATTTTGTTTCACAATAAACTAATTTTAACGCACCTATGTCGTAATATTCTTTATAGGTTTGTTAATTAATTAACTAGACCTACATTTTTTTTTAATTATTTCTTTTTTAATAGGTTACAAGTTATGATAATTAAATTAGCCGACATTTGAAAATTTTTATAATTAATTTTATTGAAAAACAATGTTTAAAAAATTAAAATAAAAATTTTCACATGTAGAAAATTTAAAAAATTATACGTGGAATTTTTTAGTCCTAATTTTTAATTAATAAAAAAAATTAAAAATTATAGAGTGTCGGCTAACTTAATTTTCATTACAAATTATATATTTAAGTTAGCAGTCACTGGAAAAATTTTTAACTTTTTTTTAACAAGCTAATTTGTTCAAAAAAATTATTCTTAAAAAATTCTATCTATAATTTTTCAGAGCTTTTAAAGATGAAAATTTTTAATGTAATTCATTTATTTAAAAAATTCTAAACATTATCAGATGTCTCAATTTCAGTATCATTAAAAATTATAGATTTAAGTTAGCAGTCACAGGAAATTTTTTACAAAAAAATTTGTTCAGAAAAATTTTTTTTTTAATTTATACATGTCAATTTTTTTTTTGCCATAATTTATTTGTTATTATTCTGAATTAATTTTCATAAAAAATTATGCATTAAAGTTAGCAGTCTTGACCATTATTTTATTTTTTTTTTTTTTGTTTTAAAAATTTAATTTTTTTTAATTTCTTCATGTCAATTTTTTTTGCCACAGTTCATTAGAAAATTATTATATATATGCTGAATTAATTTTCATAAAAAAATTATATATTAGTTAGCAGTCTTGATCATTTTTTTTACAAACATTTGTTATAAAAAATTAATTTTTTTTTAATTTCTACATGTCAATTTTATTTGCCAAAATTTATTTGTTAAAAAACATTTTTTTCATAATAATTGATTTATTGAAAAATTCCAAGCTGTTAATTTCATTATTATGATTTTTTTTATTATTATTAATCTATTTTGATTTTTTTCAGACACTTTGATTCATCACGAGAAAATCCTGCTCTGGCAAATTTTGCTTTTAAAAAATGAATTTTTTATTTTATTGCAGATAATTTATGGATATTAATTTTTCTTTAAAAAATTTTTAATTATTTGATAATTTTAAATTAATAATATTGATTTAGCTTTAAACTAAATATGAAAAAATAATTTTTTAATTTTAATTTGACTCATTAATAAATTTTTTTCAATAGTTAAAAATATTTAAATGAATTTAAAAATTAATAAATGAATTTCAAGTGTAAAAAATTAAATATAATGAGATGTGGGCCATTAGCTCATAGACTCTTCACCTAAATACCGATATTTTAGTCATTATTTCACAATAGGATTCTATGATACTAATTGGTATCTGAGATTCATTTTCTTTTAATAGTATATACTATTTGATTATAATTAAACTTTTTCTAATGAAAAAATATTAGTCATTTTCTTCAAAAATAATTGAAGTGTAGAATATGAATAATATTTTAATTTAAAAATTTTTTACTCATATTTTGTTAAAGCTATAATAAATATCTGTCTTAATTTAAAATTTTTTTAAACAATTATATTTTAATATAAATTATTTTCAATGAAAAAAATTTTCAAACTTTGGCAAAACAGAATTTTATAATTTTTGTTGATTTTTTTATAAAATATTAATAAAAAAATTCTAAGATTAAATTAATCTTATTACATTACCAAATTTTTTCAAAAACAATTTTTTTCTCTTAGTACCCAATTATTAGATAGAAAATAATTTTGTTTAAATAAAAAATTTTTTTTTTTAATTTTAAATTTTAATTAAATAAATTTTCTGTTTAATCATATTTTATTTAATGTAAAAGACCCAGTTTTGGACACTGGCCTAGTTATTGACACTTGGAATTTTATTTTAATTAAAAAAAAAAAAAACAAATCAACTGTAATAAATAAATAATTATAAATTAAAAAATAATTAATTTTTTGAAAACATTTTATTATTATATTTAATAATTTTATTCTAATTAAAAAAAATAGAATGTTTTCAAAAAATCAATTACTTTAAAATTTATAATTGAAAAATTACATTTATTTATTAGAGAGTTGACTTGTTTTTTAAATTAAAATTAAAGAGACATTTTTTATCAATTGTTATTTAATTTTCTAGATTAAACTAATAAATAAAAAATTAATTTTTTGCAGCGCACGGTGTGACTTTAAAAAGTTTATTAAAAGCATACGAAGAATCCTGTGAAAAACACGGCAGCATCCCATTAAAAAATGTGATAAGTCAACTAGAAAAATTAGATCTAACGTCAAACAACGAGCGACACCCAGAACTATCCCTAAAAAATGAAGAATTAACAAAAGCAACTTCAGAACCTTTGGAAGAAATATTCAGGCGGCTGCAATTCATCAAAATAGATTTAGAATCTTCGGGATTAGATGACGAGAGTGCAGAAACATTATTTGACATATTCGAGTACTACGAATCAGCTAAGCACGTTAATATTTCTCACAATGGCAACATAGGAGCCCGAGGTTGGCTAGCATGTGGACTGATGATCAAAAGGACTTTGTGCTTAGAACAGCTGGACATACGCGACATTGTCCTTACCCAACAGCACATGAATATCTTAAAACGTCCATTACAATTTGCGGCGCATCTACAGACACTTAAACTTGAAAATTGCGGTCTAGCTGGACGCGCTTTTGTAATTTTGGCCGCTGCATTAAAAGTATGTACTGGTTTAAAGGAATTGCACTTGGCGGATAATAATTTGGCGAAATGTGACGCTGTTCTTTTGGGAGGAATGCTTAAAATTAATCACCATTTACAATTGTTGGATGTTAGTAATAATAATTTACAAGACGGTGGGGTTAAAGAAATTTTAAAGGGATTAATTGCACAAGCTATTGAAGAACACAACGAAGCTCGTGGTCTGGGTGTTTTAATTTTGTGGAACAATCATTTTGGGAGAGATTCTTCGGATGTTTTTTCTGATGTATTGGTATGTAAAAAATTTTTTTTTTATTCACAGTAAAAAATTTTTCGTCAAATTTAACACAAAAATTTGTGTTAATGACTTTTTTTACACAATTTGTGTTAAATCAACACTCTATTGTGTTGAATCAACATACGAAAATGTTAAATTCTACACACTAAAATGTTAAATTCTACACAAACATTTTTACACTTTACACAATGACGAAAAATTTTTTACTGTGTTTTTAAAAGTTGGGTCAAGATTAAATATTTATTTTTAGTAGTAACCTTGCAGTCACTACGTGACTGCTGTCATTTGTGAACTATAAAAAACTATAATAATGAATTTTGTTGAATTGCACTGTACGTTCTTAAATATTGATGTTTTTTTAAGATATAAGCTCATCTTGGTGTTATACTCATCAAGAGCTTTCATTTGAGTACCCACATGCATTTTGATATATTTTTCATATATGGGTGATTCTTTGTAAGGACGTCTTAAATCTGTACAAAATTTTCCGACCAAATTATTTTTGATTTTATTAAAAAAAAATTAATAAGGGCTACAAAACTATCAGCTTAATCATAATAAATATACAGCCGATTTAATTTTTGCTTTTTCGATATTTGTGTATCTTTTGCCATATAACATCACAGGGGACTGTTTTTTTTTTTTATCAAATTGAGAAAAATCAAGCAAACTATTTCAATGCATTCAGTTTTTTAAGTTCTCAATGAATGTTTACATTAATT
>CAJNRD030001114.1:11515812-11573961 GCA_905319865.3 Cotesia congregata
CACAGTAAAAAATTTTTCGTCAAATTTAACACAAAAATTTGTGTTAATGACTTTTTTTACACAATTTGTGTTAAATCAACACTCTATTGTGTTGAATCAACATACGAAAATGTTAAATTCTACACACTAAAATGTTAAATTCTACACAAACATTTTTACACTTTACACAATGACGAAAAATTTTTTACTGTGTTTTTAAAAGTTGGGTCAAGATTAAATATTTATTTTTAGTAGTAACCTTGCAGTCACTACGTGACTGCTGTCATTTGTGAACTATAAAAAACTATAATAATGAATTTTGTTGAATTGCACTGTACGTTCTTAAATATTGATGTTTTTTTAAGATATAAGCTCATCTTGGTGTTATACTCATCAAGAGCTTTCATTTGAGTACCCACATGCATTTTGATATATTTTTCATATATGGGTGATTCTTTGTAAGGACGTCTTAAATCTGTACAAAATTTTCCGACCAAATTATTTTTGATTTTATTAAAAAAAAATTAATAAGGGCTACAAAACTATCAGCTTAATCATAATAAATATACAGCCGATTTAATTTTTGCTTTTTCGATATTTGTGTATCTTTTGCCATATAACATCACAGGGGACTGTTTTTTTTTTTTATCAAATTGAGAAAAATCAAGCAAACTATTTCAATGCATTCAACTTTTCAAGTTCTCAATCAATGTTTACATTAATTAGAATAATATTAAGACTTATGGATCGAATTTTATAAATAAATTATAAATAAAAATAGTTGCCAGGGGACTGACGTTTTCAAGTGGCCCAGACACATATTTCCGGCACAAACGGTGCTTTAACACTAAATAAAATCCCGATAAAGCGCTAACAGCCCTATGGTTATTAACTCAAGGCTAGTTAGGTCCTTATAAACCTTACAAAAGGTAAAATAACACGGTGGATTTTTTTTTTGACCTTGAACTTCTGGCAGGGGACTGTTCTTAAAATGCCTGGGACAAACTTTGGTTTAATGAATTAAATGAAACAAATTAATTTTCGGTACTTTTTATTGAAGAAGATTGTTAGTTAACTAATTAAGTTTATAAACATTATCGACCAAATTATATATTATGGATGAATAACTTAAAATTTAATCTTAAAGTTTTAATTTTGAGAATGGGACAGCCCAGGGGACTGTTATTTCGGTGGTTTACCAATTTGTAGCAAAAAAACCAAAATTTATTTCATTTTAGTTTTCAATGCTTTAAATAGAAATATTTTTTTACTTTGGTAATAAATTTTTTTTAGTAACAAAATAACAATTTTTCTAATAAAAAAATGCCTGGGACAGCAAAATACATCCTTACAGAGAATCACCCATATATAATATACATAAATATATGAAAAATTGATGTCGGTACTCAAATGAAAGGTCTCGATGAGTGTTATGTCGGGGTGAGCTTATATCTTTAAAGATGTCAATATTCCACAAGATATAAGGTATAAGGTCATTTCTTAAATAATATTGATATTTTTAAAGATGTAAGCTCATCTTGATGTTACACTCATCAAGAGCTTTCATTTGAGTAACCACATGTATTTTTAAAAATTTTTTTCATTTATATAATATTACAAAAATAGAAAATATATGAAAAATTGATGTGGGTACTCAAATGAAAGGTCTCGATGAGTGTAATGTCGAGATGAGCTTATATTTTTAAAAATGTCAATATTTCACAAGATACAAGGTCATTTTTCAATTACGTATCTATAGAGCATTTTCAAATGCAGCCTAAATACTTATTATAATAAATTGACTATCGGTTAGAATTAAATAAAACCTTGAAAAGGCACAAATTCAAGTCAAGATCTTTGCAATGACACTAAATTTTTCTTATTCTCTTAATAATATAGATTTTTCTAATTGGGAATATTCTTCTACATTAAGAAGAATAGCCTAGAATTTTTTTCATACAAAAAAACTTGAATACAATCTTAAAAAAGTTTCTTATAGAAAATAAATCCTGATTCCAGATGCACTCAAAAACATTAGAGACATTAAATATCGGACAAAACGCCATGGGAGATGAGTTTTTGGAGGTATGTAAAAACTCATTGCGACGAAATCAAACCTTGCTACAACTAGGGGTCCAATCAACGGGGCTAATTTCCAAAGGGATTCTCGCTCTCGCAGAAATAATCGAAATGAACGACACCCTGGAGCGAATAGACCTGCGGGACAACAATCTCCAATTGACTGGCTTAACCTTTTTATCTCTAGCGTTGAAGAAGAATACCAGCGTAACTCGGATTGACCTGGACGAAAAAGCAATCAGTAAAATAGTAAGTTTCAAAAGCTTAAAATCACTTTCAAATCTCAATTACTCCAAAATAATTATTTATTGTTTAATTTAGCCGGCAATGGCCGACCAGTACCTAGAATTAATCAACGAAATTCGCGGCTACTGCGAGCGCAACGAAGAATTGCACGACAAAGATTCAAGCACATCAGAATCAACAAGCCCGGAGCACAGGAGTAGAGTATCAAGCGTTAGCTCGCGTAAGATCTCGTTGACTTGTCAGACACTGCCAGCACGTTCGCCTCCTTTAACGGGTACCACGAGCGAGGTGATTGCCGTCGGTACCACAAAAACGTCATCGTCATTACCATCGACGTCAACGATGCAAACGGCGAAACGTACAACCGGTGGACGTTTGCGTTCACCAGCGCCCTCGCCAATTCCCTCGCCCGTGGCAAGCCCGATCCCAAGTCCTTCTCGAAATCGTTTCGTCGTATCACGTGTCTCTGAAACTTCACTAAGTTCTACTAATTCATCCGACTCATCATCACCCGTCACCCCACCACCGTCATTTTCATCTTCCCCCACTATTTCCTCCTCCCCCTCATCATCATCATCATCATCAGCCTCCTCCACATCAACTTGTTTCTTCCCGCCAGATGGGTCACGTTTTCGCGTTACTATTGTTACACCTGCCTTAAAGATTAACGAGACCGAATTTACCGACTCTGATGATTCTGACAGTGTCTTTATTGACCAACCGTCGGTAAGGCCCGAAATCAGGCCCCCTATCGTCGAAAAACCTTTGGAATTGAATTTTAAGCCCTCGAATATTGATTCTGCACCTCAATCTAACTTACCGACAAAATCTACATCATCTTCAGAAGAAATAAATAACTTATCAGAGCTAAGGCTTGAGTCGGTAACAAAAGTACCTGATTTATCTGCAGAAGATTCGGAATTAAATAGAACAACAATTAAATCTAGCTTTACCACGGAAATAACGCAGAATTTTACAACAGACATAATAACGCCGACTTTCAAATCTGAAATAATTATTCCTACCTTATCAACAGAATCTAATCTTAATTTGTCAGATGGTACTGACTCTACCTTACCGACAGTCGAATTTAGGCCAGATGAAACTTTAATAAGGCCCAATGTACTAAATGAATTTGTAGAATCAAATTCGGTGGAAATAAACCAATCTGAAGAAGCTATAATGCCTACCCAATCTAAAGAAACTATAGTTAGTTTTGGCCAATCTGAAGAAGCTATAATGCCTACCCAATCTAAAGAAACTATAGTTAGTTTTGGCCAATCTGAAGAAGCTATAATGCCTACCCAATCTAAAGAAACTATAGTTAGTTTTGGCCAATCTGAAGAAGCTATAATGCCTACCCAATCTAAAGAAACTATAGTTAGTTTTGGCCAATCTGAAGAAGCTATAATGCCTACCCAATCTAAAGAAACTATAGTTAGTTTTGGCCAATCTGAAGAAGCTATAATGCCTACCCAATCTAAAGAAACTATAGTTAGTTTTGGCCAATCTGAAGAAGCTATAATGCCTACCCAATCTAAAGAAACTATAGTTAGTTTTGGCCAATCTGAAGAAGCTATAATGCCTACCCAATCTAAAGAAACTATAGTTAGTTTTGGCCAATCTGAAGAAGCTATAATGCCTACCCAATCTGAAGAAACTATAGTAAATCTTGGCCAATCTAAAGAAGCTATAATGCCTATCCAATCTAAAGAAGCTATAATCCCCATCCAATCTGAAGAAACTATAGTAAATCTTGCCCAATCTGAAGAAATTATAATGCCTACCCAATCTAAAGAAGCTATAATAGCTACCCAATCTAATGGAACTATAGTAAATCTTGGCCAATCTGAAGAAACTATAATCCCTACCCAATCTAAAGAAACTATAATGGCTGCCAAAACTGAAGAAACTATTGTAAGTTTTGGCCAATCTAAAGAAGCTATAATGGCTACCGAATCTAAAGAAGCTGTAATGCCTACTCAACCTACAGAAACTATAGTAAATCCTACCCAATCTAAAGAAGCTATAGTAAGGCATACCGAATGTAAAGAATCTATAGAAACCTTAAGGCCTGAATCTTCTGAAAAAAGGTTAGATTCTAATGGCTTAAGATTAAGGGAATTAGAAATAGAAGAATCGTCACATAGTAACGAAAGGCTAATAGACTTTTCTGATTCTAATGAACCTGAAGATAGTTCTGCAGTACCGACTGATGGCAAAAACGATTATAGTTCTACCTTACCGACTATCGAATCAAAATTAGATACAAGGCCTGTTACGTTAACTGAACAAAGTATAGTAGAGTCTAGAGCACAATCATCTAACCCTTCATCGAGTCTCGATCGTCTTTTGAGCCTTTTTCAAAACCCCGGGAGCCTGTTTACCGCTTCTGCGTTCGAACCTACGGTACATAATTATACTTCGCCGTTTAGTCACGTTTCAAGCATGATGGCGCTAGGTGACAAGTTTCAAAAATTTTTGCGCGAAGGCCTGATTGATTCAAATGATAATTGTAAAAAAGAATCATCAGATTGTGCATTTAAAGGCAGTAAAGTACCTGTTGAGGATAATAATCATCTTAAAAATGATTTAACGTTACCAATGACGTTAAACGTCACTAATTGTGATAACACAAACATCAGTATTAATCATCCTAATTTAATAAATAATGATACTCATTTATTAAGTAATCTAACGTGTGATATAAGTGTAAATAATTTATTAGATGATATTACGGTTGATAAGGACCATAATAATATATTAGTTGATGATAGTAATGATTTATTACACCCAGAAGTAGAAATTATTTATGAACATTGTGAATCTTTTGATGATCATCAAAATCAAATTGAAAGCAATGATGAGGAAGCTTCTTTTTCACAAAATTTATTGATTGATAGATCGGTTGATAGATCTGTTGCTCATCGTAATAGTCAAGATTCTGGAATTGAAGAGACTAATACTTGCGAAGATAATCTGGATGGTTTTGCTGGGAGTTTGGACTCTGGTATTGAATCTGAGTGCTCCTCGGTTTGTGTTAAGACAGATGAAATTGTTAATGATGAGGCTGATGATATTGCTCGAGATGGAGGCGTTAATGATAATGATAATGATAATGATAATAATGATGATAGAAGAAGATTGGAAGAAATTAAAAAGGCTCTTAACATTCCTGTTTCTAATAATGATGATGATATTTGTTCAAATTCATAGCCTTGGATCTTGATGGATTGAATTTTTTAATTTTTTTATCAAGTGAGTGGTGATTAACAAATTAATTTTATTAATATTAATATTATAAGGTTACTTATATAAAAAAAAGACGGATTTTTTTTGGATAGGATTTCTTCCCAATTTTATTACATTCGTAACTAAATTAAAAGATTCTAAAACTTGTGTTTTGTTTTTAATTAATTGACATTTTTTGTTAAATCGATAAAGTTTAAATTTTAAGAAGAAATCAATTTTTTTTAATTATTTCTGTTTGCCCGCTTCGCTTTGAGGTGTGCAATTTTTATTGATTAAAATTTAGACTGAAAAATATTTCTTAGTATTTTTATTGATAATTCTAAATATTTAAAAAGCGAAAAAAAAATTTTTTATTTATAAATTATTCGAAAATAATTAATAAAATTTTGGGCTTAGTATCTGACGAAGAAATACCCGAGAGTAAAATTCAAGCGAAAAATGAACTTCGAAGTAACCTATATCGCTTCCAATTTCCCGAAGAATTTGATGATGTCAACGACGAGCTTGAACCAGAGTACCAACGATACGCAAAATGGCGGATATAAATTAAAAAAATCACCAATTAAATATTTAAAAATAACCTATAAGCTTATAAACATATAAAAGACATTACATCAAAAATATTTCAATAAATTTTAGCTTAAATTATTAAATTATTAAAAATTTTAACCATGTTGTAAATTTTTTTATTCATCAAGTTATACAATCGTACATTACAAAAAAAAAAATAATTATTTTTACGATCTCATTCCCGGTGTCTTGCTATAAATATAGTAAATATTGTATATTATATGCCGAGTGCCACGAGATTTAACAATATCATTGTTTAAGCTCAGTTTTATCTCGTGACACTTTTTTTTGAATAAAATTTTTAAGTTTATAACCAATCTTTGTCAATTGGAGAAATAAAAAATTGGGTTAGTTTATTTTATTTGTAATAAATTTGTAATTTAAAGTGAATTTTAACGTTAAAAGCTAAATCTCGACAAGATGACCGCCGGAACTCGACAAAATGGCCGTCGGAACATTTGAATTAGTTTGGCGCGTCGTCGCAAGAGTTTGAAATTTTTCCCGCCATTTCTTCAATTGACTAAGCGTTCAAAAATTAACTTTTAAAACTGGACTATATTTTTTTTTAATTTATTAAATTAAAAAATAAATATAGTCTTGTTTTGAAAAAAATTTAAGTTGTAAATATGTGTGATTGATTTAACGAATAATTTGGTAAAAAAAATTTTTTTCAATATCATTGAAGCGATATATATATATATATATATATATATATATATATATATATATATATATATGTAATAAAATAAACTTTTAAAGGAACTTAATGAATTGTTACTAATAATTATTCTTAATCATGAAGAAATAATAATACGCGTTGATTGTTGGAATAAAATAATAAAAAGTGTTATATTATATCGTTAAAAATCTATATTTGTATATAAATGTATATATAGTTAAATATATACATTTATAAATTTTTGTGTATAATAAAATACAAATATATTAAATGAATATGAATGAATGACAAATTAGCTGATATTTGTAAATAATTAATTTTAAAATAATATTCTTCATTGTTTATTAATAATGCTAAATTGTAAACTTAATATAATTATATATAAGAAATAAAATATAAATAAATATCGGTTATCAATAAAAGAAAAATTTAGGTTTTTATTTATTTACCTATTTTTATTTTTATTTATTTATTTTTTTAACTTTTACTTTTTTAAAAACAAAAAAATATGAAAACGTCAAAATTGTTAAAAATTTATTCTTCGCGAGTTAAAAATTTTTAATAAATATAAATATGTAGAAAATTTTTAATTTAAATAAAATGAAAAAGTAATTTAGATAGATTTATTTCTTCTAGAAATAAAAAATTTATTTAAAATTGCAACATTAAATTTTTTAAATATAACGCGCGAAATTTTTAAATTTAAATTAGAGAACTAATTTTTAGTTTTGAATTCTGCCGTTGTCGCTGTCAATACAAAATCATAACCTCCAACTGAGATGGGCTACATTTATAAAATAAAGCTTGACCTATTCGGTAAGTAAAAATTATAATTAAATAAAAAATAGTTTAATAAATTAATAAAAATTACAAATTCTTTAAAAAAATAGCATTTGTAAATTTCACAGGTCAATTGTTTTTAGTCATTATTTATTTGTCACAAAATTTCTTTAAATTATCAAACATTTGTTAAATTAATTGTAATTAAAAAAAAAAAAAAAACACAAATAACGGGTATTTTTGCATTATATTTAAAATAATTCTAGCAATTTTAACCACTACTAACCTAAAATATTCTATTTTCAGTTTATAAATAATAAAAAAAAATTAACAATGGCAAACGCAGAAACAGCAGCCAGAAATCGTGAACATTTCGAAAGTCTCCTAATTCTAGACAACAAAAATTACAAGCAAGTGTATGAGGCAATAAAAACAGGTGAACTACCAAAAGATGTTGTGGTTAGGGTACCGCCTGACTATAATTACTTATTAAGTTGCCATGATTTTGGAAAAATAATTGCTTCCGACGATTCAACCTTGAGAGCTCGTCAGAGCTTGTCAATTTTTCACGTTAGCATAGGCTTGGATGACCAAGCAATGGTGGATCAGTTGTTGGCTCTTAATGTCGATCTCCATGCTACCACAAAAGGCGTCCAAGCGCCATTGCGATTTGCAATCGAGGGTAACAAGTTGACAATAGTCGAAAAGTTGATAGCTGCTGGTGTGGATGTCAATGGTTATGGACCGGACGAATATTTGCCATTGACAATAGCCATACTTGATCAAAGATATGAAATGGCTAAATTATTGATCCGTCACGGCGCTGAAATTAATGTCACAGAATGTCGTGGAGCTTTGTCGCCATTGTGTCTTGCTGCTAGCATTGAAAATGGTGTAAACTTCATGGAGTTGCTAATTAAGCACGGAGCTGATGTTAATTTAATAGTGACTCAGCCAAATACAAGATGGATAACGACACCGTTGATGAGGGCTTGTCAGACTGGCACAAGAAAAGCAATAGAGTTCTTGATCAATCTTCCCAATATTGACATCACCAAGGTTAACAACAGAAATGAAAATTGTTTGTTTTGGAGTGTTTATACTCCACCCGCAATGGGCTTAGAATTGATCTTGAGTACTAATATTGATCTAAATACCAGAAACATTGATAACAACTTGCCGTTGCATTATGAACCAGACTTTAGACTAAACAATTTTTTGCAAAACTATACAATAAAACGTCACCTTATTAAATTAATGGTAGCTGGATTTTATATCTGTCAAGAGTACCGTGATATTCTTAAAAAGGATACTGAAACTGGTCCAATTCAAGCTGAATGTTCTAAAGAAGTCCAATTGATGATGAATACCTACGAATCATCAATTAACTGGTCCTTCTTTAGAATTCTTCGTACTTCACAACATCTACTGAGCTTGCGGTTCAAACACATTCAAGTTCCTGCTGGCAAGGAAGAAGAATGGATCGAGAAGTTTCCTATTTATGGAAGCATGCTTGCATTCCATTTGAAGAAAGCTCTACAGCGCAAGATGTTGCTTCAACAAGCCGAAGGAACGCTGTTTGACCTTTTTTATAAGCTTCTGCCTGCTACTTTTATCAACGACATGTTCTATTATTTGACTAATTATGATCTGTATCAATTAATAGAGTAATTAAGGCTAGTTTGGAAATTTGGATGAGAAAATTTAAACTATTTTATGATAGAACTCTTTTTATATGATATTATTCGAGAATGTTTTTGTAACTGTTTGTTAAATTACTTATTTTTATTCTTCATATTGATGATTTATCATTAGAGTCCGGACTTTTGTAATTTTTTAAATGAGTATTTATATGTGTAACCTCAAATTTTTATAAAGAAAAAAACACGAACTTCTTGGCCTCAATTATTATTATATAACAAATCAAAAATTTTTAATGATAATAATAATAACTCAAATTTAAACTTATTAAGAATTTTTTTTGTTAAGAAAATATAATTATTGTTATTATTATTAGACATAAATAATAATTATTTATGTAGATTAATTATAATAAACTTTATATACATATTTTGCTTTAAAATTTTTGTGAAATTTGATCAACAATTGTTTGTGTTGATTTTTTTAGTTGTCCTGTGCAATAAATAATAATATTTATAAAGTGTACCTTATTAAGCTTTCAAATTCCCGCCATTAGAATACCGCGGATGCGCGTGGACAGAGATTATCGTAAGGGCACCTTACAACACAAAACGTCTAAAATCACTTTACTCTTGAACTTGAGCTAAACAAGTAAACAACTAATTTGCAAGTAAAAAAATATTAACACATTGTTGAGTTATTAGCAAAGTTTCAGGTTAGTACTATAAAAAATTCAGTAGAATTTATGACATTGAAGTTAGCAGTCACTTGATCGTTGTTTAATATTATTTTAAAAAAAATAGCATTTGTAAATTTTCAAACTTCCCATATGTCAATTTTTTTCGTTACAAAATTTCTAAAAATTATACTAATAAAGTTAGCCGACATTTTTAATTTTTTTGATGTTTTTTTTTAATAATTGAATTATAACAAAAAAATATTTTTTAAAAATTGCACTTACAGTTTTTAAAGTTTTTGACAAGTGAAAATTTTTTTTTAATTTTTTTGTAATCATTTTTTAAATAAAAAAAAATTCTAAAAATTTTTACATGTCGGCTGACTTAATTTTCATAAACAACGGGTATTTTTGGATTATATTTAAATAATTCCAACAATTTCGACCATTAGTAACCTAAAATATTTTATTTTCAGTTTATAAATAATATTAAAAATTATTAACGATGCCAAACTCAGTAAGAGCAGCCAGACATCGTAAACATTTCGAAAAACTTTTAATTCTAGACAGAAAAAATTACAAGCAAGTGTGTGAGGCAATAAAAACAGGTGAACTATCAAAGGACGTAGTGGTTACGGTCCCTTGTTACTATTATTACTTATTAAATAGCCATGATTTTGGAAAAATAGTTACTCTCGACGATTCAAACCCCGCTGATCGTAGGAGCTTGTCAATTCTTCATGTTTGCATAGGTTTGGATGACCAAGCAATGGTGGATAAGTTGTTGGCTCTAAAAGTCAATCTCCAAACTACCACAGAAGACGTCCGAGCGCCATTGTGCTTTGCAGTCGAGGGTAACAAGATGACAATAGTTGAAAAGTTGATAGCTGCTGGCGCGGATGTCAATGATAATGGACTGGACGAATATTTGCCATTGACATTAGCCATACTTGATCAAAGATATGAATTAACTGAATTATTGATCAGACATGGCGCTGACGTCAATGTCAGAGAATGTCCTGGAGCTTTGTCGCCATTGTGTCTTGCTGCTAGCATTGAAAATGGTGTAAACTTTATGGAGTTGCTGATTAAGCACGGAGCTGATGTTAATTTAGAAGTGACTGAACCAAATACAAGACGGACAACGACGCCGTTGATGAGAGCTTGTCAGACTGACGCAAGAAAAGCAATAGAATTCTTGATCAATCTTCCCAATATTGACATCACCAAGGTTAACAACAGAAATGAAAATTGTTTGTTTTTGACTGTTAATGCTCCACACGCAGTTGGCTTAGAATTGATATTGAGTACTAATATTGATGTAAATACCAGGAACATTGATAACAACTTGCCGTTGCATTATGAATCAGACTTTAGACTAAACAATTTTTTGCAAAACTATACAATAAAACGTCACCTTATTAAATTAATGGTAGCTGGATTTTATATCTGTCAAGAGTACCGTGATATTCTTAAAAAGGATGCTGAAACTGGTCAAATTCAAGATGAGTGTTCTAAAGAAGTCCAATCGATGATGAATACCTACGAATCATCAATTAACTGGTCCTGCTTTAAAATTTTTCGTACTTCACAACATCTACTGAGCTTGCGGTTCAAATACATTCACGTTCCTGCTGGCAAGGAAGAAGTATTGATCGAGAGGTTTCCTATTTACGGAAGCATGCTCGCATTTCATCTGAAGAAAGCTCTGCAGCGCAAGATGTTGCTTCAACAAGCTGAAGAAACGCTTTTGGATATTTTTTATAAGCTTCTGCCTGCTACTTTTATCTACGACATGCTCTATTATTTGAGAAATTCTGATCTGTATCAATTAATAGAGTAATTAATGCTAGTTTGGAAATTTAAAATAAGAAAATTTACACTATTTTGTAATATTACTATTTTTATATGTTATTATTCAAGAATGTTTTTTGTAACTGTTTGTTAATCAACTTATTTTTATTCTTCAATGTTTAATAAATTTGTGATTAATCACAAATTGTATAAAATATAATTATATTGATTATTTATCAATAGAGTCCCGACTTTTGTAATTTTTTAAATGAGTATTTATTTGTTTAACCTTAAATATTAATAAAGAAAAAAAACACGAACTACCTGGTCTTAATTATTATTTATTTATTTATTTATTTATTTATTAACATACGCCTATCGGCAATATACATAAAGAAATTATTTAAAATTAAAGAAATTAAATTATGATTTAAATTGAAGCAAAGAACGAGAAAAAGAAAACTTTGTGTAGTTTATGTGTACATAAGCAACTGTCTTTTAATGTTTGACATAAAAGCACTGAAGGTACCACCGTAAAATTCCACTTCGCCATTTAATTTATTCACCAGGTTTACTATTCTGTCATGAGGTCCATTCACCACATAGCTTTTCGAAGACTTAGTAGTTTTCAGTAACCTTTTGCGCCTCAACATTATGTTGGCAGGCGCAAATTCGAAGCTGCTGCAGATGTCCGGGGCGTCAATATTCAGGAGATAGCTGGTGGGCACTTGGGTATGAGCACGTGTGAAGGCTATCACTGCCCATTTTTTGACATTCAAGTCAAGTCTGTTGTTTGTGCGCCATGTAGCTAGCGTGTTGATGTCATGCTGTAGGATCTCGCAATCTAGTTCGCTCGCTATAGTTCTGTAGATTTTCAGGTCATCTGCATACAGTATAAACTCTGAATCAAACTCTTTCCCAATGTCGTTGACGAAAATATTGAAGAGTATAGGGCCTAAGTGCGACCCCTGAGGAACACCTGAAGTGACCATGTATTCGTCAGATAAGTTACCATCAACCCTGACTTGCAGACGTCTGCCTGTTAGGTAAGACCGGAGCCAGCTGAGTGCGTGTCCATGTACACCGTAGTTTTTCAACTTCCTTAGTAAAATCTCATGATCTACCCTGTCAAAAGCCTTGCTGAAGTCGGTGTAGATAGCATGAGTCTTGTGACCGCTGTTCATAGCATTAAGTATGTAGTTGACGTAGGTGTACAGGTTGGTTGTCGTCGATCTGCTGCCTACAAACCCATGTTGCTTGGTAGAGATAATGTGTTTAAAGGAGGAAGTCAGTTGAGGTAAGACCACCTTCTCCATTAGCTTAGCCAGTGCTGATTGAATACATACGGGTCCGTAGTTGGAGACAGATGATCTAGGGCCATCCTTGTGTATTGGGCTGACGAACGAGACTTTCCAGTTTGCTGGGAATGTCCCAAGCTGAAGTGATTTATCGAAGATATGAGTTATGGGCTCACAGAGTCCGGCAGCGCAGTTCCTGAGGAAGATATTAGGAATCCCATCCGGTCCAGCTCCTTTCTTATTGTTAGATAACGAATCAAAAATTTTTAATAATAATAATAACTTAAAAATATAAACTTATTAAGAAATTTTTAAAGATATATAATTATTGTTATTATTATTATTACAAATAAATAATGATCATTCATGTAGATTAATTATCGTTAATAGATATCTCAATTCATAAAAAATTTTGCCTGTTTTGTTACTCTGGTATAATTTTATTTGCAACTGATAAATTTTTTTAAAAGTAATTTATGTATATTATTGTGTATACACATACATATTTTGCTTTAAAATTTTTGTAAAATTTGATCAACAATTGTTTGTGTTTATTTTTTTAGTTGTAATTTTTTTTTGTTGCCCTGTGTAATAAATAATAATATTTTTAAAATGTACCTTAAGCTTTCAAATTCCCGCCATTAAAATATGGCGGATGCGCTTGCGCAAAAATTATCGTAAGGGCTGCTCGTAACACAACGACTAAAATCACTTTAGAATTGAACTGTTTACAATTGAGTTTCAGGTTATATAGTACTATAATAAATTCAGTAGAATTTATAACACTAAAGTTAGCAGCTTTCGCATTATATTGAAGTAAATCCAACATTTTTAATTACTACTAATCTAAAATACAAGTTTTTTTCAACTTCCCGTTAAAAAAATTGAAAATTTAAAAAAATCAGGAAGTTATTGTTTTAGTTTATGAATATAATAACAAAAAATTAACAATGAAAAAAGCAAATAAAGTGTCCGAAGATCGTAAAAATTTTAGAAATCTCCCAATTTTAGACAAAAAAAATTACACGCAAGTGTGTGAGGCTATAAAAACAGGTAAATTATCAAAGGACGTAATGGTTAAGGTACCGTTTTACTGTTTTTCCTCATTGCGTCACCATGATCATGGAAAACTATGCACCTACTTAAGTTTACCTACAATAATTGATTATGATTGCTTGTCAATGCTCCACGTTAGCATAGCCTTGGATGATCAAGCAATGGTGGATCAGTTGTTGGCTCTAAAAGTCAATCTCCAAGCTACGACAAAAGAGATCTGAGCGCCATTGCAGTTTGCTATCGCAAGTAACAAGATGACAAGTGTCAAAAAGTTGTTAGCTGCTGGCGCGGATGTCAATGATCATCAACCGGACATACTGGACCACGATTCGCTATTGACATTAGCCATACTTAATCAAAGATATGAAATGGCTGAATTATTGATCCGTCATGGCGCTGAAGTCAATGGCAGAGAATGTAGTGATGCTCGGTCGCCATTGTGTCTTGCTGCTAGCTGTAATAATCGACTAAACATGATGAAGTTGCTAGTTAAACACGGAGCTGATGTCAATTTAGTAGTGACTGACTCATATGACCGATGGATAACCACACCGTTGATGACTGCTTGTTATAATGATTCACCAAGCTCAATAGAGTTCTTGATCAATCTCCCACAAATTGACATCACCGAGGTTAAGAACAAGAATGAAACTTGTTTGTTTTTGAATCTTAATACTCGAGATGCAGCCGGCTTAGAATTGATCCTGAGTACTAATATTGATGTAAACACCAGAAATGTCTATAAGTACTTGCCGTTGCATTATGAACCAGACTTTAGACTAAACAATTTTTTGCAAAACTATACAATAAAACGTCACCTTATTAAATGAATGGTAGCTGGGTTTTATATCTGTCAAGAGTACAGAGATATTCTTGATCAGGATGCTGAAACTGGTCAAATTCAAGCTGAGTGTTCTAAAGAAGTCCAATTGATGATGAGTACCTACGAATCATCAATTAACTGGTCCTTCTTTAGAATTCTTCATACTTCACAACATCTACTGAGCTTGCGATTCAAACACATTCACATTCCTGCTGGCAAGGAAGAAGTATTGATCGAGAAGTTTCCTATTTACGGAAGGATGCTCGCATTTCATCTGAAGAAAGCTCTGCAGCGCAAGATGTTGCTTCAACAAGCTGAAGAAACGCTGTTGGATATTTTTTATAAGCTTCTGCCTGCCACTTTCATCAACGAAATGTTCTATTATTTGAGTAATTTTGATCTGTATCAATTAATAGAGTAGTTGAAGCAAGTTTTTCAAATTTGAATGAGAAAATTGCTTTAAAATTTAAACTTTTTTATAATATATATTACTCTTTTTTAATGTTATTATCTAAAAACATTTTTTGTAATTGTTTATTAACTTGTTCTTTTCTTATTCATCAATTATTAATAAATCTGTCTTTAATCACAAATTACATAAAATATAATTATATTGATTATTTATCATTAGAGCCCGGACTTTCGCAATTTTTTAAACGAGCATTTATATGTTTAACCTCAAATTGAATAAATCAAAAAACGCTTATTAATATATCTCTCATTTGATAAAATAAAATTATTCATATTTTAATACTGCTGTAATTTTATTTGCAATTTAAACATTTTTAAACTTCCCGCTAAGAAAATTGAAAATTTTCAGAAAACGAAAAGTTATTGTTAAATAATTTCATGATTATTTATAACAATTTTAAAAGATTTTTGTGGTTCTATTATAAGTATATATTTTTTATCTGCTAATTTTTTCCCTATTTTTGCTAAATAAACAATATATACATTTTGCTTTAATATTTTTGTGAAATCTGATCAACAATTGTTTGTATTTATTTTTTTTTAGTAGTAGTTTAATTTAATAATAATAATATTTATAAAATGTGTCCTAAACTTTTAAATTTCCGCCATAAGAATATTGCCAATGCGCTTGCGCAAAAATGATCGTAAGGGGCGCTTACAACACAACGACTAAAATCACTTCACACTCCATTTTGAGCTCTCAACAGGTAAACAATTAATTTGCAAGTATAAAATTGTTAACACATTATTAAATTAGTAATAAAATTTCAGGTTAGTACTATAAAACATTCTGTAAAATTTATGACGTTAAAGTTAGCCGACTTGCTCATTTTTTATTTTATTTAAATAAAAATTACTTCCAAACAATATCATTTTTATGACACTGAAGTTAGCAGACGTCTAAAAATTTTTGATTTTTTTTTTTAATTAAATTACAACTAAAAAGATATTTATAAAAAATTGCACTTATATTTTTCTAAGTTTTTAACATATGATATATTTTTTTTAATTATTTAATTGAAATTTTTTCGATAAAAAATTTCTAAAAATTTTTAATTGTCAGCTAACTTCATTTTCATTCATTTTTAATTTTTTTTTACAAGTCAATATTTTTTGCTATAATTTATTACAAAAATAATTAAAATTATTAAATATCTGCTAAATTAATTTTCATTAAAATTTAATAAAATTCAACAAATTATGACACTGAAGTTAGCAGACGTCTAGAAATTTTTTATTAATTAAATTACAACTAAAAAGATATTTATAAAAAATTGCACTTATAGTTTTTCAAGTTTTTTACATATGAAATTTTTTTTTTTAATTTTTAAAGTGAAATTTTTCCACAAAAAAATTTCTAAAAATTTTGAAATGTCGGCTAACTTCATTTTCATAACAAATTTGTCTTGTTTTAAGGTTATGGCTGAAGTCTCGTGTTATCACTCCCTCCTGTACGACGCAATCAAAGTCAGCCATTGGATAACAATCCGCAGACTATTAGAGCGCCTGGACGTAAACAGTGTTTTAACAAAAACGGGACCTGAAGCAGGCTTCACAGCGCTCCACTTGGCCTGCTTGGAAAACAACGAACCCTTGGTAAGATTTTTAATATACGATAATAGCGCAAACGTTGAAATACCAGCCGATGATGGCACCCTTCCGATTCACTTAGCCGGTTTACTCGGGCGCCGTAAAATTCTATTGGCTCTATTTGGAGCAAGCGCTAATATCGACGCTAAATTTGGGCGGGAAACTTTCTCTAAGTACGCTAGAAAAGGCAGATGCTTTTGGCCCGATGATTTTGGGGATGAAATAACACTGCTGACTTACGCAGTTATAAATGAAAAAATTAAGTTAGCCGAGTCATTGATAGGCTTTGAAGCTGATGTTATGGTAAAGAGTATTACCAACAAAACTCTATTGATGTATGCAATAGAAAGTGATGATTACAAACTAGCTATTGAAATGATCAAATTTTGCGAAGATTGTGATGATCTATCACTTTTAGATGCCGTTGATGATGATGGTTTGCGTGCGATTCATTACATAGAGCACGAAGAAAAGTACCGAGAGTACAGATATAAGTACAGATATGATGAATACCAATTGGGTTTTATGAGGCAGAAGTATAGTTTAGTAGAAAAGTTAATTGATTTAAATGTTGATATCAATGCAACTGTTAATGGCAAGTCTGATACATTGCTTCTCAATATGGCGGCGTACAGAGGATGCGTTCCAGTTGTTAGAATCTTGATGGCGCTGTATGACGCTTCTGTAGAAACTGAAGCTTCGTGTTATGCAGCTTCTCCAATAGAATATCCTGAGAAATATTGCCGTTGGCATGATTGTCTGGCACTGGATGAAGATGTGGAAAATAACAGAGACCTTTGTATTGAAGTTATAGTGAAAAATCTAACGAACCGGCGCATATTTAATCTACCTGTATATTCAGATGAATTATGGGATTTGGATAACTTGATTGCTAGAGATCCTAGAGTTAAAAACTTGGTGAAGAGACACGAGAAAATCTTTATTAATAGATTTCTTAAGGAGAATTATGTTCACTATGGAAATGAAAGTAAAACAGTTCATGAGCTTGCCATGATGATTTCTGATAGGAGAATGCTGAAGAGACTTGTTGGGAATAAGGAACATATTGAAGCTATTAAAAAGGCTATTGGCGGTACAACGGATTGGTACGATTCTGATAGTGAAGATTGTGAAGATGATGATGATGATGATTTGTTGAGTCTTGATTTGGATCCTCTGCCTGCTACTTACGGGGATTTTACTAATATGTTGATGGGGATTATTAGAAAGGCTGAAAAAAGAAGCGAGCTTCTGGATATGCTAAGCAAAATTGCACACCTCAAAAAGGCTATTCCTTTACCGTATGAAATTATTTTATGGGCTGTTGACTATTTGAGCAACAAGGATTTGGAAACGTTTGTTAAGTGTTTTTACAGTCGTTAGGTGTATGTGTTAATTAGTTTTTTTTATGAGTATATAATTATATTTTTAGAAGAAAAAATATTATCTAAGTATTTATGTTCATGTGAATATAGTTAAGTAATTTAGTTGTATTTTTCTGTTTTATATTAAATAGATAAGTGTTTTTTAAATGAAAAATCTTAAGAATGTAAATTAGAGCAATGATAAAAGCCTTAAAAAGAAGAAATAGATAAAAAGACAGCTATTATTTATTATTGGCGTTGTAACAAAATAACCGCGGACAAAATAACCGCGACAAAATAACCGAACGACAAAATAATTAGATGACAAAATATTCTCAAAATCGTGTTGTGCCCTTTTAATATGGTTTTTGTGTGTATTTATTCGACATTAGACCAACACAAATGCGGGTAATCGTGTTGTGCCCTTTTAACATGGTTTTTATGTGTATTTATTCGACATTAGACCAACACATGAGATTGTTGCCATGTTTTGCCCTTTCTAACATGGATTTTTTGTATGTTTATCAAAGAATATTTTTTTCCAAAATATTTTGTCCGTGGTTATTTTGTCCGCGGTTATTTTGTCGTCCGGTTATTTTGTCGCGGTTATTTTGTCCGCGGATATTTTGTCGCGTCACCTCTATTATTATCATTTTTATTGATAACATATTACATTATTCATTTAATAAACAGTTTCTTTATGAAAATAAAAAAGTGTTATTATAAAAGTATATTTAATCTATATCTTCATTGTATTTCTTCCAAATTAATTTTGCTTAACCATTTTTTCAATTCTTGCCGTAATCATAGTAAAAAAATATTTCAAATTATCATCACCATCTTCTTCTATCTCAGCAGCTTCAACAACGCTAACAAGTTCTTTATCTTCCACCAAAATTTTCACAGCTTCATCATCAAAAACTTTGACCGCAAGTTCATAAAAATTCAAACTCTTATCCCCAAAATGAACAGCCTTCTTCCTCAACAATTCCTCAATAAATTCCTTCTGATAAATCTTAACAATATTCCTAACCTCATCATCTTTAGCAATAAATTCGTTCATCAATTTGATTTCTTCTTCAGGCACAGCTAACCCAAAACTTCTTCTAAAGTGCAAATCCTTAACAATCCACTCTAGACTCAATTTTCTGCGTTTCTCTACCTCTTTTTCCGCATCAAAATCTTCATTTCTTCCTTCAATTCCTCCTTTCCTTAAATACTTCTGAGGATCTTCAATTGGAGAAGTAGCCAATCTCAAAGCTTTGGATTGCTCAATAGAAGCACTAAGAGGCAGAATAATTTGGAGAATTTCATAGCAGCTTCTATAAGCTGCAGAATTTATCAAAAGCGTATCAGGATCTCCATTGATTGGTGCATAAGCATCTGGACCAACGCGTATGATCAGAGATTTAAGATACTCACGATCTTCTAATCCTAACTTCAATTGCTTCTCATCATATCTAAAGCCTCCGTACTTGTTTTCATGCAAAATATAATGAATTGCATGTCTTCCATCACTATCGCGAGCATTTAACACATCTTCTTGAACATTTTCCACCATTTTAGCTGCGATTGTCATCGCCGCCCAATCATTGTCTTCTTCAAGAGCGTACATCAACAATGTCTTATTTTTAACGCTTTTTACGGTAACATCTGGGTTGTACTCCATCAAAAGAAGCATCACTTCCCGATCCTTATTCAGAATTGTAAAAGTAAGCATCGTCATTGTCCCACCAAAGTCATCCGACCACAATTTGTCTTTTGCGTATTTTTCATGGATGCTTTTATCAAATTCGATGTTAACATTTGCACCGACATCTAATAAAACGCGAGCAATAATATCTTCTCCGTGAAAACAAACTATATGAAGTGGTTGGGCGCCATCTTCTGCTACTGCGTTAACATTTGCCTTATATGTCTCCGCTAATAATATTGCCAAGGTTAAGTCGTCGTAATGACACGCCATATGCAATGCTGTGTACCCAGCTTGTGGCCCAGTTGGGATTAAAACTTCGTTCACATCAGCGCCGTCAGCTAAAATGCTTTCGATGGCGCGGTAATCGGTCTCTTCGATAGCTTTACGCAAAATGGACGACTTGTTGGGTATCTTGGAAGAATCTTCCGCAAGCACATTTGTTTCCATTGTCTCGGAATTGGCAGCCATGTTTGTTGGAATTGAATCTTCATTCATTTTTTTTTCTGCAACAGATGAAGACTATTTTATTGTTAAAAGTCTTGTTTGAAGATGATAATTTTATTAATAATATTCGAATTAATCTAATTATTTAACTTTAATCTCTTTCTTTTCTTACCGAGAAGTTAAAAATAAAACAATAAGACAGAAAGCAAGATAATTTAAAATAATAAAATGAGACAATTTTTTAAGATATTTTTTAAGACAATTTCTAATACAATTTTTAAGATAAAATATAACACAATTTTTAAGACAATTTCTGAGACATTTATATAAAACAACTCATGACTTTGAATATCTAAGTTTGAATTTAGCCACGCTTTTAGATGTAGACACGTCGCGTTCAGCTAAGAAAATTTCGGTCGGTAACTTAATCAGCTGTTAGGTAAAAAATAAATAATAAAAAAATTTTAATGATAAATTTTAAAAAGATTAGACGCCTTAAATAATTTATTTGTTATTTTTAAAAATATATGATAATGATAACTATAAAAACATATGTAATTTTAAATTTTGGCGCACATTTTATTTCTAATCATTATTAAAAGTACCTACAAATTTATAAACTTATTATTATCAAACTTACTCTATAATTATTGATATGTTAAAAATACTTATAAAAAAATTGAAGAAATACTTACAGATTTACTCAAAACTTCTTTTATTGTAGTAAAAAACAATTACTTAAATTCAACTAGTCGTATATAGTATGCTCTATTATAAATCCAAAGTATTACAAAGCTACTCAATAGAACTGTCTTTCATATACAGGAATAACAAAGAACTGAAGTCTCCCCAGTGATTTAGGACCTTGGGTTTTTTCGAGAAAATTCCATTCCCATGACTATCTTCATTATGACGCATGCGTCTAATAATTATACCTATATATGATATTTTTACGATGGAATTTAATTTAAAACAAAATATTTATATTATATAGTAATTTAGACATTCTCGTAGAGAAGAAATTAAAAAGAAGAAAGGAAAGGGTATCTAAGAAAAAGATTAAATTTTATTTCTTCTTTTATTATAACAATATCCATATACAATATCTTATAAATCTATTCTCTAAAAATAATTATAAAATCATAAATAATAATTTGTAAACATATATGACAAAGAAGCTATATTTCATCTTCTTTTAAATTATATAACATAAAATTATATACAAAGAAGAATATACATTTTTTTTTTTATAAATTTAATGTTTTATATGCAAGCTCTATTGTACTTTGACATGTAATTTATTTATTTATCTATTTTTTCATTGAAAAATCTAACAACCATATCGCCAATTTCAAGGTTATAAAAAAGTGTATATAGTAGATGAAGACATAACCCTGTTTAAAAATATTGATTGAAAATAATTATAAATGATGAAATTAGAATTTTCAATTCTTTTGTCTGTATGCAAGTAATTCATGAATTATTTAGAAGGGAATATTCATTAATTATATCTCTTAAATCACTATTACAAAAACAATCCATAATCTTTCTCATACAAGGATAAGGTAACTTCTTAATAATATTAAAAACAGTAAACCTATCAACTTCATCCAACAATTTCTTCCTCATCAGCGCTTTGTAAAAGCGCCCTCTAATCAGACTTTTATACTGCGCAAACTCATCTCCATAACCTTCAGACTTCAGAGTCTCAAAAACAACTTCATTCTTCAGAAGCACCACCATTTTGTTCAAGTCCGCAGTAACGAAATCATACAGAGTAACATCATCATCATCATCATCATCACTAATACCATATTTCTTCATACCTTCAATTTCTTTCTCATACTCACTTTCATACTTCTTAACATCTAAACCTCTACAAATTAATTCTTCACAATCCCGTTTATTAACACAAACATTCAAAAGCTTCATTTTTACAAAATATTGACCGACAAACTCTATAAAACCTTCAAGATCATCATCTTCTTTGCTTTTGTTCTTAAAAGCGTAATCTAGCGGAGTGAAATCTTTATCACAGACATTGTACTCAGCGCCAAACTCCATTAACAATTCAGCCGCCATTTTGTGCCTGTACCAAAAAGCCTTGTGAAGTAATGTGACTCCATTTTGATCCTTAATGTTAACATCAAGCCCTCTTGTGGCCCAAATTTCAACAAACTTCCCAAAATTCTGATCACTAACCAAAGATTTGTTAAATTGAATCGCTAAATGCGGCAAGGAGTTAACTGACCTATCTTTCATCAGATCAACATACAATTGATACCTTACAAGCTTTTCCAACTTCTCAAACTTCAAAGCAAGCTCAAGAATATCAAGATCAAGCCTTCTAGCAGCTGAGGTCAAAATGGCGTTCATATTCACAAAATCTAACTCAATATTTTCATTTCTAACCAAACACTCAACAATATTATAGTCTTCTTTGACAATATTCGCATTCCTCCTAGCGGACACTGCCGCAAATATAGGTTTGTACCCTCTGTGGTCTCGGAAGTTAACATCAGCGCCTCTTGCGACTAGAAGCTTAACTATTTCTTCTCTGTGGTACTCGCAAGCTAGGTACAGCGCAGTGTACTCTGTTCCGTAAGGCGTAAAGTATGTTTTATTGCAATCTTCGCCATTGTTTAACAAAACTTCGACGACATTACAGTAGCCGTAGACAATAGCGATGTGAATTGGGTACAAATTGTACTGGTCGACGTTCTTGGGGGCGCTGCTGTAGTAAAAGTCGTACTTAATGTCCCCGCTGGCGCCATTTTGTAGCAGCAAGTCCGCCATTTTGCTGTCGCCAATTCGGCAAGCTATATACAGCGCAGTTTGCGATCCGTAACGCGAATAATTGATAGAATTGACGTTTATATTGCGTTTTAATAAAAGTTCTACGATTGGGTAATAGTTTTTTTGCACGGCGATGCATAAAAAATTTTTGGCGGGCATCGCGGCGCTGATGTCGACTTCTGGGCATTTTTTTAAAAGCTTTTCGAGAAGCTTGTGGTGGCTGCTTTCTAGCAGGTCTGCTAGAAGCTTTAAGTAGCTTTCGGGTGAAATATTCGAGTTGGTTATATGATCCACGAGAATTTCAAGGATTTCTAGGTTGCCGCGTTCTAGAGCGATGTCGAATGAATTTTGCTGGGATAGATTTTTTTTATCTATCTCTGCGCCAATTTCTAAGAATTTTTTGACAGTGTGAATTTTATTTGATTTCACGGCTAGGTTTAAGGGAGAGTTGAGGTATTTTTCTGTGGGATTGTTCACTGGGGTGTTTTTTGAGAGAAGATAGGTTATGATTTCATCCTGAAGGTAGTCGGTAGCCAAGCAGAGATATCTATATCCGGAAAACCAAGGATTGGATATTTTTAAAGGGTTTATTATGTTTTCTACTGTTTTTAAGTCGCCTTTTATTATTCCTGCTATTAATTTGTCTTCTTCAGGATTGAAATCGGCCATTTTTTGAGTTTTTACTATAAAAAAAAAAAAAAATTTACTTTTATAATGAAAAATTTTTGAATTAAATTAATTTGAATCAAGAAAATTTTTTTTAATTAAATTGAAAAAATTAAATTCTTTACTTGATTTAAATTAATTTTTTTTTATATATAGGTTTACAAATAAAATATTTTTAAATATAAAATTATTAAGATTTGCAAAAATAATATTTAAATTGCACACCTCATAAAGCGAAGCTTAAATTTTTTTTAACTTAGATTTGAATATAGGCACATTAAAAAAAACTTGATGTGTTTTATATTAAATTTTTTGAAAGAAAAATTAATTATAAAATAAAATAAGTAGGTCAAAAAATTTTATAAAAATTGTTCTTACCTTGAATAATTTATTTATTTACTTTGAAAAATTTATGGACCAACAGCTGTTAGACAAATTAAAACAATAACACATAACAGCTGATTTCTTGAAATCGATTATTTTAGCTTCCTTACAATTTACAACTCTGCGCAACTCTTAGCGTAAAGCGCTAAGTTTAAAACTTTAAAAATACGAAAATTAATTAATTAATTATTTTATTTATTAGCTGAAGAAATAAAAAATTCTTCAGTGAAGAAATAAAATCTTCAAAAAATTAATTTTTTATTTAAAATTTTTCATTTAATTAATAATCTATTAAACTTATTTTTTATACTTAAAACTCCCATAAATTATTTAAAAAAAAAAAGAAATAATTTTAATATAATAGAATTTATTTAAATACAAAAATTGCAATAAATATTACACATAATGCCTTAAGAATTATAAAAATCTAAAAACACAATCGGAATGGTTGTACTTTACAACAGACAAAAACTTTACCCACAATTTAAAAAAAAAAAAACAACCAACCTATGGAAGAATTAATCCTCTAGAGGATCAGATTAAGACGACCACATGTAAAAGTAAGATTCCTGCCAGTGCGGCAAGTACTTGGCAACTGGATCGGCGATGAATCTGGCAAGGGGTATGTTTTTGCTCATTTTATTCAACAAAGAGTTAATTTTATCCTTGCTACACTTTTCAAAGAACGGCGAGCGCAACAAGTACAGCACGACATTCATTTTCCGTCTGATAATTTCCTGCTTTTCTTCTTTAGTATATCGCAGGTTAGCCGACTCCTTGGAGATGGTGAAGAGACTAAAAGCATCTAGAGTGAGCGCAGTGGCCCAAGGTAGCCAACTTTTGTTCTCTTTTAGCATCAAGCTTGTCAGGTGGATCAATGGCTTCAGTATGTACAGTGTCTAGAATATTTTTAAAGTTAGTCTGGTTCATTTCAAAATTTTACAGAATATTATTTAAAAGAATTTTTTTCCTAAAAAAAAGTAAAGAAAAAATATTTTACTTCAGAAAGTGATAAATTTTTGAGCGATTCTGAATTTGGAGACTGAATCCGATTCTCTTCACCGTACAACGGAGTGAGCTTTGACCACTGGCCGGTTTCTAGAGGACCTGAATAGTGCACGCTCCTTACAACAAGGCCTGTACGGCGCAACTGGTAGCCTTCTTTGGGGATATGCTCGTTGCGGAGGACTTTGTTGAGCATGTCATGGTTCAAAGGAGAGATTGCTGGCACTTGGATGATCCGCTCTTTATTTCGATGGACCAAAAAAAGCCTAAGTAGTGCTCTGAAAGGTAATAAAAAAAAATATTAAAATTTATTAAAGAAAGTTCGAACGTAACTAATGAGTCAAAATAGTGTTGAAATTTTTTTTTAATTTTAGTCTTATTCCCAATATTCGTCAAAATTCTTTATTTTAATTTAAAATAATTTAAACAATTTAATAATTGATGATTTTTACTTATTTAATAATGTAAAGTAATAAAATAACTTTGGTATTTATTACTTGCCGGAATAAATAAACAGATTTGGAAATAGCGCGGTTGATTGTACCCATAACCTGTAGACGTGGATGAGTGTGTGAGTTAAATTAAACATTTCTCTCTCTGTAACTATATTTCTATCCTTTTGTTTTTTCTCAGCTGTTGACGCGATGTTGTCAAATTTTTATTCGAATAAATGGCTGACGATAAACCAGTTACAAACATTAAATTTGACTTTAAATATTTCAACAAATTATATCGGTAATGTATTTATTATTAAATTGTTTTTATATTTTGCAATAATCCAACGTTTTGCGTGTATAGTTTTTTATCCGTTAAAGTTGGGAGGTTAATATTGACAAAAAATAATTAAAATCTCGACAAAACGTTTGTCCGCCATAAGAGCCCGTGTATAAGGAGATAAAATATGTAATTTTTAAAATTTAATATCTAAGTAACTAAACGGTGAATCTTTTTTCAATTTTGGGATTAGATAAATTACGTATTTATTTATACGTATACTTGATTTCAAAGCTCAAAGTTGGAAATTATTTTTTACATTAGATTCGCTCGAACCTCCGTAAAATAAAAATTAATAACTTACTTAACAGATTGTATAACAAATATAATAATCCATTTTCCATAATCTCCCCACAATTTTTTAGCAGTTACTTCAAATAACGCTTCAGTATACTCTAGAGTAGATAACCATATTTTTATTTGCGACTTGAATTGTGGTAGTTGCAAATTTCTGTACTTTATACTATAAATTAGCCGATCATTTAGCAGTATCAATAAATTGGGCAACGAGTAGATAAATTCGCTAGCCATCGACGATTCTGAAAAGCGACCTAAAAATTGAAAGAAAAAAATTTTATTAATTAGATCAATAGACATATTCTCCTGATAAATCCACGTTGCGTCAATATAAGGGCATTAAACCTACGCCACGTAGATATAAGGGCCTTAAATCCACGTTGCGTGGATTTATCAGAATTTTTGTATGTATGGATAGAGACTTTAAATAAATAAATAAATATACCTGCAGTAAAATATGATAAAAACTGTATGGTCTTTTCAATATCAGCAATTGAATGCGGATTTGATGATATCCATTGCTTGTAAGTATCCCAATACGATTTTTTTTTCGGTAATGACTGGCCGACCATTTTTAAATAACAAACTTTGATTAAAATAAACACAAAAAAGTAAATTTTTTATTAAAAAAAAAATTATTTATTTGTTTTGGTCATGTATAACTTTTTAATTATTCAGATTATTTTTTTAGGTTGTTTTCGAATTATTGTTATGTTTTCACCAGTGCTGCCAGAGCTCAACTATCTCAGTACCCTCGTGACTAGATTGAATTACCCGTTTTTACCCAACAGAGGGCTAGGCTTTACCTGAATTAAGTGCTATCTAATAAAATATTATTTTTCCGCGCAAAATTATAAAAAAAAAACATTTAAATTATAACAATTAAATTTTAATTTGATGTTCTTAAATAATCAGGAGAATACATAAATAATTTAAATCAGTAAATTATGCGGTTAAATTTATTATATTAAATAATACAAAAAAAAAAAATTTAAGTAATGGATATATATGATTGTATATAATTTTCAAAAATAAAAAAAAAATTCTGTTAATTTAAAAATGAAAAGAAAAAATTTCGCTCACCAAGTACATACCAAAATTGTTTCTTATAATTGCACGACTCATGATGCGAAGCATCAGAGAAGAGTGCTTATTTTTTATAACTAACTGAGCATTATGAGTCGTGTATAACTTTTTGTATATATCAGTTTAATTATGTTTACAATCATCAAGATAAATGTCTTGATTTAGTTTTTTCTAATTTGGCTTGCTTGGTGGGGGGATTGTCCTGGTCACTGGTTGGTGTGGATCCTTACCACCCGGTTCTCAATGTTACTATCAAATATCATAAAGCAGTGAAAACTGCTTGCTCTTCTCCTATTCATCATGAGATAAACTTTAAATCCATTGATAGTGATAAATTAGTAGTAGAGCTACTTGCTGTTTTGACTGGGATTCTGTCCTCCAGCCGAGCAACCCAAACATTAACTGTAATTCTTTACACAATGTATTAAACTCTATATTTAAGTCATCTGAAATAGTTAAAAAGAAAATTATTTTACAAGATAGATAATAGTTTGGATGTTTATAAAATGAGTAGTTCTAAATGTTTTACAAAACTTTGTATGGCAAACATTGTGTATAAACTGGAGCATTGAATTTACTCTTGCTAATTAATTCTATAGTGACTTATATAAATATTAATATTAATTTTTAAATTAAAATAATGTATTAAATTCTATGTAATATGGAACCCGATTAATGGCTTTGCTGTAGGGTTCATTGAACTAATAAAATAAATAAATATATTATACATATGTATATATGAAAAATGCATATGTGGCTACTCAAATGAAAGCTCTTGATGAGTGTAACATCAGGATGAGCTTATATCTTTAAAAACGTCAATATTTACGAAAGTACAGTGCAATTTAACAAAAGTCATTATTTAAAAAGCAAAATTTTATCTATTTATAGTTTACAGGTCACGGCAGTCACATAGTGACTGCAAGTTTGCTAATATTTTTTAATTTACATAATAAATAAATTGAAATTACTATAAAACTAGTCACTAATAAAAAATTAAAATTAACAATCATCATCAGCATACATTTCATTAAAAGATTGCCATTCGTTGTTGGTAAGATATTCAAATATCTGTAAAAGACAGTCATAGGGTATAAGCCAATAAGTAATCAATTTCAACACGACCAATTTTCCCCACTGCTCCCGAATAGCAATTCGTTTCTTGGTTGCTTGTAATCGTTCTGAAATAATGTCATAGATATTGTCCATCTTATGAGAAGCGGGAAAAATCATACAAGCTGGATGATAATTATCATTTCTTGCCACTTTCTCATATGTTCTATAAGACGCAGTAACTACGTCATAAATAGACATTTCGCTGTCACCAAACAAAACTTTATGAGATTTCATTACAGGAATTAATTTTTCGTATTTTATTTCATATATGTCAACTAAATTTTTAATATCTTTACTCTTTGATAATCTTTCATTGCTGGTTAAATCTTTAATGATATGTTTTCCCAATAATTTAACTTCTTCTGTGTGGACTGGATATCCAAACAAATATTTAACATATCTATCTTCAATAATTAGACGTTTAAATTTATTCATGTCAAAAAATTTTTTGATTATTCGGTCAACATTAAAATTATTACTACTTTCAAGCCCATAAAAAAGTGGTCGAGCTTTCAAGTTAAAATAAGTTTGCTTTTTTAATAAAAAATTTAACTCATTAAAATAACCGTTAAAAGCTGCTATGTGAATAGGTAAACTTTCTGGACCATTGTTACCCATCACATCTAAGTTTGCTCCACGTTCATATAGTGATTTTACAATTTCAAGTCGTTGAGATTTTAAATAAAAGCAAGAAGATTGATATTTAAATAAATAATGAATTGCAGCAAATCCATTGTCATCTCGTCTATTTAGTTCTTTAGCTACCAAATTTTTCACCAAAAATTCTATCAAGCGCTCATCACCATTTTTAATAGCACGCATTAAGAGTGTTTTATTTTTACTACCCAACAGTGTTAAATTTGGATTGTACTTGAAATACTTTTTTATGTCATGTTTATTGAAAAATAGATAGAAAAATAATGGCATTTTGTCTGTAAAAGTCGAGTTCCAGTTATGATCTTCTTTCTTATGTTTAACGTAATGATCATGACTCAATTCTGCATGGATACTGCAACCTAACTCTACAAACTTATCTACCATGTCAAAATTTCCTTTAAATGCTGCTAATTCAATTGGCTGAACACCGTCATCAGCTTTTGCAGTTGGATTTAAATTATTGTTTTTTTGCAGTAACGACACAATAGGTGTATAATTGTGAATGCACGCATGATGTAACAGTTTGTACCCTGCAAACTCTCCAGATTTTAATTCCAATGGAAGTTTTTTTTCCGGATCCCATTCGTCATACGAGAAGGTGTCAGGCCAATAATTAAAATTTGAAAACATTTCTGAAAATAAAACACATCAATATAAATAATATAGTTAGTATAACAAATTTTTAAATTGTCCATTTTTTTTTGTTAAAATAAATAATCAAATTATCTGCTAAATTTAGTTTAAAGAAAAAAATTTTAAGTCTTACTTGCAGCTTTTATTTTAAATAACTTTTGATATTTATTAGACTAGGTATAATAAATCAAATTTATGTAGAATTATAGATCTTTATACTCCACGTGTAAAAAAAAAAAAATGATTTTATAATTTTAAAATTATAAAATCAAATTTATATTACACCTTTTAGAATAAAATGAGTGCGCGTTTATCAAAAAAATACTTTTAGTACAATTAAAAATTTTATTTTAATGCACTTTGTATGGAAAAAAAATTACTGTCGAAAAATAAATCTAACGTGGTCAAAATTAGAAGTCTGTATGGTGTTTGGTTGGATTTTGCTATTTTCCATGTGGTCGCGAAAATTCCAAACACTATAGTTCAATTTAGTTGTGCGCATGCACTGTATTTACTATTTAGTATACAGTATAAAATGGCGCCATATAGTTTCAAATTTTGAAAACGATAATTTTGAGAAATCTATATGTTTAAGGAAGTTTGAGCGTAACTAATGAGTCAAAATAATGTTGAAATTTTTTTTTAATTTTAGTCTTCCCAATATTCGTCAAAATTCCTTATTTTAATTTAAAATAATTTAAACAATTTAATAATTGATGATTTTTAACTTATTTAATAAATTAAAGTAATAAAATGACTTTGGTATTTATTACTTGCCGGAATAAATAAACAAATAAATAAATAGCGCGGTTGATTGTACCCATAACCTGTAGACGTGGATGAGTGTGTGAGTTAAACATTTCTCTCTCTGTAACTATATTTCTATCCTTTTGTTTTTTCTCAGCGGTTGACGCGATGTTGTCAAATGTTTATTCGAATAAATGGCTGACGATAAACCAGTTACAAACATTAAATTTGACTTTAAATATTTCAACACTTAGTGTAAACTTAGTGTAAACTCGGTGTATACTTAGTGTCAGTGTAAATTAGGGGTTTATTTGGTGTATACTCAGTGCATATTGAGTATACACCAAATACACTCCAAGTTTACACTGAATTTACACGGTGTATATGCGCACAATATACACGGAGTTTACACCGAGTATACACTAAAAAATTTTGCTAAGTCCTCAGAACAAAAGTTGTGAAAAAAATTAAAAAAAAAAAAAATTGAAATTAAAAAAAATCAAATTTTGAAAAAAAATTAATATTTTTAGGTAAAGTACTCAGTACTTGAACAATTTTAAAAATGGCCCTCGTACTTGAACAGTTTGGAAATTCTTATATTATTAAAAAACTCCGGCAGTAAACATTAATATTTAATGTATATTAAGTAAAGATAACTTGATGTCTTAGTTAATGATACAAGAAATATTTTTTAATGTCAAAAAGCTAAATATTATATTTTATTTAATATCTAATGACGGGATCATTGAAAGTGTCGATTAGTATATCCATTTTTGAATGAAAATGATACCACAACAATAGAAAAATGGCGAAATAACCCAAAATATTTGAGAATTCATCAAAAAAACTTAACCAATCAAAAATATAGATCATTTTGCAAAATATTCTGTTGTTAATAATGAGTTTTAATTATTTTTTTTTATATTTAATTTAGCTGTTCGGGTATACCTCCCAATTTCAAATGTAGGACCCAAAAGTTGAACGACATAGCGCCGTGTGTTCAAGTATACCGTCTCTCATTTTTACGTGACTGCAGTACTTGAACTGTCTAACTCAATGTTAAATAAATATTTTAAAGTCTTTTAAAAAATACTTTTAATCGTATGGTAACAAAAAATTATACAAATAAAGAAAATAAAAAAAACTATAAACAAAATTTATTATTTTTAGGGCGAATATTAGTGTTTGAGAAATAAAAAAAAATTACACGTTCTAACCTCACATTGTAAACAAAAGGTAAAAATACATTTGAATGTTTCTTAAAGTAAAGGACTTAAATGTATGTTTAATGTTAATTTTATAATATAATTTAGCAGATATTTGATAATTTTAAGAATTTTTTTAACAAGTAAATTATGGTAAAAAAAATTGACATTTAGAAATTTAAAAAAATTAAAAATGCACAATTTTTTAAAAATATAATTTTTTAGAAAAAATTTATTTACTTGCTAAAAAAATTAAAAAATAGTCAAGTGACTGCTAACTTTAATGTCATTTATAATAAATACTTATTTTTGGGCCTAAAATCTTTTATTTTTATTTTAACAAAAAGTGTCTAAAGCCATACTAAATGATTGTTCAAGTTCTGGTACAGAGGTGTTCAAGTACTGCAGCCTGTCACAGTTTAATGTTCAACTACTGGGGCTCTTGAAGGATTTTTTTAAATAATTGAAAATTATTTTCTTTATGTAATTCTGGTTTTTTATTTTTAATATATTTAGAATTGAATATATTTGATTATATGTTGTTGATTCGTTTCAGGTCGATACAGAAACACTTATTTTGGTGGTAAAAAATTTTTTCCCAGTCACACTTAAAAAATTTTCGACTTTGCTTACAGCACTTAGAAATTTTTATGAAAATGGGACTTGAAAAAAATTTTTGGTGTAAACTTGGTGTACACTCAGTGTATATACGCCGCGTATACACCGTGTATATTTGGTGTATACTTAGTGTATGGCGATCCGCTAGGGATCGGTAATGTATTATTATTAAATTGTTTTTATATTTTGCAATAATCCAACGTTTTGCGTGTATAGTTTTTTATCCATTAAAGTTGGGAGGTTAATATTGAGAAAAAATAATTAAAGTCTCGACAAAACGTTTGTCCGCCATAAGAGCCCGTGTATAAGGAGATAAAATATGTGATTTTTAAAATTTAATATCTAAGTAACTAAACGGTGAATCTTTTTTCAATTTTGGGATTAGATAAATTATGTATTTATTTATACGTATACTTAATTTCAAACAAAGTTGAAAATTATTTTTTACATTAGATTCGCTCGAACCTCCGTTTAATTAATAACGTTTTTTTTCAATATTCAAACAAGAAATCTACCTATCCATGTCATAGCAATGAAGTTAGCTGACATTTCAAAATTTTTAGAAATTTTTTTATCCAAAAAATTTCAATTAAACAATTAAAAAAAAAAAAATATCACTTATTGTTAAAAAATTGAAAAACTATAAGTGCAATTTTTAAAAATATCTTTTTAGTTGTAATTTAATTAAAAAAAAAAAATTCAAAAAATTTTAGACGTCTGCTAACTTCAGTGATGGCAATGAAGTTAGCTGACATTTCAAAATTTTTAGAAATTTTTTTATCCAAAAAATTTCAATTAAACAATTAAAAAAAAAAAAATATCACTTATTGTTAAAAAATTGAAAAACTATAAGTGCAATTTTTAAAAATATCTTTTTAGTTGTAATTTAATTAAAAAAAAAAAAATTCAAAAAATTTTAGACGTCTGCTAACTTCAGTGATGGCAATGAAGTTAGCTGACATTTCAAAATTTTTAGAAATTTTTTTATCCAAAAAATTTCAATTAAACAATTAAAAAAAAAAAAATATCACTTATTGTTAAAAAATTGAAAAACTATAAGTGCAATTTTTAAAAATATCTTTTTAGTTGTAATTTAATTAAAAAAAAAAAAATTCAAAAAATTTTAGACGTCTGCTAACTTCAGTGATGGCAATGAAGTTAGCTGACATTTCAAAATTTTTAGAAATTTTTTTATCCAAAAAATTTCAATTAAACAATTAAAAAAAAAAAAAATATCACTTATTGTTAAAAAATTGAAAAACTATAAGTGCAATTTTTAAAAATATCTTTTTAGTTGTAATTTAATTAAAAAAAAAAAAATTCAAAAAATTTTAGACGTCTGCTAACTTCAGTGATGGCAATGAAGTTAGCTGACATTTCAAAATTTTTAGAAATTTTTTTATCCAAAAAATTTCAATTAAACAATTAAAAAAAAAAAAAATATCACTTATTGTTAAAAAATTGAAAAACTATAAGTGCAATTTTTAAAAATATCTTTTTAGTTGTAATTTAATTAAAAAAAAAAAAATTCAAAAAATTTTAGACGTCTGCTAACTTCAGTGATGGCAATGAAGTTAGCTGACATTTCAAAATTTTTAGAAATTTTTTTATCCAAAAAATTTCAATTAAACAATTAAAAAAAAAAAAAATATCACTTATTGTTAAAAAATTGAAAAACTATAAGTGCAATTTTTAAAAATATCTTTTTAGTTGTAATTTAATTAAAAAAAAAAAAATTCAAAAAATTTTAGACGTCTGCTAACTTCAGTGATGGCAATGAAGTTAGCTGACATTTCAAAATTTTTAGAAATTTTTTTATCCAAAAAATTTCAATTAAACAATTAAAAAAAAAAAAAATATCACTTATTGTTAAAAAATTGAAAAACTATAAGTGCAATTTTTAAAAATATCTTTTTAGTTGTAATTTAATTAAAAAAAAAAAAATTCAAAAAATTTTAGACGTCTGCTAACTTCAGTGATGGCAATGAAGTTAGCTGACATTTCAAAATTTTTAGAAATTTTTTTATCCAAAAAATTTCAATTAAACAATTAAAAAAAAAAAAAATATCACTTATTGTTAAAAAATTGAAAAACTATAAGTGCAATTTTTAAAAATATCTTTTTAGTTGTAATTTAATTAAAAAAAAAAAAATTCAAAAAATTTTAGACGTCTGCTAACTTCAGTGATGGCAATGAAGTTAGCTGACATTTCAAAATTTTTAGAAATTTTTTTATCCAAAAAATTTCAATTAAACAATTAAAAAAAAAAAAAATATCACTTATTGTTAAAAAATTGAAAAACTATAAGTGCAATTTTTAAAAATATCTTTTTAGTTGTAATTTAATTAAAAAAAAAAAAATTCAAAAAATTTTAGACGTCTGCTAACTTCAGTGATGGCAATGAAGTTAGCTGACATTTCAAAATTTTTAGAAATTTTTTTATCCAAAAAATTTCAATTAAACAATTAAAAAAAAAAAAAATATCACTTATTGTTAAAAAATTGAAAAACTATAAGTGCAATTTTTAAAAATATCTTTTTAGTTGTAATTTAATTAAAAAAAAAAAAATTCAAAAAATTTTAGACGTCTGCTAACTTCAGTGATGGCAATGAAGTTAGCTGACATTTCAAAATTTTTAGAAATTTTTTTATCCAAAAAATTTCAATTAAACAATTAAAAAAAAAAAAAATATCACTTATTGTTAAAAAATTGAAAAACTATAAGTGCAATTTTTAAAAATATCTTTTTAGTTGTAATTTAATTAAAAAAAAAAAAATTCAAAAAATTTTAGACGTCTGCTAACTTCAGTGATGGCAATGAAGTTAGCTGACATTTCAAAATTTTTAGAAATTTTTTTATCCAAAAAATTTCAATTAAACAATTAAAAAAAAAAAAAATATCACTTATTGTTAAAAAATTGAAAAACTATAAGTGCAATTTTTAAAAATATCTTTTTAGTTGTAATTTAATTAAAAAAAAAAAAATTCAAAAAATTTTAGACGTCTGCTAACTTCAGTGATGGCAATGAAGTTAGCTGACATTTCAAAATTTTTAGAAATTTTTTTATCCAAAAAATTTCAATTAAACAATTAAAAAAAAAAAAAATATCACTTATTGTTAAAAAATTGAAAAACTATAAGTGCAATTTTTAAAAATATCTTTTTAGTTGTAATTTAATTAAAAAAAAAAAAATTCAAAAAATTTTAGACGTCTGCTAACTTCAGTGATGGCAATGAAGTTAGCTGACATTTCAAAATTTTTAGAAATTTTTTTATCCAAAAAATTTCAATTAAACAATTAAAAAAAAAAAAAATATCACTTATTGTTAAAAAATTGAAAAACTATAAGTGCAATTTTTAAAAATATCTTTTTAGTTGTAATTTAATTAAAAAAAAAAAAATTCAAAAAATTTTAGACGTCTGCTAACTTCAGTGATGGCAATGAAGTTAGCTGACATTTCAAAATTTTTAGAAATTTTTTTATCCAAAAAATTTCAATTAAACAATTAAAAAAAAAAAAAATATCACTTATTGTTAAAAAATTGAAAAACTATAAGTGCAATTTTTAAAAATATCTTTTTAGTTGTAATTTAATTAAAAAAAAAAAAATTCAAAAAATTTTAGACGTCTGCTAACTTCAGTGATGGCAATGAAGTTAGCTGACATTTCAAAATTTTTAGAAATTTTTTTATCCAAAAAATTTCAATTAAACAATTAAAAAAAAAAAAAATATCACTTATTGTTAAAAAATTGAAAAACTATAAGTGCAATTTTTAAAAATATCTTTTTAGTTGTAATTTAATTAAAAAAAAAAAAATTCAAAAAATTTTAGACGTCTGCTAACTTCAGTGATGGCAATGAAGTTAGCTGACATTTCAAAATTTTTAGAAATTTTTTTATCCAAAAAATTTCAATTAAACAATTAAAAAAAAAAAAAATATCACTTATTGTTAAAAAATTGAAAAACTATAAGTGCAATTTTTAAAAATATCTTTTTAGTTGTAATTTAATTAAAAAAAAAAAAATTCAAAAAATTTTAGACGTCTGCTAACTTCAGTGATGGCAATGAAGTTAGCTGACATTTCAAAATTTTTAGAAATTTTTTTATCCAAAAAATTTCAATTAAACAATTAAAAAAAAAAAAAATATCACTTATTGTTAAAAAATTGAAAAACTATAAGTGCAATTTTTAAAAATATCTTTTTAGTTGTAATTTAATTAAAAAAAAAAAAATTCAAAAAATTTTAGACGTCTGCTAACTTCAGTGATGGCAATGAAGTTAGCTGACATTTCAAAATTTTTAGAAATTTTTTTATCCAAAAAATTTCAATTAAACAATTAAAAAAAAAAAAAATATCACTTATTGTTAAAAAATTGAAAAACTATAAGTGCAATTTTTAAAAATATCTTTTTAGTTGTAATTTAATTAAAAAAAAAAAAATTCAAAAAATTTTAGACGTCTGCTAACTTCAGTGATGGCAATGAAGTTAGCTGACATTTCAAAATTTTTAGAAATTTTTTTATCCAAAAAATTTCAATTAAACAATTAAAAAAAAAAAAAATATCACTTATTGTTAAAAAATTGAAAAACTATAAGTGCAATTTTTAAAAATATCTTTTTAGTTGTAATTTAATTAAAAAAAAAAAAATTCAAAAAATTTTAGACGTCTGCTAACTTCAGTGATGGCAATGAAGTTAGCTGACATTTCAAAATTTTTAGAAATTTTTTTATCCAAAAAATTTCAATTAAACAATTAAAAAAAAAAAAAATATCACTTATTGTTAAAAAATTGAAAAACTATAAGTGCAATTTTTAAAAATATCTTTTTAGTTGTAATTTAATTAAAAAAAAAAAAATTCAAAAAATTTTAGACGTCTGCTAACTTCAGTGATGGCAATGAAGTTAGCTGACATTTCAAAATTTTTAGAAATTTTTTTATCCAAAAAATTTCAATTAAACAATTAAAAAAAAAAAAAATATCACTTATTGTTAAAAAATTGAAAAACTATAAGTGCAATTTTTAAAAATATCTTTTTAGTTGTAATTTAATTAAAAAAAAAAAAATTCAAAAAATTTTAGACGTCTGCTAACTTCAGTGATGGCAATGAAGTTAGCTGACATTTCAAAATTTTTAGAAATTTTTTTATCCAAAAAATTTCAATTAAACAATTAAAAAAAAAAAAAATATCACTTATTGTTAAAAAATTGAAAAACTATAAGTGCAATTTTTAAAAATATCTTTTTAGTTGTAATTTAATTAAAAAAAAAAAAATTCAAAAAATTTTAGACGTCTGCTAACTTCAGTGATGGCAATGAAGTTAGCTGACATTTCAAAATTTTTAGAAATTTTTTTATCCAAAAAATTTCAATTAAACAATTAAAAAAAAAAAAAATATCACTTATTGTTAAAAAATTGAAAAACTATAAGTGCAATTTTTAAAAATATCTTTTTAGTTGTAATTTAATTAAAAAAAAAAAAATTCAAAAAATTTTAGACGTCTGCTAACTTCAGTGATGGCAATGAAGTTAGCTGACATTTCAAAATTTTTAGAAATTTTTTTATCCAAAAAATTTCAATTAAACAATTAAAAAAAAAAAAAATATCACTTATTGTTAAAAAATTGAAAAACTATAAGTGCAATTTTTAAAAATATCTTTTTAGTTGTAATTTAATTAAAAAAAAAAAAATTCAAAAAATTTTAGACGTCTGCTAACTTCAGTGATGGCAATGAAGTTAGCTGACATTTCAAAATTTTTAGAAATTTTTTTATCCAAAAAATTTCAATTAAACAATTAAAAAAAAAAAAAATATCACTTATTGTTAAAAAATTGAAAAACTATAAGTGCAATTTTTAAAAATATCTTTTTAGTTGTAATTTAATTAAAAAAAAAAAAATTCAAAAAATTTTAGACGTCTGCTAACTTCAGTGATGGCAATGAAGTTAGCTGACATTTCAAAATTTTTAGAAATTTTTTTATCCAAAAAATTTCAATTAAACAATTAAAAAAAAAAAAAATATCACTTATTGTTAAAAAATTGAAAAACTATAAGTGCAATTTTTAAAAATATCTTTTTAGTTGTAATTTAATTAAAAAAAAAAAAATTCAAAAAATTTTAGACGTCTGCTAACTTCAGTGATGGCAATGAAGTTAGCTGACATTTCAAAATTTTTAGAAATTTTTTTATCCAAAAAATTTCAATTAAACAATTAAAAAAAAAAAAAATATCACTTATTGTTAAAAAATTGAAAAACTATAAGTGCAATTTTTAAAAATATCTTTTTAGTTGTAATTTAATTAAAAAAAAAAAAATTCAAAAAATTTTAGACGTCTGCTAACTTCAGTGATGGCAATGAAGTTAGCTGACATTTCAAAATTTTTAGAAATTTTTTTATCCAAAAAATTTCAATTAAACAATTAAAAAAAAAAAAAATATCACTTATTGTTAAAAAATTGAAAAACTATAAGTGCAATTTTTAAAAATATCTTTTTAGTTGTAATTTAATTAAAAAAAAAAAAATTCAAAAAATTTTAGACGTCTGCTAACTTCAGTGATGGCAATGAAGTTAGCTGACATTTCAAAATTTTTAGAAATTTTTTTATCCAAAAAATTTCAATTAAACAATTAAAAAAAAAAAAAATATCACTTATTGTTAAAAAATTGAAAAACTATAAGTGCAATTTTTAAAAATATCTTTTTAGTTGTAATTTAATTAAAAAAAAAAAAATTCAAAAAATTTTAGACGTCTGCTAACTTCAGTGATGGCAATGAAGTTAGCTGACATTTCAAAATTTTTAGAAATTTTTTTATCCAAAAAATTTCAATTAAACAATTAAAAAAAAAAAAAATATCACTTATTGTTAAAAAATTGAAAAACTATAAGTGCAATTTTTAAAAATATCTTTTTAGTTGTAATTTAATTAAAAAAAAAAAAATTCAAAAAATTTTAGACGTCTGCTAACTTCAGTGATGGCAATGAAGTTAGCTGACATTTCAAAATTTTTAGAAATTTTTTTATCCAAAAAATTTCAATTAAACAATTAAAAAAAAAAAAAATATCACTTATTGTTAAAAAATTGAAAAACTATAAGTGCAATTTTTAAAAATATCTTTTTAGTTGTAATTTAATTAAAAAAAAAAAAATTCAAAAAATTTTAGACGTCTGCTAACTTCAGTGATGGCAATGAAGTTAGCTGACATTTCAAAATTTTTAGAAATTTTTTTATCCAAAAAATTTCAATTAAACAATTAAAAAAAAAAAAAATATCACTTATTGTTAAAAAATTGAAAAACTATAAGTGCAATTTTTAAAAATATCTTTTTAGTTGTAATTTAATTAAAAAAAAAAAAATTCAAAAAATTTTAGACGTCTGCTAACTTCAGTGATGGCAATGAAGTTAGCTGACATTTCAAAATTTTTAGAAATTTTTTTATCCAAAAAATTTCAATTAAACAATTAAAAAAAAAAAAAATATCACTTATTGTTAAAAAATTGAAAAACTATAAGTGCAATTTTTAAAAATATCTTTTTAGTTGTAATTTAATTAAAAAAAAAAAAATTCAAAAAATTTTAGACGTCTGCTAACTTCAGTGATGGCAATGAAGTTAGCTGACATTTCAAAATTTTTAGAAATTTTTTTATCCAAAAAATTTCAATTAAACAATTAAAAAAAAAAAAAATATCACTTATTGTTAAAAAATTGAAAAACTATAAGTGCAATTTTTAAAAATATCTTTTTAGTTGTAATTTAATTAAAAAAAAAAAAATTCAAAAAATTTTAGACGTCTGCTAACTTCAGTGATGGCAATGAAGTTAGCTGACATTTCAAAATTTTTAGAAATTTTTTTATCCAAAAAATTTCAATTAAACAATTAAAAAAAAAAAAAATATCACTTATTGTTAAAAAATTGAAAAACTATAAGTGCAATTTTTAAAAATATCTTTTTAGTTGTAATTTAATTAAAAAAAAAAAAATTCAAAAAATTTTAGACGTCTGCTAACTTCAGTGATGGCAATGAAGTTAGCTGACATTTCAAAATTTTTAGAAATTTTTTTATCCAAAAAATTTCAATTAAACAATTAAAAAAAAAAAAAATATCACTTATTGTTAAAAAATTGAAAAACTATAAGTGCAATTTTTAAAAATATCTTTTTAGTTGTAATTTAATTAAAAAAAAAAAAATTCAAAAAATTTTAGACGTCTGCTAACTTCAGTGATGGCAATGAAGTTAGCTGACATTTCAAAATTTTTAGAAATTTTTTTATCCAAAAAATTTCAATTAAACAATTAAAAAAAAAAAAAATATCACTTATTGTTAAAAAATTGAAAAACTATAAGTGCAATTTTTAAAAATATCTTTTTAGTTGTAATTTAATTAAAAAAAAAAAAATTCAAAAAATTTTAGACGTCTGCTAACTTCAGTGATGGCAATGAAGTTAGCTGACATTTCAAAATTTTTAGAAATTTTTTTATCCAAAAAATTTCAATTAAACAATTAAAAAAAAAAAAAATATCACTTATTGTTAAAAAATTGAAAAACTATAAGTGCAATTTTTAAAAATATCTTTTTAGTTGTAATTTAATTAAAAAAAAAAAAATTCAAAAAATTTTAGACGTCTGCTAACTTCAGTGATGGCAATGAAGTTAGCTGACATTTCAAAATTTTTAGAAATTTTTTTATCCAAAAAATTTCAATTAAACAATTAAAAAAAAAAAAAATATCACTTATTGTTAAAAAATTGAAAAACTATAAGTGCAATTTTTAAAAATATCTTTTTAGTTGTAATTTAATTAAAAAAAAAAAAATTCAAAAAATTTTAGACGTCTGCTAACTTCAGTGATGGCAATGAAGTTAGCTGACATTTCAAAATTTTTAGAAATTTTTTTATCCAAAAAATTTCAATTAAACAATTAAAAAAAAAAAAAATATCACTTATTGTTAAAAAATTGAAAAACTATAAGTGCAATTTTTAAAAATATCTTTTTAGTTGTAATTTAATTAAAAAAAAAAAAATTCAAAAAATTTTAGACGTCTGCTAACTTCAGTGATGGCAATGAAGTTAGCTGACATTTCAAAATTTTTAGAAATTTTTTTATCCAAAAAATTTCAATTAAACAATTAAAAAAAAAAAAAATATCACTTATTGTTAAAAAATTGAAAAACTATAAGTGCAATTTTTAAAAATATCTTTTTAGTTGTAATTTAATTAAAAAAAAAAAAATTCAAAAAATTTTAGACGTCTGCTAACTTCAGTGATGGCAATGAAGTTAGCTGACATTTCAAAATTTTTAGAAATTTTTTTATCCAAAAAATTTCAATTAAACAATTAAAAAAAAAAAAAATATCACTTATTGTTAAAAAATTGAAAAACTATAAGTGCAATTTTTAAAAATATCTTTTTAGTTGTAATTTAATTAAAAAAAAAAAAATTCAAAAAATTTTAGACGTCTGCTAACTTCACAGGTTCCAATAGATGACCGAAGTCATTTATTGATGGTACAACGGTGTTTTATTATGCCAGTATCTGACCGGTCGTTGAATTGGTATTTACTTGATTGTTTTTGTCAAATCTTATTGAGAGATTTGTTAAGAAACTATTAAAGACTACTTCAGAATTTAATTTGGCAAGATTAACCTAATAGAAACTTTTTTGTTAACTAAAACATGTAGTCGCCTCTAGGATACTCTACTATAGTATTTGACCGATTTGAGTCAGATTATGCGGTGAAAAATTTTCATTAATTATTTTCGATGTTCTAAAAATTAAATAAAATCTGGAATACCTATTTATTGTAATGATTATAAGTTCAACAATAGTTAAAAATAAATTTCAGGGTCATAAAAAATACAGTTAATAATAATTTTCGGACTTTTTTATGAAAGCGGTCAACTACTGGTGCCCGGTCAACTACTGGAACATTTACCCTAATAACTTTGTTATAATTAAATATTTTTTAATAAAAATTTAGGGTAATAATCTTTAATGTACTCTTAATAAATCCAATCCCTAAATTCATTTATTTTCCCTGTCAAAAAAATTCTCAAAAATCACCTTTTTTTTCGACCATCACAGTGGTGTTCCCTCTTAATATATTAATTTAATTTATAATACTAAAGTTAGCCGATATTTTTAATTTTTTTTTTTTTCATTTATTAAATTAGAACTAAAAAATATTTTTTAAAAATTGCACTTAAAGCTTTTAAAGTTTTTTAGAAATAAAAATTTTTTTTGTAATAATTTATCTATATAAAAAAAAACAATTACTTTATCCATCTTCGGCATAGACTTGACAATCTTATAAGCTTCTTGTGCGGGTTTAACAACCCTGGCTTCCCTCAGCCAAGTCTCCCGACTTCTCAAAGTATGAACACAGTGCCTAGAATAAATAGCTTCGCCGTTCTTCAAATAACCAAGCGGTTGACAATCTGGCGGGTACAGCGCTTCATATTTCAGTAGATGACGCGCGAGTGCGTACAATGGATGTCCTTTGTAATCTGCAGTCCTATCTGGTAAAGGCTGTTCCAATTCCCTGAAAAAAATTCCAACAATTATTAATTAATTCTTAAAAAGCCAATTATCAATTAACATTCCCTGAAAAAATTCCAACAATTAATTCTTAAAAAATTAATTATCAATTAAAATTATCACTTACATAGTAAGCAACGCTTCATCTTCAGCTCTGGACATCACACTGTTACTTTCAATCCAAGGAGACAACGTTTCTGTCCACCATTCTTGATCAATCCTTTGCTTTCTTGTCACTGTTAACCAATGACGGCAATAACGTCTCGTTACATCTTTTAATTTTCCCAAAGAATTCCATGCTACTACATATAATACTGGAGATGGTGCTTTTTTCTGTAAAAAAATTCACATAAATTATTATTTTAAAATAATTGTGGTACTAAACACAGCAAATATTTTATAATTTTTTAAATATCAAATTTTTTTCTTTTAATTTTTTTTTAAGAAAAAAAATTATAAAATTTTTTAGATATCAGCTAATTTAATTTCTATTCAAATTATAATACAAAATAATTACTTTAATTTAAAAAAAAAAAAATATAAATTCTAATTCAAAAAAACATTTTTTTTACAATAATTTTTAATTAAAAATTATAATTATAATTTAAATTAAAAAATTTTTAATCAAACATCTGCTTATTTCAGTTTCACAAAAAATCAACAAAAAAAATACTTACAAAAATTTCCGCAACACAATGAACTTTATTATCCGGTACAGAAACACTAATCCAGCTTTCTTCATCCTCAACATAAACCTCCGCCCAAAGATACCTAGAATCCCTAACATCAACAATATCTTCTTCATCATCACTCGACAAAACTTTCCTCCTTTTCTCACTTAACCTCCTTTCTTCTTTAACCGCCTCTAAATTTTTTCTTCCCACCCCAAGTTTCTTCTTAACCTTAAACTCCTTCTCCGAATTCTCACTCTCACTTTCAGTCTCCATTTTCTCTTCCTTTTCTTCATTTTCTTCTTTACCGACACTAGATAAAGTCCCCTTCCCCTTCTCCACCATTTCTTCACTCCTCCTTTTCTTCACAATTTTATCTTCACTTCTTCCTCTCCTCAACCTTTTCCCCTTCTCTTCCTTAACCACCTCCTCCACCTTCTTATCCCCACTCCTTAACCTTTTCCCCTTCTCTTCCTTAATTATCCCCTCCTCTTTCTTATCTTCACTCTTCCCACTCCTCAATCTTTTCCCCTTCTCTTCCTTAACTACCCCCTCCTCTTTCTTATCCCCACTCCTCAACCTCTTCCCCTCCTCTTCCTCAACTCCCCCCTCCTCTTTCTTACCCCCCTCATCATTTCTTTTCAACTTCTTAACCCCCCTCTCCTTACTACTCGCAAATTTCTCCCTCAACAATTCCGCCGCCTTTTTCTTAGCTTCTTCCTTCGCCATTTTATCGGCAACTTTAGAATTACTCACCAAACCCACCACAGAACTTACTCCTCCTTTTCTTCCTCTTCCCCTTCCTTTATTCTTCTCACTCCATTTCTTAGCCATAGTGTTCCTAATATCATCTTTATCCTCCTTATCCTCCCCCTCTCCAGATTTCTTCCCTCTCCCCGGTTCCTTATCTTTAGCTCCTCCCCGTTCCTTAGTTCCTTCCCCCTCCTTCTTGCTCTTGATCAGCTGATCGGATTTAGGCTTCATAGGCGGAGGGCAGAGGGACAAAACAAGCCTGCAATTACACCCAATAGCCCTAAGAGCGGCAATATAAAGCAGAACAAGTTCCCGGTAGTTCCTAACCTTCTTCTCACCTAACCTCTTAAGAAGAAGTTCCTTAGTAACTGGAACATTCTCCTTATTAAACTCAACTTTAATCACCCCGCGAAACCACTTGGTGAACTGCTCGATGTACTTGATGTCAACCCGGCCCTTGGGGTAGCTGATACTGGGGATCAACGACAGGACAGTGGACATAACCTCTGGGTCGTTGATCTGCTTGTTAAGATGGATGCCGTGTGCTAGCCAACAAAGAAGACCAACCTGTAACAGGATAATAATAATCCTCAGCTTGTAAGCTCGTTGGAATTAGGGTTAATTTTATTGAAGAAATATTAAGAATATAAATAATTAATTAAAATTAAAAGAACCTCGGTGCGCGGCAAATTTAAAATTAAAATTTTTTTGCATTAAAATAATTAATTAATTTTTGTCACAATTATTTATTTTGTAAAATTATTTTAAAGAAGAAAAAAATTAATTTGAATCAAAAAAATAATTTTTAAATTAATAATCAAAAATAAATTGGATTAAAAAGTTAGTTTTAAAAAATTCCACTAGGTGGCCACGGCTCTCATAGTTAGAATTTTAAAATCTGAGTATTTAAGGAGATCCATGCAAAGTAGTCAAATTTAACAAATTAACACCAATCTGATTAGGTTTTTAATTAAAAAATTTTTTCCTAAATGCTGATACTAAACTATATTATAAAAAATTATTGTAACTATTATTATTGAAATAGAATAAAAAAAAAGAAAAATTTAATATATGCTAAAGCCAAAAATGGCCAGGAAATATGAATGAACTTAAATTATATTAAAAATATATGAATTGTACAGAGTTTGTATTAATATATGTAAATATGAAGGATCAATAAATATATTTTAAATGTAAAAAAAAAAAATGTAGTCAAAAATTATAACAGTAGGTTTTCGGGTTTAAATCAAATAATTAGGTTTGAAATTGTAATTTTTACATGAATGGAGATTCCACCAGCCGGGATTTGGTTAAGAATTTAATGGAATTAACGATTTTAAAAAAATTTGATTGAAAAAATAATAAGCTAAAGATTAAAACAAAAAAAAAGTAGCTTTCCGAACGTATTACGGAGATATTTTATATTTTTTATGAAAAATCACTCGCAACTTCCATTCTTTAAGGAGGTTCGAGCAAGAATCTAATGTAAAAAATAATTTCCAACTTTGTTTGAAATTAAGTATACGTATAAATAAATACGTAATTTATCTAATCCCAAAATTAAAAAAAAGATTCACCGTTTAGTTACTTAGATATTAAATTTTAAAAATCACATATTTTATCTCCTTATACACGGGCTCTTATGGCGGACAAACGTTTTGTCGAGACTTTAATTATTTTTTGTCAATATTAACCTCCCAACTTTAACGGATAAAAAACTATACACGCAAAACGTTGGATTATTGCAAAATATAAAAACAATTTGATAATAAATACATTACCGATATAATTTGTTGAAATATTTAAAGTCAAATTTAATGTTTGTAACTGGTTTATCGTCAGCCATTTATTCGAATAAACATTTGACAACATCGCGTCAACAGCTGAGAAAAAACAAAAGGATAGAAATATAGTTACAGAGAGAGAGAAATGTCTAACTCACACACTCATCCACGTCTACAGGTTATGGGTACAATCAACCGCGCTATTGCCAAATCTGTTTATTTATTCCGGCAAGTAATAAATACCAAAGTCATTTTATTACTTTACTTTATTAAATAAGTAAAAATCATCAATTATTTAATTGTTTTAATTATTTTAAATTAAAATAAGGAATTTTGACGAATATTGGGAAGACTAAAATTAAAAAAAAATTTCAACATTATTTTGACTCATTAAATATAAACAAAATTAATAAATACCTTGTGGACCAGCAGCTGATTCGCCTTGATCCTGGAGTTCATCTTCTTGATCAGCTGGGCTTCCAGGTCGACTTTATTCTTCTTCCTTTTAAAGCTAGGCATTCCAGTTCCTGGAAGAGTTATGTTAACTCCTTCCTGAGGAACTTCATAGTCTGGGTGCTGAACCTGGACCTGTTCCTTTTCCTGTTTCTGTTCCTTAGGAATTTCTTCTTCTTCATTGTCGGGGAGTTTGAAAGAACCTAGACCACTCTCATGCTTCAGCAGAAGATCAGCAATCTCTGAAGACAACTCTCGGCTAGAAGACTCAGGAACTGGCGCTGGTGCTCGGGATGGTTGGACAACAGGGTTGTTGATCTTCTCCAGGTTCTTCATTACTTCCAAAAGAAGTTCCGCGTTCGACGCGGAACTTTCGGGAAGTTCATCATCTTCTGAGGAAGATGATGATTCTATTCTAGCTCTTACCTTGGGGTTAGACTTGGATGTTGATGCGGTAGTGGAGAAAAATGAGCTTGATAAGTCGATCTTCGAAGATGGCACCAGGTACTCGGTACTGTCTGAACTCTCGTCTGAAGAAGACATTTTGAAGTGACATTTAGGTTTTATGTTAGATTTTTTGGAATAACTAGCACTGGATAAATTCACTTAGCCGCTTGGGCAATGTAAACTTAACATAACCGCGATAGACACGCGTAGCGCGTAGTTATGGGGGGAAGTGGAGGGGAGAAGGTAAGGCAGACAGGTGGTAAGAAGAAATGGTTCTTAGCTTGGATTGGTAATTTGAAAATTGGCGCGAAATTTGAAAATTTTTTTTTGCAGATGACAAAAAAAAATTATAAAAAGTTTTGATAATTGTTTAGGGAAAAAAAATTAATTAGATAATATTTAATAATATTTATTTAATATAATAACAGCTATAATACTTGGTGAAAAGATATTACAGAGTAATTTACACATACATAATCATAATATATTACATCTCATTTTTACGTATATAATTATATAATTATATTATTAATAAAACAATGGCATTGAATATTTATTTTGCGGAAAAACAAATATTAATTTAATTTAATTTAATTAAGTATAAATATATTTTTTTTTTGGCCGATATGAAATGATAATTAAAATTACTCTGTCATTTGTAGCAATGAGTTAATAATTACGTCTTTTTTTCCATTGTTGGCGTCGTAGAATGATTTTATTACTTCTTTGTCCATATTTGGAAACATTTCGGCAATCTAAAAATAATTAATAATTTTTTAATTATTAAATATCAATAATAATGATAATAATAATAACAAAAATAGAACATTAATTATTGTTTAAGATTTAAAAATTTTTATATGATCAAAATATTATTAATAATAATAATAATAATAACTTGTGAATTATAAATAAATTAAATTTTGCTTCATTAAATAATAACTTTTGTTAAATTGCACTGTACTTTCTTAAATATTTACGTTTTTAAAGATATAAGCTCATCCCGATGTTACACTAATCAAGAGCTTTCATTTGAGTACCCACATGCATTTTTATATATTTTTCATATATAAATATATATAATATATATAAATATATAAAAAATTGATGTGGGTACTCAAATGAAAGGTCTCGATGAGTGTAACATCAGTATGAGCTTATATCTTTAAAAATGTCAATAGATCACAAGATACAATGTAATTTCTTAATTATTGTAATTTTTTAAGATATAAACTCATTTCTATGTTACACTTATCGAGACCTTTCATTTAAGTACCCACATGGCATTTTTCATATATTTTATATATATGGTATTTGTGAAATATATAAATATATAAAATATATGAAAAATTGATGTGGGTACTCAAATGAAAGGTCTCGATGAGCGTAACATCGGGATGAGCTTATATCTTTAAAAATGTCAATAGTTGACAAGATACAAGGTCATTTCTTAATTATGTACCTAGAGATATAGCACAAATGCAAATCAAGAAAATTTTTCTTATTCTCTTAATAATATAGATAATAACAATAATAATAACCTGTTTAAGTTCTTCTTCAGCTTGTGGTAATGAACTTGGAATAGGTGCAACAGGAGCAGCTGGTGGTGCAGTATAAACATTAACTGGAGCGTATCCAGGCATTCCAAACATTAAATTAGACGTTGCTGATGGTACCATAACTACTGGAGGTCCATTTATATAAGGACCTGCTTTATTCTAAAATTTAAAATAAATTATAAAATATTTTTAAAAGACTAATTATTAACAATAAAATTAAAATAGAATAAAATATATATTACCGAATAGCTGAAGACAAGATTAATCATGCCCTCTTGATTATCACCTTGTTTACCGCTTAACATATACCAATCTTCGTGTGTCTCTCCACGTTGTAACACAGATGCAGGTATTTCAATATGTCCCCAGGCAATTAATTCGTCCATTGTAAACGAGCACTCGTCATAAATTTCAACGTAAATTTGATTTACTCCAGGAGGTATCCAACTGCAAATTTAATTTCAATTATAATTTATAGAAAATTAAATTAAAAAATGAATTATACCATTGTATAACTTTATTCCAATGTGGATTTTTTCCTCCGTTAGACGCAGTTTGGGTTTCGTAAATTGAATGGCCAACTCTTAAACGTACATAAGGATCCATTCTTGTCATTCCATAATTTTTGACTAATTTCGCCTGTTGGAAAAAAAAAAAAAAAAAAAAAAATAAATTATTATGACTAGTAGAAGTTGTAAATTATTGATTATAAAGCAATTTAATAATTTTTTCAGCACACGGAAGTTTGTAAGGCTTCAAATGACATGTTTAAAATTATTGATTTAATTCTAATTGCAGGAAATTGAAATGAGTTTCATTAAATAGTAAATTACTGTTATTAAAAATTGCTACTGTAAATTAATGATTAAAATTATAAATTATAAATTAAATACAACAAAATTAAAGAATATAAATTGAAAACAATAAAATTAATGATAATAATTACCTGTACGATAGTAATACTAAGTCTTCCAACTCTTGGATCCATTGTTGGTACAACACCGCCTTGTAATTGTTGCAAAGCTAATGCAGCTTGTCTATCAGCGGCTTCTTGTTGATGCTGAGGATTCAATGTGTCTTCTAGTCGTAAAAAACTTTGTGGTAATGGTCCCAAAAAAGACTGTGAATAATTAAAAAAAAGAATAATTATTTTCAATAAAAAAAAAATAATTATGACAGACATTTGGTAATTTTCAGGATTTTTTTTCTAAAGAATAAATGATGAAAAAAATAAAAAAAAAAAAAATATCATATCTAGAAATTGTAAAAAACTGTAAATGCAATTTTTTAAAATAATTTTTTAGAACTAATTTAGTTGTTAAATTAAACCCAAAGAATTGTCAATTACCCGTCTTTCAATATTATTAATTACACTAAAATCAATATAAAAATGAAGTTAGCTGACATTTCAAAATTTTTAGAAATGTTTTTATTAAAAAAATTTTAATTAAACAATTAAAAAAAAAATTGTCACATGTGAAAAACTTAAAAAATTACAAGTGCAATTTTTTAGAAATATTTTTTTAGTTGTAATTTAATTAATAAAAATAAATCAAAAATTTTTAGACATCTGCTAACTTTTCAAAAATTTTTAGAAATGTTTTTATTGAAAAAATTTCAATTAAACAATTAAAAAAAAAATTGTCACATGTAAAAAACTTAAAAAACTACAAGTGCAATTTTTTATAAATATCTTTTTAGTTGTAATTTATTAAAAAAAAAAAATTAGAAAAACGGTTCACCCTAAAGGCCATCCCTGCACAACTTCGTTTTATAACGTTTTAGAGCTCTTCGAGCTCATAAATACAATTTGTGTATTATTTTGAGCTCTCCGAGCTCAAAAAATAGCTTTTGTATGCTTTTGAGCTCAAAAGTTTGGTAGAAGTTTGATAAAACACTTTTTTTTTTAATTTTCAAATCGCAATAACTTTTGAATGGATCAACCGATTTTCACGCGGTTGGCGGAATTCAACGCAGTTTTATCATCCTCAAAGGTCATTTTGAGGTTTTAATTGATCGAACCAAAAATTTCAGAGTAATTCCGAAAAAACACTTTTTTAGGTTTTCTTTCGTTCACGATATCTCTCGAACGAGTTATTTGGTGAGACTTTCGTCTGCCTCCTTTCGAACAGGCCGTTTCCTGGGCTTTAAAAAGCTATAGACGCACGTAAAATAAAACCCAAATCTCACCAAACAAAAGCACCGTCAACTCGCTGAGCAAGGAAAAACCCTGCCCTCCAGCTTTTACGCTATCACTGGACAGATGTGAATTGAGTTGAATTTAATGTCAATCTGTCCTCGTAATCAGTCAACTGTTTCAACCCGATTCAACGACTACGTTGGCCTGATCGGTAATATAATGACAACCCGACCAGTTACCAGCGGGGCCCATGCGGGGAGGTGTAGCCGTAAGACCTGTATGAGCCATTCCCCCTTTCAAAAGTCTCGTTCGTGTTTCTGTCTAATCTAGTCCCCGAATCTTTGAGCTTACCTGCGTTGCCAAAGAATTGACAACGACTCGAGGCCTCGCTCTTGGGTTCTGTTTTCGCAGCCCTGGTTAAAAATATTGATTGAAAAGGATTAAAAATGATGAAATTTGAATACTTTCAATTCTTTTTCATGTATATATAGATATACAGTTTACATGGGGTGACTGATTCCCAATACTTTTCAATCAATATTTTTAATCAGGGAGAGGTAGCTAGGTTGGTTTCAGTAACATGCCTAGGTGGCACGCGACCTACTCACGACAGGACCCACGAGGAGGGTGCTACTTGCTTAACTGTGGTGATCTCCAAAAGTTTCTAACGGGTTGCTTACGCAATGCGCGAAAAATTCAGAGATCTCTCTTTTTACGCGGCTCGCTATTACCACAAGAGCCACAGTCACTCCTGCCTATCTCTCGAACGAATATATTCCAACGAAGATATTCCAAAAAAACCACTTTCAAAAATGATTTTTTTCTTATTTTTTTTGAGATTTTTCAAAATTTCTCAAAATCTATCGGTCCGAATCGGTTCAAATTCTCAGGAAATCTAAGTTTGGCGAAGCCCTTTCGAATGCCACCAACCGCGATGAAATCGGTTCAACCGTTCAAAAGTTATAAGCGATTCACATACTTACACACACACACACATACATACAGACATAGTGACAACCTCGCGGGGATAGTCAGGGAAGCTTCCTGTGACCTTCAAACGTCGAGATCTGATGAAAACTCGATTTTTGTAAAACGGGGTAAAAACAATAACTTCCCGATTTTTGAAAATCTGAGATTTTTAGCGGGAAGTTAAAAATTAAAAATTTTTAGACATCTGCTAACTTTAGTGTCATAAATCAATAGACACTAAATTATAAAAAAAAAAATAATTATTATTATATATTAAAGTTCTATCGCCTTGCGATCTAGTTACTAGTGAATCTTAATTCAAGCCAAACGGATGCCGTAAAATTACGGTTGATAAAAATAATAAATAATTATTATTATTAATTATAAAAATTTCAAAAATTAACAAGTGTCAGCTGATTTCAGTTTTGTAAATAATAACAACAATAATAATTTGTAAAATTTACTCATTATTATTATTATTATTATTGTTATTAGCACTTGACAGTTTTAAATGTTTTAAATAATAGTAATAATCACAACAATAATAGTAATACTAATAATGATAATAATAATAATAATAATAATAAACTTACTCTATTTTTCCATTCATCATGCTGTTCTGATCTTTGTGCAGTCTCCATTGTTTATTTTCGTTGATATTTACTACAACATAAATTGAACGTAATTTACAATCATTCTTAGATAATAATTGTGTATTTTTAATTGTTAAAAAAAAATAAATGAAAGGTTGATATTGGATAAATAATTGAAACTTACCGATTTGTTTTTACTAAATATATATCAATATTAAAATACAAAAACGTCTGATGCAAAGACACAAAATATTAATATAACGCGAAAAGACGTAATAAGTATGACGTATGTTAATAACCAGTGAACGATTGACCGAAAATAATAAACGCCATATTTAAATAATGATAAACATCGTCAGCTGATGTTTATTTCTTACTGCGCATGACAAATGCGGCGCGGGAAATTTTAAAAAGTTTTAAATATTTTTAAATAATAGAAAAAAAAAATATACTTACTTAAAAGTATGAAAAATTTATAATCTCATAAAATATTTTTTTTTTTTTAATTAAAAATAATTAAATTTAAGACGAAGTAATACTTAATAAATATTCTATAAGTAAAAAAAAATTTAATAATTAATTTAAATTGAAAAAAAAAATTCTTGCAAAAAAATTTTCTTTAGAATTATTTTCTTGATTTAAATTAATTTTTTTTTTTTTCAAAATAATTTTACATAATAAATAAATATAATACGAATTTTATGAAAAACTTATAAATTTATTGGTTACAATAAAAATACAAGCTATAAAAATAAAATAATTGGAACTAGATATTCCAGAAGCTAAATTTCTAGAACCTAGACCCGGGACAATAAGTACTTTTGACTTAGCGTCATTGTCTGATGACTCGACACCGTCGCCATTATTACAAAGATCGCTTTCACAACTTTGAAAGTAATATTGAAACTCATCTGTAATAACTACAATACTGTTGCTTCTGAAATTATCGGTATTGAATACTCTGACTTGGCTGTCAGTCAAAATTATTTCTTCTGGGAGCATTTTTCGGTCGGAACACGAACGATTCATATAATACAACTGATTGTTCCCTTCGTAAATATCCCGCAACTCCTTGCGAAAAATTATACAGTATTTTTTTGGACAGTAGGTTTTGAAGCTGTCGTGGATTTTTACACAGTAATCCGCTGAACTTGATTTTGATTCACATACGTAACATTCTAAGCCTGTAGAAAATTAATGTTACTTTAATTAATTTATTTAAAATCTTAAATAATTTTATTTCTTAGGACTGCCAGGATATTCTTAAATAATTTTATTTCTTAGGACTGCCAGGATATTCTTCTCGGACTAACAGATCCTATAACACCAATGGTTAGATACAATTATAAGTGAAACAAACTGGACCAAATTTGCAGAACATCTCGACAAAACACGGTCACAGAACATCTTCCATATGACAGAAATCTAACAATTAAAGAAATTGATGACAAGATATTAAAATTAGAAGAGCAAATATTAGAAGCCATCGAATTCACAGTCCCAAGAATCAAGAAAAGACACTAAAAGAGGTTGCCAAAAATACGTAAATTCTAAAATCAAAAAACTACACAAACATAAATCTATCCTAGTTGCTGAACTTTTTAAGTGCAATAATAATACAGAACACATCAAGACTCTCATAAAAAAACATCAATAAAAAATTATCTTCCGAATTTAAAAAGTCTGAAACTGCTTATTGGGAAGCCTTGGCTAAAAATATCAATTATAAAGATTCATCCAAGTTCTTTTCTAATATTAATAGACATTTCCATTACAAAGAACCACCTAGGATCGATACACTGAAAGTCTGTAAAAATGATAACACACTCATCAACTCTAAGATTTTAAACAATACTACTCCAGAAGAAAACAATGACACACTATTTATAACTGAACCTACAGTGAAATTAAATATAGTCGGGAAATACTTTGAGTTAATTAATTCACCTAGGCACACGAACCAGGGAACTCATATAAAACATCTAGCAGATAATGCAGCTGACGACATAAAATCAAGATTGCAGAGCTTCCGAACATACAACTTCTCACATACAAACTTTGCCAAAAACAATCCGGCATACTACCCTACTCAAGAGCAGGATACTCCAAAATACCTCTACTCTTACATTCAAGTAGCTGTATTATTGAAAAAGGCAAAAAACAAGACATCATCTGGACTGGATAACATCCCAATATAACTGTTTGAATTTCTCCTATTATCCAACTAGATGAAAAAGAGCAAAAGTTATACCGATAAAGAAAAAGAACAAAAGCTATAGACCCATTAGCCTAACAACCAACTTAAGTAAAATTTTTGAAAAACTCATCAAAGATCAACTTATGACACGTGCTGATGAAAACAAAATCATACCGGACAATCAGTTTGGTTTTAGAGCGCGTCACTCCACCGTCCACGCTATCAACAAATTTTCTTCCGACATCAATAGGCATCTCTTAATTGATCTTGAAAAGGCCTTCGACTCGGTCTGGTTGAACGGACTCATCTATGTATTAATTATACTAAATTTTCCAACCAAGTTGATTCTTCTTATTTATGATATGATCCACGGAAAATCTTTTATAACCTGGGATGGAATCAACTTTTCAACTTTGGTATTTAACATACTAGAAGGGCTTCAGCAAGGGACGGTAACTTCCCCTGCATTATTTATCATATTCACCAGTAGGTACCATTCTGAATAAATTCGGACTGAACTCAGGGAATAACACTTATTCTGGAGCCTACGCAGATGACGAGACCGAGTACGTAGCTGATAGCAAGATACAAATCATTCAAGAGAAACTAACAACAATCGTAAATGAAAAATACCATTGTTTTAAACAATGGAATTTAAAAATGAATCCAGATAAAAACGAAGCTATTTTGTTCAGAAAAACAGTGAATGAAATTACACCACCCACCGTCAAATTTAATTAAAACATTTCAAATTACTGTAACCGACAGAGATATATACCGGCGAAGAATTTCCAATTCCAAATAAGAATGTAGTGAAGTACCTTGGAGTCCACTTCGATTATCTATTACGACTAAATAAACACCACGCAATACAGCTTCAAAAAGCCAAAAAAGCCTTTAGAGCCAACTCAAGAATTTTCTACAATAGAAATATTGACCCTAAGGCAAAACTGATTTGTTACCAACTCCTGGTAAGACCAATTATCTCGTACGCAGCACCCATTTGGTGGAACGTAGGCCCTTCTGTCATGGAAAAGTACAGAAAATTCGAACGCTCATGTCTAAAAGCCTGTCTTGGTAGATATCGCTCAGCCCACTCAAACTATCTTAAACTCATAAGCAATAGTGAAATTTACAATCTAGCTAATATTCCAAGATTCGACACCTTCTGTTTAACACTAACCCGTAACTACTTCAGCTCTCTGTATGACATTAATAACGACATGATAAAAAGCCTCAAAGTCGACAATGATAAAATGGTAAGAAGAATGGCGAAGAGTAACTGCTCACCACCTGAAATATTCACAAATTTGGATCGAATGGGCTGCATCCAAGACGAGAACAACGTGCCGATCATTTATCATCTGCGAAGACATTGCGCGAGAAAGAACATATATATTGATATGGAAAACATCCCTGTTAATTCCGTAGTATATTCAACGACACTACCAGAACGGGACCAAAACAGTTTAGAAAGATTGAACGAAAAGTACTGGTGGCTCCAAGGAGTCGCCAGATACTTGGACGAGCTAAGAAGAAGAGCAAGATATAAACAACAGCTCCAGCAACTACAACAACGATCAAGTCGCCCAAGACCAAAAAGAGTCCAAAGACCTCGACAATAGTACATGCTGCTTCAAAAAAAGCTTCTGTTTATTTAAAAAAAAAAATTGAGTAGAATTATTGAGAAACTTTATTTTAAAAAAAATAAAATAAAAATTTTAAATAAATAAATTTACTATTAAGAAATTGTTAATTTTTTTTTTAAATAAATTTTTTCTTTCATTGTATTTTATTACTTAGCATCCTATAAAAACTTACCATTAACATTAAGTGCAATATAGTTTATAAAAATTATTGCAAGCACCAATTTTGCGATTTTAATCGCGTAATACATAATTTTTTTTTTTAAGAAAAAAATAAAAAAATATTTATGACGATTCAGATTGAAAATAAGTTGACGGCTGTAATTACAAAGTGAACCAGATCGTGTGAAATGATGTTATCGTCAAGATATCTTATCAAGATTTCTATCAATGCTTTTAGAGATATCATCAATAGATATTATCTTTATTTATATTGCTTTATAATTATAAAATAAAAAAATAAAATTTATTTATCTTCTTTTAGAAAGTGCCGAAATACTATAAATCATTTTCAATAATAGGCATTAGTCATTGCGGAAATTAATAAAGTGACGACGAGAAATAAGCAGCCGCTATAAATGTAATATGATAACAGTATTGTAAATCATTTACAACCAAAAAATCTTCAAAAAATTTTCACTAATAATTTTTTTTAATTTTTACAGATGACGTTAACTAGTTTAAATACAATAATTTATCAGTTAGCATCATATACCAGTGAAATCTAGTTTGACGTAAACCTACACGACGGGAATATAGGAAGTAAAGTTTAAGGAAACAGTAGGTACGGCTTGCGACATCAGTTGTACTTATATTTATTATCGTCTTATTTATAATTTGTAATCTACTGCGCATGGTATTTATGAAGAGTGTATGTGAATTGCTAGAGTCTTAACAGTTTTTGCATTTAAAACATGTAAGTAGATGACTTCTTTTTTTTTTAGTTGAAGGAAATAAATACTCATTTATTTTATTATAAAACTAATTACCAAATTTTTTATAATTTTCAGTAATTATATTTGAATACCTAATTAAATGAAGATTCTTCGGTTTGCTTTTAAATTTTAGGCTTCTGTAAAAGGCATCAGGAGCATAGTTTCATTTACTGGTCGCAAGGAACCGGCCACTGGACCTTAAAAAAAAATCTGTAAAAAAATTTTCTAATACTTACTGATAAAAAAAAAAAACGCTTATCATTTACAATAATTATATCTTTAAAATTTTTTGGAATTGAAAATAATTCAGCAATAATTTTTATAAGTTTTTTTAATTATTTTTTTATTAATTATTATACTTAATACTTAATGTATATAAAACTAGGAATTGAGCAATTCTGTGTATAGTTAACAGAGAACTATCAAATTCTACTTAATAACGAGTAAGTGCGCTAAATCCGTATTTTGTTTAAAAATTTTTTTTTTTTAAATTTAATTCTCATAAAAAATTTTTTTATTGTTTTTTCAGTAATTAAAATGCGGATTTAGTGCGATTTCATTGATAAAATGTAGATGATAATAATTAATATTATACGTGAGTCTCTTGTAAATGGCGTAGTGTAAAATAGTAAAATTATTAGAGTAATGTTATAAAAAAAAAAAAAAAATTAATTCTATTAATTTTTCCACTTTTAATAATTAAGAAGACTGTTAGCTGCTTTTAATAATTATTGATTATTCAAAAAATTTTTTTTTTAATAATTAACTAGCAAACTTGCAGTTACTACGTGACTGCTTATAGTGAACTATAAATAAATAAAATTTTGTGTAATTAAATTATGACTTTTGCTAAATTCCACTGTATTTTCTTAAATATTGATATTTTTTTTTAAATATAAGCACATTTTAATGTTGTACTCTTCAAGAGCTTTCATTTGAGTACCCACATGCATTTTTGATATATTTTTCATATATACATATATATAATATATATAAATATATGAAAAATTGATGTAGGTACTCAAATGAAAGCTATTGATGAGTGTAACAT
>CAJNRD030001114.1:11574715-11585660 GCA_905319865.3 Cotesia congregata
TGATGTTACACTCGTCAAAAGCTTTCATTTGAGTACCCACATACATTTTTGATATATTAATCATATATAATATCTATAAATATATAAAATATATGAAAAATTGATGTGGGTACTCAAATAAAAGGACTCGATGAGTGTAACATCAAGATGAGCTTATATCATTAAAAATGTCATTAATTCACAAGATACAAGGTCATTTCTTAATTAAGTATCTATTTTTGAATGCTGCCTAAATACTTATCATAAATTCTTTTAACAATATAAATTTAAAAGTAAAAAAGTTAAAAAATTTTTTTAACTTAAAATTAAAGAACAAAAATAATTTTTAATTAATGAAAAAAATAATTTTTAATTACACTGCCTCGTTATAATTTATTTAATTTAATATAAATTAAATGAATTTTTCTACCATACTAAAAAGCTGCCAGTCCTCTTGATTATTTCTTCAACTCAAAAAATCAAAACAAAAGAACCAACTTTTCTCAAACATCAATCCAAAGTAAATTCTGTCATTCGTTTGTACACCTTAAAATATGACTAGATAAAAAAAATGCGGGCAAAATGAAAACCTTTTTTTTCAACTAAAATTCCTAATTAACCTAGAGAAAAAAAAAAAAAAAAAAAACATCATTCCTCTTGTTGTTCCTTAGGCTTCCTCTTAATAAGCGGCACAACAGCCCACAGAGCCGTTCCAAGTATCAAAATAATGCCAAAAGCCAAAAAAATCGGTTTATAAGTCCCGACTCTTTCATAGATGGCGCCACAGACCGGCGGTCCAACTAACTGCAGTACGCCATTAACAAACAAAGAAATTCCATAGGAAGAACTCAATTTTTCCGTGCCTAACATGTCCGCCAAAATTACAGTCGTAATTCCAATATACATCCCCGAAGAAAGTCCAAAAAGTGCGCAAAAGAAGGACAACATCATATAAGAAGTCGCCATTGGTAACAGCGCAAGCGCAATTCCACTCAATCCTAAGCCTCCCACAAAATAATAATACTTTGGCACAAAGTCGATGTCCGAGAGCGAAGCGCCACCTATGCGCCCTACCAGATCCAGCGCAGAGACTATAGACAGCAGCAGGGCGGACATGTTCTTGTCAAAGCCTTCAGAAATTGCGTAAGATGGCAGCAAGATCATGAAGTTCGTGTTACTAATGGCGGAAGTCGAATTAGAGATCAAAATAACTATATAAAGTGGATCGCGGAGGACGCTGAAGTCGAAGAACTTGTTGTCTTCCGTGGAACTGGAGTCGGAACTGCTGATGGTGGCGCTGGACTCGGAACTGGCGATGGTGGCGCTAGAGTCTGTGCTTGTTATGGTTCCGGTTCCTTGAGAAGTTTCATCTTGTTCAAGCTTGTTCTTGTTCTTGCCACGAGTTTTCTTCGGAGTCTTGAAGAACCGTCGGAACAGCCCTGGAACATTGTTCCTGGGGCTGAGGGCAACTGGCCCCATTTCGGAGACGATACTGCCATGGCGGGAAAGATGGAAGTTCTTTTTGCTAACTCGGGTGGAATTTGTACGACTAAGTGCTACAGTATCTATTGGTAGAACTATTTCATTCTTTTCATGGTCCGGTTCCTGGAACTTGGTTCCTGGAACATGGTTCTGTTCCTGGAACTCTGTTCTTAGAACTTGAGTATGTTCCTCAAATTCAGTTCCTGGAACATAGTTCGGTTCTTGGAACTTGGTTCCTGGAACATGGCTCGGTTCCTGGAACTCTGTTCCTGGAACATAGTTCGGTTTTTGAAACTCGGTTCTTGGAACATTATTTTCTTGGAACTTGGTTCCTGGAAGAATGTTCGGTTCCTGGAACTCGGTTCCTGGAACATAGTTCGGTTTTTGAAACTTGGTTCCTAGAACATGATTGGGTTCCTGGAACTTGGTTCCAGGAACATGTTTCGGTTCCTGGAACTCAGATTGGTCTAGCTCGTTTTCACCTTCATTTTCATTGACGACGGTCATAGATGGTGGGTTGAGATTTTTTTCAAGATATTTTGACAACTCAGTGAGGCGATCGTGGTTTGAATTGTTCGGAGTTCCGGGTCGTGATTTTCCTTCGGTAATCTTCGACTCAATTATCGGCTCGTCGAGTGTCATCGCGGCGTTGTCAATGCCCTCTACTGGAACTTCCTTCATGTGCTCGCTCACCGGGTGGTAAAGCAGAGCGCAGACTAGTGTGTTGAGGGTCAGGGCTCCCATTATCAGCACGGCGCCTCTGAAAAATTATAGAGGTTAGTGTTTTAAGGGTAAGTCAGAGTTGAGGAGTTTTTACCGGTGGCCGAAATGGTTCAGGAGGTATTGAAGAAATGGCGGTAACACTATTGTACCAATTGCGCTCCCTGATATACACAGGCCGTTGGCGAGTCCGCGCAGGCGCTCGAAGTACGCTGTTACTATGTAGATTGTTGGAGGGAAGGTTAGACCCGCTCCGATGCCGACCATCAAGCCGTAGCTGGAAAAAAAATTTTCAGGTTATTTTTGAGAAGAAATATGCACCGGGAAATAAATAGTGGAAATTTTTTCTTGATCTTACAAGGCTTCAAGGTTGGGTTGGAGGTATTAAGGTTTGCTTCTTATTAGGTTAGGAAAATTTTCTAAGGATTTAAATAAATGTTATTAGGTAAAGAAGAAAGATTTTTTATGGAAAAAAAAAAATAGTTTTGGTATTACCTGACGTATAAATAAGAAACAGAGGTAGCGAAGTAACTGGTCATCATTCCAACAGCTGCAAAAGTCCCTCCAATTAGCGTTACTGTTTTGTAGGAGTATTTTATTGATAGTACACTGGACAATGGCCCTAAAAATAAAGAAGTTGCAATTTTATATTATTTAAAATATATAAATATGTTGTTTTTGTGATTACAAATCATTGGCTGGTCTAATATGGTCATATATGCCTGTATATTCAATTTTTCGATCAAATTTAGTTCTAAAAAATTCCAACAGGTGGCGCATGGTCTTAAATTTTCTCGTTATTAGAGAGTTAAGTTTCAAAATATAAGTAAATTTTTAATTTTTCTTTAATGAGACCTCATATACCTTAAATTCAGCTACTAAACATATTTTTATTTAATAGAACATTAATTAACATAAAAATTTTTAAAAAAAACAACAATAATAAATTTTTGTACATTATTTAACTATAAAAATATTTTTCTTGTCACAAAAAATCATCAGCTGGTCTAATATGGTCATATATAATTTTTCAACCAAATTTAGTACTGAAAATTTCCAACAGGTGGCGCATGGTTTTCAAACTTTCTCGTTATAAGAGAGTTAAGTTTCAAAATATAAGTAAATTTTTAACTTTTCTCGAATGAGACCTCATATAACTAAAAATGATTGACTAAACCTATTTTTTATTTAGAAAAACATTAATTAGCATAAAAATTCTAAAAAAAAAAAAGTTATAATTACTTTATAAAATTTTTTTTTCTTTATTATAAAAATTTACAATTAAAAATACGTTTTTTCGTCACAAAAATTACATTTCTGGTCTAGTTAGGTCATATACCTCCATATGTAATTTTTCGACCAAATTTATTACTAAAAATTTCCAACAGGTGGCGCATGGTCTCAAAAATTTCTCGCTATAAGAGAGTTAAGTTTTAAAATATAAGTAAATTTTTAATTTTTCTTCAATAAGACCTTATTTAATATTAAACTATTTACTGAATAATTCTTTCAATTAATAAAACATTAATTAATATAAAAATTTCTAAAAAAAAATGATGATAAATTTCTTTACATAATTTAGCTGTAAAAATTTTTTTTTTTTTTTTACAAAATAAAAACTAAAAATAGTAATTTTATTATCCAAAAACCGCAAATATGATGACATAAAACCTTTTTCCGTATAATAAAGAGGTAATAAAAGATAAACTTACCCAATGAACTGTAAAGAAAGTAACATAACGCAGGCATCCACGAAGCGGCAGTAGGTGAGGCCTTAAATACCTGGAGGAATTCGACAAAGAGGACTCCAAAGGACTTTACCGTGCCGGGTATCAGGAAGTTAACAAGAAGAGCAGAAAAAAGAACAACCCATCCCCATCCTCCGTCCGGTGGAACCAGTTTTGTTTTAGCCACTTTAGTCTTCATTTTCTCACTTACTCTCAATAAATAAATAAATAAATTTATCCTTATTTCTTCTTCTTTTAAAATTCCCGTACGGATTTTTCAGCCAGCCTACGGATAAAAATAAACTTGTTACTTGTTCCTCTTAACATTAAACTCCTTAATTAAACTCCGATGTGTTATGAAATAGTTACTTTACTTTAATGCCGTTCTTTTTTATACCCGACGTTTCGTCGCGTGTTCCGGAATAAATATTTTATATTTTAAATAAAATATAATAAACACGGAAGACAGTAGCTTTTATCGAGATCGTAATTCATTTGTAATTACTCATTGAAATCTAGACGAGGTTGAAGATTTTTTTTTTTTTTATATTCAAGCTGAGGATTAATTTGTCAGCTCAAATATTTTTGACAAACTCAAAAGAATTTTAAGAAGAAATAAATTTTAGCTCAAGGATTTATCTATGAAAGTAACACAAATTCCCGCACATTGGCACATGCTATTGCAATTACCTATCTTATATATAAGGACACATGTGTTATCTTTATTTCAATCTGCATATACTTATAAATAATAAATATAAATATAAATAATTATTGTAATTATTTTAAATTGGAATTTACAATAGTGTAAAAAAAAATTTTATTATTACTACTTAAATTATAATTCTATTGTAAATATTATTTTATGTTTATAAATAGATTTATAATGATTGTTGTTGACATTTTGTACATTCAACAAGATTATTTTTATGTTAACTGACATTGGGGTATTTATTTATTTATTTTTTTACAATTTCTATTAAGGTTCTCTAGTGTCTTAAAAAAAAATTTTTTTTTTTACATGATCTGTAATTAATTTTTAAATAAATTGAAACTTTTTATTTTAATTTGTTAGAATTTAAAAAATTAAAATTTTGATAAAAAAAAAATTAAATTGACTTAACCAGGATTCGAACCTGATTCTTTTAATTTAATATTTTGCGTCTCCTAAAATATCAATTTTTTTTTAACTATTATAGTTGTTTTTATTTTTATTTTTTATTATATGATCTTTAGTTAATTTTTAAACGAATTAAAATATTTAATTATAATTTCTAAAAGTTGAAATTTTGATTAAAAAAAAAAAAAAATCTTACCGGACCTAGCCAGGATTCGAACCTCAATCTTTTAATTTAATATTGTGCTTCATCTAAAATATCAATTTTTTTTATACAATTGTTTTTAAACTTTATAAAAATTCTTAGAAATTTATTAATAGTTAAAATTTTATAGAAACACTTAATAATGTAACATTAATTAATAATTAATAATTTTAATGACATTTAGTTTTTTTTTTTTTTAAGTAATTTAAACTCTTTTAGTGTATTAAATTTTGTAATAATTTATTTAATAAAATTCTTACTCGTATTTTTAATTAAAAATAATTAAATTTGGAGTGTCTTGGCTTAAGTTAGAGGACAATTAGAACGCTGCTGAAAGACCTGGGTTCGATTCTTGCGTAGGGTCATTAAATTATTTTTTTTTATATTTTATTCACATAGTTCAATTTAAATTTATCAATTTTTAATTATTAATTCAATTTGAAGGATTAAAATTTACTTAAAATAAAAATATGTTAATTTTAAAAAATAAATGATATTAGTGGAAAAAAAAATATTTTACTATTATTAAAATATTCTTTACTATAAAATAAAATAAAATCAAATCTACTCTAAAGATAAAATAAATAAAAAATACGATTTCGCGCTTAATAATTAAAAACAATTAAACGATTTAAAATAAATGTTCCGTAGTTAATTATTGCCAATTAATTTAATCATTTCTATTCGGTTTTTTTAATTAAATCAGTAAGCATAAAAAGTTAATACGCTGCTAATAAAACTCTATAATAATAATTAAATAATTATTTATGTTTTCACAGTAGATAATACAATACTAGACGCGGTAATAAATTGTTTAATTAGCATAAACGGGCAAACTTTAAATTGTGATTTAATAATATCTTTATAGTCTTCTTTTAATATATTATTTATTATTTTTTTAATGAAAAAAAAAAAAATAAAATAAAAAAATTTTTAAATTAAGAATTAAAAAATTTAAATAAGTATAAACTCATGAAGAAAAAAAATATAAAAGAAAAAATGTTAGAAATTTAAAAAGAAGCTTTCGAATAATTTTTTATAGCAAATAAATAATTACTTATAATTTATAATAGACTTTCCACAATTTATATAAAAGAAATCATTTCAATAATATTAATCATTCTTTTAATAATAATATATTAAATAAAAATAAAATAATTTTTTTCTGATGGTAATTAATGAGTTTACAGAAAATAATTAGTCAATTATATTAAAAGGTCCTTTGTGTGTGAAATTATCTTCACAAATAAATATGACTTCATAATATAAACATTTTTTATTCATTTAATATCAGAAAAATAGATCTATTGCATAATTGTTAATTACTTGTGAATTATAAGATTAATTATATCATATGCGATAAGCTTTATTAAAAATCACAAACTAAAAAAAACAAATCGTTTCTTTTTTGTAAGTATTTATTTAGCCGGGATTTTTTTTTTAATTTAAGTAAATATTAAAGTTTTTTAAAAATAGGCTATATGTATGTAATTTTAAAAAATACTATTGTTATTTATTTACTTTAATTCAATTCAGGTTATTTGTACTTAAAAATTCTATATTTATTTTATTTTATTAAAATTTTGCGTTAGCAAAATTTTTTAATAAAAATTTAAAACAAAATTATTTAATTTTTAATTTTTAAAATTTAAAATTTAATAGGTATAAAAAAGCCTTTAATAATTTTTTTAAAAATTTCGGATATTTTTTAATATTTAAATAATTCAATATTAAATTTAAATTTATTAAATAAATAAATTTATTATTTAAAAACATTCTATTTTAATCAGCCGACTTAGTACGAATAAATTACTTAGTAATAAAAAAAAAACATTGCAGTTCTTAAGTAAATTCTCGATAAAATTTACTTTCTAAATAATTTTAATTGACACAAGTATGTAAAATACGTCATATTTTTCATACTTGTATTGACATATTTGTAATACTAGAATTATTAATATGTTTACAAACTACACGGAAAGAACAAGACGACAGTGGATACCATCTCAGATTATACTCAGTGACATCTGAGGCGAAAAAAAATTTCAAATGGTAGCTAGTATAATTCAGATTATACTGGATAATATCTGGATTATACTCATTATAATCTGGATTATACTCAGTATAATCTGGGATTATATCCAGTATAATCTTATTCTTTCCGTGTATATTGATAAATCTAATTAAATTTTTTATTTCTTCTTTGTCATTAATTTTTTTTTGTTTATTAATTAAAAAATTGGATTTATTTTTTTTTAATCAAAAAACTCGAAATTTCTATTATAAGTTTACATTTTTCAAGCTGCAAATTTAATTTATTTGAAATCATATTTACACAATTCTTGTTTTTTTTTTCTTTTATTAACTCCGAGAATTTATCTTCGAAAACGAGTTTTAATATTAACGAGCCCTCTGAAGGAGTTCCCCGGAAATTTTACTCCTGAGTCATATCAGAGGTCACTGTCTTCCGAATTAAATACAATAAGAATAAAAAAAAAAGAAGGCCAATTTTTTAATTCAAATTTTAAAGAACAATTTTTGATAATTTTTTAAAAAGAATATTATTGCTTCTTTGATTAAAAATTTTTAATTTAATTTTTTTTAAATTAAAATTAGAAATTTATCTTTAAACTATCTTATAAAAATTAATGTTATTTTTTCACTAATAAAAAAATTATTTCAAGCTTAAATTTTTTAACAACTTAAATTTTTTAATAACTAAAATAAAAAATTTATCTAATACAAAAAAATAATAAAAATTAGTATTATTCATTCACTAATAAAAAAAAAAATATTTTAAAATTGACTTTTTTAAAAACTAAAATTAAAAAACAAGTAAAAAATTAATCTAATAAAGAAAAAAAAATCAATATTTTTTCTTCACTATTAAAAAAAATATTTCAAACTTAAATTTTTAAAAAACAAATAAAAAATTTGTCATATCTAACAAAAACAAAATAATAAAAATTAATATTATTTCTTCACTTATAAAAAATTCAAATTTAATTTTTTTTAATACAAGAATTTCAAAATTTACAAAAACAATTACAAAAAATAAATTACAAATTAATCTTTAAACAATTTAATGAAAATTAATATTATTTCTTCACTAATAAAAAAAATATTTCAAACTTAAATTTTTAAAAAACAAATAAAAAATTTGTCATATCTAACAAAAACAAAATAATAAAAATTAATATTATTTCTTCACTTATAAAAAATTCAAATTTAATTTTTTTTAATACAAGAATTTCAAAATTTACAAAAACAATTACAAAAAATAATAATCAAAAAACTCGAAATTTCTATTATAAGTTTACATTTTTCAAGCTGCAAATTTAATTTATTTCAAATCATATTTACACAATTCTTGTTTTTTTTTTCTTTTATTAACTCCGAGAATTTATCTTCGAAAACGAGTTTTAATATTAACGAGCCCTCTGAAGGAGTTCCCCGGAAATTTTACTCCTGAGTCATATCAGAGGTCACTGTCTTCCGAATTAAATACAATAAGAATAAAAAAAAAAGAAGGCCAATTTTTTAATTCAAATTTTAAAGAACAATTTTTGATAATTTTTTAAAAAGAATATTATTGCTTCTTTGATTAAAAATTTTTAATTTAATTTTTTTTAAATTAAAATTAGAAATTTATCTTTAAACTATCTTATAAAAATTAATGTTATTTTTTCACTAATAAAAAAATTATTTCAAGCTTAAATTTTTTAATAACTAAAATAAAAAATTTATCTAATACAAAAAAATAATAAAAATTAGTATTATTCATTCACTAATAAAAAAAAAAATATTTTAAAATTGACTTTTTTAAAAACTAAAATTAAAAAACAAGTAAAAAATTAATCTAATAAAGAAAAAAAAATCAATATTTTTTCTTCACTATTAAAAAAAATATTTCAAACTTAAATTTTCAAAAAATTTATCCAATAAAAATAAATCAATATTATTTTTTCATTATTAAAAAAATACAAACTTGTTTTTTTTTTTTTAAAACAAAAATTTAAAATTAACAAAAAAAATTTATAAATTTATTATTTCTTCACTAATAAAAAATTCAAACTTGACTTTTTTTAATTATAAATTTATCTTAAAAAAATTAAATATTATTTCTTCACAAATAAAAAAAAAAATCTCAAATTTTTTAAAAAATTCGAATAAAAAATAAAATAATAATAAACCTGCTTAGTACAATTTACGCAATAATAGAAAGTTCAACTGACCTGTCAGAGATTAGCTTGTTGATAATTATTTATTCAAACTTGAACAAACTAAAAATAAACGTTTAAACCCAACAATTAAAAAGAATTTAGAGTTTGGCTCCTGAGAGTGACCAGCAAGAGAGTTAGCAGCGTACTCCTGAGGGTCAGAACTCGTTCCATGTCGTCGAACTACGTCCTCTTGTTCTTGTACCTCTCTCCGGAGTCTCTCGATTTGGCATCCTCCTTCTTCTCTTCTTTCCCAGGTATTTTTATTATTTTATTTTCCCAGGCTAAAAATATGTTACCGAAAGAGGAATAAAAATACAAGAAGGATCAGGATCTAAGAGAAGGAATTATAAGTATAAGACCTAAGTAAAAAAGGGTTCACGAGCCACAGCAAGTAAAGCCTTACCTTTTAATTCTCCTTCCGGCGCCATTTGTACGCTCTTCTACACACTATTTTTTATTTTTTATTTTTTATCCATTTGTTCGGAAACTGGTTGGATGAAAATAGCTCAGGTGAGCAGAATCTTCTTCGTCTTCTTCTTCTTTAGTGCATTTTCTTCTTTGCAATCGTCTTCGCTAATGTAGCGCGTTCTAATGCGAGTGTGAGTAGACTCGGTGATGAGATTGCTTGTTGCTTTCTTATATCCAATATATATTTATATATATATATATGTATTGGTACTTACAGTAGTAGTCTTCTTTCTTGCTTTTATTATTCTTGTTAATTCACCTGTTCAACAGCATACATACTCTATAATCACGATACTAGACCTATTTCACTGTTGGCTATAAATAGCCAGTAGTTTGCTGGAATTAAAAATAAATGTATATACACTTTTATAATGAAAGGTTTTCTTTTTTTTTTTTTTTTCTTCGAAGAAAAATCACTTTTTATAAATCTATTTATAGATTTTAAATTGTTGCAAGGTTGATATATATTTTAATTATGAATAATTTATTCTTTTTTTTTTTTTTTTTTTTAAGAAAATTGTACGCTGGAAAAGATAAGTGGATAATTTTTAGGTTGTAAGGATTATATAGTTTCATTTTAATAATTGAGTTGTGATTGGTGACACGGTTTTTGGGTTTTTTTTTATTTATTGAGATGATTTTTTTTTAAAGAAGAAATTTTTTATTATTATTATGTGAAAATATTTTTAGATGCATAATTGAGAAATGACCATGTATTTTGGGAACTATTGACATTTTTAAAGATATAAGCTCATTGTGATGTTATGGTCATTGAGACCTTTCATTTGAGTACCCACATCAATTTTTCATATATTTTATATATTTATATATTTCTGGAATACTATATATATGAAATATATAAAAAATGTCATGTAGGTACTCAAATGAAAGGTTTCTATGAGTGTAATGTCGGGGTGAGCTTATATCTTGAAAAATGTCAATAATTAAGAAATGAGCTTGTATCTTGTGAACTATTGACATTTTTTAAGATATAAGCTCATCCCGATGTTACAATCATCGAGAC
>CAJNRD030001114.1:11587305-11617418 GCA_905319865.3 Cotesia congregata
TTTTTTTTTTTTTAAGTACATATTACTTAAATCTGGAGATTCTATAATATGATTATTATTTCTATTGAAAACCTTAAACCATAAATAATTTTTTTTTTATTTATATATAATATATATACTTATACATAATATAGTACAACTAATTAATGAATTAAAATTTAATTTTTATGCTTGTTATTTATCATTTTTAAGGCGATCAACAAATAACCACTATTATTCACAGCAATTACAAATCAATATAAATATAATTGCAGCACATTGATTGATGTCTTTAAAAAGACACCGTACATTTTATTTTTTTTTTTTCTTTGTAATTGGTAATCATTTTAAAATACATTTTTTTAAATGCAGATTTATCATTTGCATACTTTTTAATTTTGTTATATTTCTTAAAAACAAATATAAAAATGTTTAATAAATATAACCTGGTCAATAATTATTTTTTTTTTTTTAAATGAGTACCAAGCGCGACTTATATTTTAAAATAATGTGGTTGCTATGGAAGCACTTCCTTAGCAACGGTTGCTAGGAAATCTTTTTTTTTTTATTGTTAATTATTTTTACAATTTTTAGCGAAAATTTTAGTTTTTTTTTTAAGCAAAAAAGAACAATTTTTTAAGAAGAAATTTATTTTTAATTATTTTAATTTTTAGCTGAAGAAATTTAATAAAAAAATTTTTTTTTCTTAATTTAAAAAAAAAATAAAAAAAAAAAAATTATTTCTTCAGCTAAAAAACAATTATTTAAAATTAAAAACAAAATTTTTTAAAATTGCATTTAAATAATATTTATATACAAAAAAAAATTTTTTTTTTGTATTAAACATTATTTTACACATTTACTTCTTTTTAATCAAAAAAATTGATAAAAAAGAACTCAAAATGAACTCAAAAAAGAACTCAAAATTCTATTAGCTGTGAGCCTGTCACAGGTTCCGCGCATGCGCAGTAACCAAAAAAAAATAAATTTTTCTTCTTAAATCCACAATTTTTAATCAAACATAAAATTAAAGACTAACCACAAAAATAATAAATTTTTGTTTTATTCTAATAAAGAATATTTTACACATTTATTTCTTCTCTATCAAAAAATTTTGATAAAAAAAAAATTATATATTATTTCTTCTCAAAACACTATTATTTATATGGAACCAAAATTCGCTCCCTTTTCACTAGCGCTCAATTTCTATTGGCTCTGAGCCTGGAACAAGTTCCGCGCATGCGCAAAGCCAGTTCCAAGTTCCGCGCATGCGCAAAGCCTGTTCCAAGTTCCACGCATGCTCAGTAACTCCAAAACTGTCTTTTTATCTTAAAATCCCCAATTTTTATAGTCAAAAATAAAAAATCGAACAAAAATTAAAGACTAATTACAAAATTACAAAATTTTCAAGAATTTCCCAGCAACCTTTACAATAAAACTCTACAGACTCGACAATTCTCTATTAGTTACACCTAACCTCCTAAAATTGATAATAAAAATCTTAGCAAAAAAATCCTTAAATCCCAAAGAGCTAAAAAATTTTAAGCATCACTCGTTACAAAAAACAAAATTAAATTTTGCATATAACCTAAAAATTTTAAAAATTTCTACAATTAACACTAAAAAAAAAAACTGCCCGAAAATCAAATTATCCATAAGATTATTATTAAAAAATAATTTATTGGCTGTTATTAAATGTATATTTATGTCAGTAATATTAACCTTAAAAATTATTGCCATTAACTAGAGGGTTCATACACACGTTCAGCCTCATGTTCATCCGCCTCAGAAATTTCAGCGGAACAAGCAGCACTGGGATCCAACCTCTCTTCCTCATCCATAGTAGAATCCATAACAGCATCCATTTGACTTGACCCATCAATTTGAACCTCAACCTGCTGATCATCAACCACAATTGGATGACCATGACCTCTGCCAACAGGTCCTGGGCCCAGGCTATCTTTGTCCATAGGGTGTTTTTTCATATGCGTCGTTAAATTACCGCTGTGATAAAATTCTTTTCCACAAATTTTGCACTGAAATGGCTTAATTCCAGAATGAATACGTTCGTGTATCGAAAGGTTACCACTATGGCGGAATTCTTTACCGCAAACACTGCATTTGTACGGTTTAACACCAGAGTGCGTGCGTAAATGCGTTGATAAGTTACCAGAGTGGCTGAACATTTTACCGCAAATTTGACAAGCGTATGGCCGCTCACCAGAGTGCGTGCGCATGTGGATAGCCAGATTACCACTGTGGGTAAAACATTTATCACATTGGTTACATTTGTATGGTCGCTCACCATTGTGAGTGCGCATGTGGATAAATAGGTTGCTTTTGTGGCCGAATTCTTTGTAGCAAACTTCACACTGGCACTTTGGCTTTATTTTTGCCGGGGAAGCTGCAGTGGAACTACTGGTGCTGCCACCTGGGTTCCCGGAACCGCTATTGGGTCCGATGGGGCCGTTGGGTCCATTAGGACCATTGGACCCAGAAGGCCCGGGGGTTCCAGGCAACCCGGGCCCAGGTGTTCCAGGCAATCCCGGGGTAGACGTGTCAGAGTTCCGGGAACTGCTGGTGTCTAGGGTTGATGTGGTGTCTATGGTTGATGTTCCTGTGGTGGTTGACGGACTGGAGGTGGTTCCAGGAACCGAGGGGTTAACCATGTGACCTGGTCGGGGGAACGCAGTTCCAAGTGGGGTTAGGGTGGGGATTATTAACGAGTTTTTGGGCGGCCTTCCCGGACCGTTGTGGCGCACGGGAAATGATTGAGAACGCATAAATGCTATGGTATGGTTCGCCATAGAGTGCGCTGGAATCGGCGGTGGTGAGAGGAGAATTTGAGAACTTTCTGATGATGGCAAACATGCTGGGTGCTCGCGCGTCCCTTTTGGGTCTTGGGTGTACACTGTTTCCTGGTGGATATATGATGGTCCGGGTAGTCTTTCGGAATGCTAGAAGTTTTTGGTTTTATTAATTTTTTTGGTTTTTTTGGAGGGAATTTTTAAAAAAATAAATTTAATAGTTTAGGGGGAAATATTGATTATAAGATATTGAGATAATTTTTATGATAGAAGATTGACTGTTTATATTAATTTAAGAAACATGGACCAAAATATTGTATTAAGATAGTTTTTAAAAATTCAGAATTTTTAGTATGTTTTTTTTTAAGAATTTTATTTATATGAAGTCTTTTACAAAGTTTCAGATCTAGTTGGCAGTCACTACGTGACTGCCGTAATGGACGGTTCATAAATGAAATTTTAGTTTATTAAATAATGACTTTTGTTAAATTGTTAAATTATACTGTATTTTCGGAATTATTGAAGTTTTTAAAGATATAAGCTCATCTTGATGTTACACTCATCAAGAGCTTTCATTTGAGTACCCACATGGCATTTTGATATATTTTTCATATATACATATATGTAATATATATAAATATATAAAATGTATGAAAAATTGAAGTGGATACTCAAATGAAAGGTCTTCATGAGTGTAATGTAGAGGTGAGCTTATATTTTTAAAAATGTCAATAGTTGACAAGGTACAAGGTTATTTCTTAATTATTGATATTTTTAAAGATATAAACTCATTTTGATGTTACATTTATCGAGACCTTTCATTTGAGTACCCACATGCCATTTTTTATATATTTTATATAAATATGATATTTGTGAAATATATAAATATATAAAATATATTAAAAATTGATGTGGGTACTCAAATGAAAGGTCTAGATGAGTGTAACATAATGATGAGCTTATATCTTTAAAAATATCAATAATTAAAAAATTACATTCTATTTTATCAACTAATGACATTTTTAAAGATATGAGCTCATACCGATGTTACACTCATCAAGAGCTTTCATTTGAGTACCCACTTGACATTTTTTATATATTTTATATATATGGTATTTGTGAAATATATAAATATATAAAATATATGAAAAATTCATGTTGGTATTCAAATGAAAGGTCTCAATGAGTGTAACATCAGAATGAGCTTATTTCTTTAAAAATGTCAATAGTTCTCAAAATACAAGGTAACTTCTCAATTATGTCTCTAGAGATAGAGTATTTTCGAATGCAGCCTAAATACTTATCATAATAAATTGACGATCTGTGAGAATGCTAAATCACTAAACTTTACTAAAAAAAGTTCTTATTCTCTTAATAATATAGTTTATATCTTTTTATTTTTCACTAATATCTCTTTATCAGAATTTCTAATAAAAATTCCTAAAAATAGTCATTTAATTATCATAAATTTATATTTTTAAATGACTTTAAAAATAATTTTTATGAATTTAATCAATAACTAACAATTTTTATTATTTTTTAGCAAAAAATATTATTTTTAAAATATTTATAAAAAAATTTTCTTTGTTGCAATTTTTTAAGTAAAAATTTTTGACAGATATCTGATAAAAATCAGACCTAACAAATTTGATTTCAAATTTTTTTGTTTTTTTTTTTTTAAAACTAAAATTTACTCGAGACATTTTGGTCCATGTTTCTTTTATTGATAAAAATTTATCAAAAATTCCTACTAATTTTATCAAGAATAATAAATAAATTTTTTTTTTTATTAACATAATTAATTAATTTCAAAAAACTAAAAATTATTAACTAATTTTAGAATCATAATAAAAAAAAAGTCTAGCTGGTACTTGAAAAAAAAAAAAAAAAAAACTGAGTTGTGTTATTAAATTATAAAATTATAACCTTAAAAAATAAAATAATTTTCTGAAGACAATATAACAATAAAAAACTTACTTGTGTTAAATTATGTTGACCGGTAGTTTTATTTAATGATGCATCAATATGCCCTGCTGCAGCTGCGGCTGATTGCATTTGGGATTGACTCCAAAATTGTGGTAATTGGCGATACATGTATTCGACGTCTTGGTGTGTAAATAAGGGCGGAGGATACTCTTGAGGATGATGATGATGATGGTGATGGTGCAGATTATTCTGTAAACCATTTGATGCCGATTGATTCTCTTCTTCAACACTTGAATACTCTTGCTTTATAGGAACAAGACTAAACATCTTCAAAATAAAATTGGAATAAAAAAAAAAATTAACGAAAAAAAAAAAAAAAATAAATTTTTTTTGATTGGTTTTTTTTTAAAAAAATTCATAAACAAATTGCTTTGGTACTTACATTGTAGTAAAGAAACAAAAAGTTATAATTGTGGATTTAATTGATACAAATTATAGGTTATCACATTGTCGTACTGCTGTTTGATGAAATATTTATTATATTAAATGTGAGTGAAAAAAAAATTTTTTTCCCTTCCCTGGCCGCTTATTTCACATACACCTTTTTATGTATTAACTTGGTTTATTAAATGGCTTTCTTTGGAATTTAATATATGTCACATTTGGATAAAATTATTTATGTGAGTTATTTGTATATCAACAATTAGACATATCGAGAGAGTAAAAAATATGAGAGAATGTTGAGTTGTTGAGTAAGTAAATTTGTTGTGTATGTGTGTGTCAATGTGTGATTACACTTAATGGATTTTAATTTCTTAGTCTTCTGCTTGAGGGCGCTTAAGGTATTAATAAAAAAATTTTATGCCGCGCATACTTCCTAATGGCGGGAATTATTTAAAAATTATTTATTTATTTTTTTTTAAATATTAACAGTCAGCTGAATTTTTTAATTATTAAATTAAAACTAAATAATATTTTTTTTTAATTTTTAATAAATAAAAATTTCTTTTTCATTTTTTTTTTAACAAAACAAATTTTTTTCTATTTTTAAATTAATTTTTACTTTTATAAACTTTATAAATATTCTAATGGCGGGAATTATTTAAAAATTATTTATTTTTTTTAAAATAAGCCAACTTTTTTAATTTCTTTTTTTTTAATTATTAAATTAGAACTAAATGTTTTTTTTTTAATTGCAATTAGAGTTTTTGAAATTTTTTATAAATAAATTTTTTTTTTTATTTTTTTTGTAATAATTTTTTTAATAAAAATTTATACTAATCAGCTGACTTTTTTTAATTATTAAATTCGAATTAAATAATTTTTTTTTTAATTGCAATTAGAGTTTTTTATAAATAATTTTTTTATTATTTTTAAATCTCGGTTAAATTAATTTTAATTTTTATAAATATTCTTCCCCGTTTTTTTGCAAAAAAATTTTATACTGCGCATTTATCTAATGGCGGGAATTATTTAAAAAATTATTAATTTATTTTGTAAAAATATTATTAGTCAGCTGACTTTTTTAATGTTTTTTTTTTTTAATTATACAATAGTACTAAATAATAATTTTTAGTTTTTGAAGTTTTTTATAAATAAAAATGTTTTTTTCATTTTTTCTGCAATAATTTTTTTAATAAAAATTTATACTAGTTAGCTGACTTTTTCAATTATTAAATTATACCTAAATAATATTTTTTTAATTTGCAATTAGAGTTTTTAAAAGTTTTTTTATGAATGAATTATTTTTTTTATTTTATTGTAATAATTATTTTAATAAAAAAAAAATTATTTTTTTTTTTAAATTGTGCTTTTAATTTATTAAAATTATTATTTGTCAATTTTATTACTATATAATTTATTTGTTAAAAAAAATTCTTCAAATTTTTTCATATATTTGCTAAATTAATTATTTATTACAAAATTGATATATTATTATTATTATTATTATATTTATAAAAAATTAATTTTAATTTAAAGCGCGCGAATAATTTAAAAATTCAGCGCCTCAATAATATATTTTTTTGAATTTTTATATTTAAATAATGAAATTAGTATATTTCTTCTCAATTAATTAAAATAATTTTTAATTTATTATTTCTTCTTTCAAAATTATTATTGTTAATAATTATTATTAATAATAATAATTATTATAATAGAAAAAAAAATAATATTTAACCTTTTTTACCTGCTGAAGATCATTTACTTGTTATTAATTAGTTATCGACGGATTTATGCATATATATAGTTTTAGGTTGGATTTAAGAGTGGGAGTAAAAGTGGCAGAAGAGAAAGGGAAAGGGAAGGTAAGGTAAATAATAGCAAATAGTAATTTAACGCCATTCAACAATAACTCACGTGAATATTAATTCTTCTTTAATTTTTCTGTAACAAGAAGCAATAATTATTAATTATAACTAATTAATTATTATTAATAATAATGTCTAAATAAAAGACTGGGTGTTATAGAAATAAATTATTAAAATTAGTGACTACGAGAAACGCCGATAATCAAACATAAAGAACGTGAAAAAAGAGAGCATCGCGTCTGTAAATAAAAAGAGTTGGAGATATATAGACATAGAGCATCGACATGGACTTCGCCGTTGAAGTTGAAAGACAGAGATATACAAGAGAATGTAAGTGTTCTGGAATTTCGGGTAAATTGAAATTAATTTTTTTAAGGTTAAATCATTATAATTATTTAGTGATAAATAAAAGTTAATAAGAGACTGAATAATTAATATTGTTTAACAAAAGGATTAAATTTAGTTAAATATCAGAAAATTATAAATGATATTACGAATTAATAATTGATTGCTAATTCTCTAAATAAAAATATATGAAAGTTGTGAAGTTAGTCATAGGTCGAAACTCGCAAAAACCAGGCCATGGTTTATAATTCGTTGAAATAAAAGCGCGCGCTATTCAAATTTCTAATATGAGGATTAAATTAATTATGATAAATGATAACTAGAGGTATAATTTTTACAGATAATTTTATATTGTTATAGATCAGTTTTTGATTATAAAATTAGTTTGATTCTGAATTTTATATTGTAAATTATAAATCATTGATAATTTTTAAATTTAAATTTAAGTGAAGATTTCATTAATTTTAATCTTATAGTTCACGAATTTTGAATTTAAAAATGGAAAAATTATTGTTTTAGTAGATTTATTTAAATTAATTATTATACCATCAGAATTAAAGCTAAAATACAAGATGAAGCGATACTAGTTAGCCGGTTGGAAGAAACACTGGCAGATAAAGTCTCGGCTTTGCCGTGAATCTTCCACCCAGGCAGTAACTTCTATATGAGCCAGATAAAAGAGTAACAGGCAAAGTAAGCTACGGCTTCGCCGTGAATCTTTCATCTAGGTATTGTTATGACAAATTTGGTTTTTAATACTCGAAAATTAAAATAAGATACCAGGAATGAACTATATTGTAGCTTTAGCTGAAAATTTGGCCTAAAATAGTTCTATTACAGGGAAAGATGAGAAGAAATCAGACCAAGATGACAGAGATAAAAAAAGTGACAGGATTCGTGAAATTAGTCCTCAATACAAACGCAAATTTAGAGAAACTCCTCCTGATTCATCAAGACCAACAAACACATCCAAGGAAAGAGACAGAAGCCGGGAAAATAGTCCTAGATATCAACGCAAGTTTAGAGAAACTCCTGATTTATCTAGACCTGTAAACAGATCCAAGGAAAGAGACAGAAGTCGGGAAAATAGTCCTAGATTTCAACGCCGCTCTCAAAGAAGTCCAGAAGACTCTAGACCTACAAAAAGATACAGGAGTCGTGATAATAGTCCTAGAAATCAACGCCGCTTTCGAAGAAGTCCAGAAAACTCTAGACCTTTAAGAAGATGCAGGTGTCATGAAAATAGTCCTGGAGATCAACGCCGCTTTCGAAGAAGTCCAGAAGATTCTAGACCTAGAAAAAGATACAGGAGTCGTGAGAATAGTCCTAGATATCGACGCCGCTCTCGGGACAGTTCGGATGATTCAAGATCTAGAAGAAGATACAAGGAATTTCGAACGGTAGCTATTCAAACCAATATTACAGCACTGCAACAGAGTCAGCAAGCTTTGGAGACATTGTTCCATCATCAAGGTAACGTGGTTCCGCACGTTAGAGGCAACATGGTTCCACCAGTTGGAAATAACATGGATCCACCATTTAGAGGTAACATGGTTCCACCAGTTGGAAATAACATGGATCCACCATTTAGAGGTAACATGGTTCCACCAGTTGGAAATAACATGGATCCACCATTTAGAGGTAACATTGATCCACCATTTAGAGGTAACATGGTTCCACCAGTCAGATGTAACATGGTTCCACCAATTGGAGGTAATATGGTTCCACCAATTAGAGGCAACATGGTTCCACCATTCAGATGTAACATGGTTCCACCAATTAGAAGTAACATGGTTCCACCAGTTCGAAATAGCATGGTTCCACCAGTTCGAAATAACATGGTTCCACCAGCCAGATGTAACATGGTTCCACCAATTGGAGGTGACATGGTTCCACCATTTGGAAATAACATGGTTCCACCCGTTAGAGGTAACATGGTTCCACCAGTTAGAAATAACATGGATCCACCATTTAGAGGTAACATGGTTCCACCAGTTGGAAATAACATGGATCCACCATTTAGAGGTAACATGGATCCACCATTTAGAGGTAACATGGGTCCACCAATTAGAGGTAACATGGTTCCACCAATTAAAGGTAACATGGCTCCACCAATTAAAGGTAACATGGTTCCACCAGTGGGAAATAACGTGGTTTTACCCGTTGCAAGCAACGTGGTTCCACCAGTTGGAGATAACGTGGTTCCGCCCGTTGAACCTAAACCATGTCAACCGGAAAGAGCAATAATACCCTTGGATAGCGAAACTCTGCCAGTTCTCCCTTGCCTAACTAGAAACCAAAAGCGGCAACAGAATCGCAGGAATTGCCTACTTAGGATCCTAAGTTCTGGTGTTCAGTTCGACGAACAGAAGATACTTAAACTTTGGAAGAAGGCCGCTACCAGTGAAGAGTATAAGTTGTTTAATAGCCATTTAGAACGACTCAGGAAGGAAAGAGATTCTGCTTCAGGAATAGAAAATCCTTCATCACACCTAGGAGCATTTTTAAATCAAATGTAACTAAATGTAAAATATATAAAACATTGAAGTTTAATAAATTTGATTTATTTAATAAATAGCTTTTTTTTACATTTTGTTCTATTATTTATCAGGTACAAGTAGCAGAAGTATAAAAAGGTATTAATACTACTTAACAAGTACGTTCTTAAAAATAAACAGTAAAATTTTATATCACAATATATTACAAGTCAAATTATTTCGGCACTTTATATCACAATTTAATATTATTGATGTAAAAAAATATAAGAAATTTTTTTTTGACAGAAAAATAGTTGTATAAAATTTAAGAAATATATACTATTATTTTTCTATTTATATACATTATCCCAGTTGAAAAAATTGACTTATTACTATACTAAAACAATTGACTAAATTAAATATTCCACCACCCTTATAACTAATTTTTAAATTTTTTATTTGGCGATAAAACATCATCTCTATTTAAAGTCGATAAATACTTAACAGAATAATCCTTTTTATCAGACTTAAGAGATGGAATCTTAATTTTTAGCTTAATTGGTGGACGATTGACCTCTTCAAGCTTACTATCTAAAGCTTTTTTGATCCTGTCTCTAGGAATGGTAACAACTAGCGACGGCCTGGAGTGATTATTGGCTTTGTAACCACTCGTAGAAGGTTTTGGATCACCCACCAATTCAGGAAGATCCTTGGAAAGTGCCCCAGAGTGACTATTCTTATCAATTGTGCATTGATTGTTCCTAGTCACCAATTTGGACAATATCTTCTGGATTTCGGCCTCTGGAACATCCGGATTGAAGATAGACACCGAATTGTTGGAAATATTCGGTTTTGGACGTACATCTTCGGATTTTGCAGCAGATGTCAAGGATTTTTAAATTGGCTGAGCTAATTGCTGTCCTAGGTCGCTTGGAACTTCCTCAAACTTCAAGCTTGGGTTAGCAAGTTGTTGAGGCATACCTTGCCCAAGAACTGACTGTGAACCAGCTTGTTGTGGCGGTGAGCATCCATCACTTGAAGTTGAAGCCGCTGACATGAAAGCATCCGTGCGTTGTTCGTGAATTCTGACCCCGGACAATACTCAAAACTTTTTGCCTCCAGCGAGTCCTGCTGTGGTCGAATATCACCTTGAACTCTTCCTCCAGCTTTTTCAACAACTCCAAAGAGATATCCGAGTCATTATCAGGATAAACCCAATTTTTACCTTGATAACTCTCGAAGATTTCCCAATTGGTCAGCTTGCTCACAAAGTAAATGCAAAAGCTTGCCGTTACTTTGGGGGAATATTGGAGGCACATTGTCGTCGTCTCCAAAAGCTCCGTAGCCAGGAAATAGCAAGCCTGAGCAAAATCTTTGTTCGCCTTGATCTCCTGGCAGAATTTGAGCACATAAGCATGAGAGTGCTCAATATCAAGCTCGAATCCCAGGGTCTGAATCATTATGTGCTCGATATATAGCACATTTTCTGCTTCAGATATGAAATCCTTGGATTCTGTGTTGACCTCATTACACTTTTTTTTGTAGATGCACGAATAAAGAGTTCGGATCACACTTTCCAAATTTTTCGGCATACTCTCAGATTTAGCTGCCAGGAAAATTGAAGCTGCGGCTACCGGGTAACGGTGGAAACGGACGAATGAATGATAGACGTAAAACCTGTGCATATACGTCACCGCTGAATTGATTATTGCGTTGGTTAAATGCAATTTATCGCCCATTATGTGAATTAATTCAGCGGCGTCCTGGCGGTACTTTAATTCTCTGGCAGCCTGAATATCGTCTTTTAAGCTGGGAGAATTTTCTAATTGGTCTTTGGAGTAGTACCATTTTCCGGATGCCATTTTCTAAAGAATCATATCGCTGTTTACAATATGGATACTCGACAAGGAAATTTTTATACCATTTTTTTAAACCAAACTACTTGTTATTTACATAAGAACACATACTACTGGAAAGTCAATTACATACCTAGATTTTTAATGGTATAACTAAATACCCAAACACATAAAAAAAAGAAAAATACTTGATTAGTTTTAAACGTGCCATTAAAATTTAGGTTATGTCCTGTGATAGATCCTGGTGTGGTCTTTGAGTTAATTTTAAAAGTATGAGACTGAATAATGCGTTACTTTTTCTTGTATGTAAAAAAAAAATTGTATATTTGTGTGAACTTATTTTTTTATTGTTAACAGCCGATCGCTACGATTGCAGCTTTATATTTCTCTGCTAGACAAAGAAGAATTTTGTAAAAAACGCTCTGCTACGTAATAAATTTCTTAATCATCTATTTTGTAGTAGAGCATTTTTTTTTTTTTTTTCAAAATTCTCATTTAGTAAAAGGAAAAACATAAAACTGCAATAGCTTTGTAATCATAAACGCAACAAGGATAGTACTTTTCTTGCAGTGAGTGCGACGCGAGAAAAAGGGGGACCGGCTGTTAAAATAATGAAATTTCTGTAATCACATGTTAAAACTATCCTTAAAAAAAATGAATAAAATAAAAAAAAAATTATTGTATGACTTATAGCGGATGCTAAAATATATTATTATTATTATTGTTGTTGTTGTTATTGTTAGAGTATCATTAAGAAGTTTTTGTTAGTTACAATATATTGCTAGCAATCTACAAAAATCCCATAAAATAATTATAATTTTTTCTAATTGAAATAAAAAAATTTTTGTTAAATTTCAACCCAGTTGCCAAATTCTTAAAACCAAACAAAATATATGTATATTAATATTATATAGATAGCACGTGTTTTAAAAACACGTGGTCCTTTTAAGACACCAATATCCTCTATAATATTTCAAAATATACTTAATACAAACACTTTAAATTATATTTGATATAAAAATTGTAAATTAAAAATTTATACTATTTATTTAATAAAATTTAAAGTATATTTTTAACATTTAATAAATTTTGATAAAATTTCACTTAATTTTTATATTCTCTGAAAAAATAATTAAACGATAGAAATTTTCGCAACGTTGCGAATTAAAGTACTTTAATATAGTAATTTTTTTTTTATTCATATTTATGATTAATTTAAAAAAAATTAATAATTATTTTAAATAGTTAATCAAAAATTGAAAAAGAAAATTTAGGTGTTATATTTCAAACCCAAAAAAATTCACCCATGCAAAAAAAAAAAGAAAATTAAAAATCCATTTTTTTTCAACAAAATAGTTAATTAATTTTAATTTAAGAATTTTGTTTTTCAAAAATTTAAATAAAATAATTTCTTACCTTTAGTATTTTTAAAAGTTTAAACTTTAAAGCAAATTTAGATAAACCACGTGTTTATGTTGTGTTAGAAATAAAGTAAGTAAACAGAAAGTACTTGACACTGCAATGATCAACCGCACTAATGATCTAGCTACCTGAAAAATTGGTGAACTCTTCTATTTAGGCCCGCTCAAAAATGGACTCGACCACCTGACCATCTTCAACACCTTTTACAGCGTGGAACTTATATCCGGTGTATCAGTGCGCTTTCTGTTCTAAATGTTCTAGATCGCGCCTCTGTTAGGAACAATCTAATAAAAAATAAAGATATTAATTTATTTAATAATCTATTTTATGAAAATAATAAATAAAAATTGTTTTTTCTTTTAATTTAATTTAAAATAATTTTTTTTTAGGTACTATTTTTTCCAAATCGGCGTTCATTAAATGCGCGCTTTTTTTTTGCATCCTTAATTTTTTTTTTTGCAATTTTTAAATCTCGGTTAAATTAATTTTTATTTTTATAAATATTCTCCGTAGTTTTTTACGAAAAATTTTTATGTTGCGCATTTTTCTAATGACGGGAATTATTTAAGAAATTATTAATTTATTTTTTAAAAATATTACTAGTCAGCTGACTTTTTTAATTACTAATAAAATAGTACTAAATATTAATTTTAATTGCAATTAGAGTTTTTAAGGTTTATAAATTAAATTTTTTTTTTTCATTTTTTTTACAATAATTTTTTTAATAGAATTATACTAGTCAACTAACTTTTCAATTGTTGAATTAGAACTCAATAATTTTTTTTAAATTGCAATTAGAGTTTTTAAAGTTTTTATATAAATAATTAGTTTTTTTCATTTTTTTGCAATAATTTTTTGAATAAAATAAATTTTTAAATCTCGGCTAATTTAATTTTGATTTTTACAAATAATCTTTTTTTTAGTTTTTTAATTTTATTTATTTAACAAAAAATTATTTTTTTTTGTGTTTTTAATTTGTTAAAATTTTTACTTGTCATTTTTTTTTTATACAATTTGTTTGTTAAAAGAACTTAAAATTTTATTAAATATTTGCTAAATTAATTATTAATTATTAATTAAAAAATTGGTATGTCATAATTATTATTATTATAATTACAAAAAATTGATTACAACTTAAAGCGCGCGAATAATTTAAAAATTCAGCGCTTAGCTTAAATAATATATTTTTAAATTTAAATAATAAAATTAGTATAATTCTTCTTAATTAATTAAAAAAATTGTTAATTTATTATTTCTTCTTTTTAAAATTATTATTATTATTAATAAAAAGTGCACTTTTCCATGGAGAAAAAATATTTGACAGGACCTTTATTACCTGTTGAAGGTTCTTCACCAGTTATGAATTAGTTATCGACGGATTTATACATATATATAGCTGTAGGTTTTGTAGGTTGGATTCAAGAGTGGGAGTAAAAGTGGTAGAAAAGAAGGGGAGAGGAAGGTAAGTAAATAATTCCAAATAGCAACACCCATTCAACAAGCTCACAGGTGAATATTAATTCTTCCTTAATTTTTCTGTAACAAGAAGCGATAATTATTAATTATTATTTATTATAATAATTGAATAAAATAATCGGTGTTGCAAAAATATTATATATTAAATTTAGTGACAAGTACGAGAAACGCCAATATAGATAATTGAACATAAAGAACGTGAAAAAAGAGAGAGCATCGCGTCTGTAAGAGGTTGGAGATACATAGATATAGAGCAGCGACATGAATTTCCCCGTTGAAGTTGAAGGACAGAGATATCCAAGAGAATGTAAGTGTTCTGGAATTTTGGGCAAATTTAAATTAATTTTTTTAAGGTTAGGTCAATATAATTATTCGATGATGAATGGAAATTAATTAAAGATTGAATAATATTAATATCGTTTAATAAAGGATTAAATTTAGTTATTAAATATCAGAAAATTATAAATGACATTAAGAATTAATAATTAATTGCTAATCATTCTAAATAAAAATATATGAAAGTCATGAAGTTAGTCATAGGTCGATTCAATAATGGTTAAAATTGAGGCGCGCGCGTAGCGCGCGATTCAAATTTCTAATATGAAGATTGTATTAATTAAAAGTGATAACTAGAGGTAAAATTTATACAGATAATTTTATATTGTTATAGATCAGCTTGATTATAAAATTAGTTTGATTTTGAATTTTATTTTGTGAATTACAAATTACTAATATAAATTATTGATCATTTTTAAACTTAAATTACACGAATATTTTATTAATTTATATCTTATAGTTCACGAATTTTGAATTTAAAAATGGAAAAATTATTGTTTTAGTAGATTTATTTAAATTAATTATTAAACCACCAGAATTGAAGCTATAATACAAGATGAAGCCATAATAGTTAGCCGGTTGGAAGAAATACAGGCAGAAAAAACCTCGGCTTTGCCGTGAATCTTCTACCCAGGCAGTAACTTCTATATGAGCCAGATAAAAGAGTAACAGGCAAAGTAAGCTACGGCTTCGCCGTGTATCTTTTATCTAGGCATTGTTATGACAAATTTGGGTTATAATACTTTAAAATTAAAATAGGATACCAGGAATAAACTATACTGTAGCTTTAGCTGAAAATTTGGCCTAAAATAGTTCTGTTACAGGGAAAGACGAGAAGAAATCAGACCAAGATGACAGAGATAAAAGAAGTGACAGGATTCATGAAAATAGTCCTCAATACAAACGCAAATTTAGAGAAACTCCTCCTGATCCATCAAGACCAACAAACACATCCAAGGAAAGAGACAGAAGCCGGGAAAATAGTCCTAGATATCAACGCAAGTTTAGAGAAACTCCTCCTGATTCATCAAGACCAACAAACACATCCAAGGAAAGAGACAGAAGCCGGGAAAATAGTCCTAGATTTCAACGCCGCTCTCAAAGAAGTCCAGAAGACTCTAGACCCACAAAAAAATACAGGAGTCGTGATAATAGTCCTAGATACCGACGCCGCTCTCGGGAATCTTCAGAGGATTCAAGATCTAGAAAAAGAAACAGGAGTCGTGATAATAGTCCTAGAAATCAACGCCGTTTTCGAAGAAGTCCAGAAGATTCTAGACCTAAAAGAAGATACAGGAGTCGTGAGAATAGTCTTAGATATCGACGCCGCTCTAGGGAATCTTTGGATGATTCAAGATCTAGAAGAAGATACGGAAGTCGTGATAATAGTCCTAGTCCTAGATATCGACGCCGCTCTAGGGACAGTTCGGAGGATTCAAGATCTAGAAAAAGATACAAAGAATTTCGAACGGTAGCTATTCAAACTGACATCACAGCACTACAACAGAGTCAACAAGCTTTGGAGACAATGTTCCAACATCAAGATAGCGTGGTTCCACCTTTTGGAGGTAACATGGTTCCACCAATTGGAAATAACTTAGTTCCACCAATTGGAAATAACTTAGTTCCACCAGTCAGATGTAACATGATTCCACCAATTAGAGGTAACATGGTTCCACCAGTTGGAGGTAACATGGTTCCACTAGTCAGATGTAACATGGTTCCACCAATTAGAGGTAACATGGTTCCACCAGTCAGATGTAACATGGTTCCACCAATTAGAGGGAACATGGTTCCACCAGTCAGATGTAACATGGTTCCACCAATTAGAGGGAACATGGTTCCACCAGTCAGATGTAACATGGTTCCACCAATTGGAAATAACGTGGTTTTACCCGTTACAAGCAACGTGGTTCCACCAGTTGGAGATAACGTGGTTCCGCCCGTTGAACCTAAACCATGTCAACCGGAAAGAGCAATAATACCCTTGGATAGCGAAACTCTGCCAGTTCTCCCTTGCCTAACTAGAAACCAAAAGCGGCAACAGAATCGCAGGAATTGCCTACTTAGGATCCTAAGTTCTGGTGTTCAGCTCGATGAACAGAAGATACTGAAACTTTGGAGGCAGGCCGCTACCGGCGAAGAGTATAAGTTGTTTAATAGCCATTTAGAACGACTCAGGAAGGAAAGAGATTCTGCTTCAGGAATAGAGAATCCTTCATCACACCTAGGACCAAATTAAATCAAATGTAACTAAATGTAAAATAAATAAAACATTGAAGTTTAATAAATTTGATTTATTTAATAAATAACTTTCTTTACATTTTGTTCTATTATTTATCAGGTACAAGTAGCAGAAGTATAAAAAGGTATTAAATACTACGTAACAAGTACATTCTTAATAATTAATTGTCAGTAAAATTTTATATCACAATATATTACAAATTATTTTGGCTTCTTAATGGCACTTTATATCACAATTTAAAATTATTGATGTAAAAAAATATATAAAAATATTAGAAATTTTTTTTGACTTAAAAAAATACTTATATAAAATTTAAAAATATATATACTATTATTTTTCTATCTATATACATTATTATCCCAGTTGAAAAAATTGACTTATTACTTTACTAAAAAAATCGACTAAATTAATTATTCCACCACCCTTATTACTAATTCTTAAATTTCTTACTCGTTGGTGAAGCATCATCTCTATTTGAAGTCGATAAATACTTAACACAGTATTCCTTTTTATCAGGCTTTTGAGATGGAATCTTAATCTTCAACCTAATTGGTGGACGATTGACCTCTTCAAGCTTACCATCCAAAGCTTGGTTGATCCTGTCTCTAGGAATGGTAACAACTAGCGACGGCCTAGAGTGATTAGCTTTGTAACCACTCGTAGAAGGTTTTGGATCACCCAATTCAGGAAGATCCTTGGAAAGTGCCCCAGTTGAGTGACTAGTCTTATCAAGTGTGCCTTGATTGTTCTTAGCCACCAACTTGGACAATATCTTCTGGACTTCAGCATCTGGTACATCCGGATTGAAGATAGACACTGAATTGTTGGAAATCTTCGGTTTTGGACGTACATCTTCGGATTTTGAAGCAGATGTCAAGAATTTTTTAATCGGCTGAGCTAATTGCTGTCCTTGGTCGCTTGGAACTTCCTCAAACTTCAAGCTTGGGTTAGCAAGTTGTTGAGGCATACCTTGCCCAAGAACTGGCTCCAAACCAGCTTGTTGTGGCGGTGAGCTTCCATCACTTGAAGTTGAAGCCTCTGACACCCTATCATCCGTGCGTTGTGGTGAATTTCGACCCTGGACAATACTCAAAACCTTTTGCCTCCAGCGAGTCCTGCTGTGGTCGAATATCACCTTGAACTCTTCCTCCAGCTTTTTCAACAACTCCAAAGAGATATCCGAGTCATTATCAGGATAAACCCAATTTTTACCTTGATAACTCTCGAAGATTTCCCAATTGGTCAGCTTGCTCACAAAGTAAATGCAAAAGCTTGCCGTTACTTTGGGGGAATATTGGAGGCACATTGTCGTCGTCTCCAAAAGCTCCGTAGCCAGGAAATAGCAAGCCTGAGCAAAATCTTTGTTCGCCTTGATCTCCTGGCAGAATTTGAGCACATAAGCATGAGAGTGCTCAATATCAAGCTCGAATCCCAGGGTCTGAATCATTATATGCTCGATATATAGCACATTTTCTGCTTCAGATATGAAATCCTTGGATTCTGTGTTGACCTCATTACACTTTTTTTTGTAGATGCACGAATAAAGAGTTCGGATCACACTTTCCAAATTCTTCGGCATACTCTCAGATTTAGCTGCCAGGAAAATTGAAGCTGCGGCTACCGGGTAACGGTGGAAACGGACGAATGAATGATAGACGTAAAACCTGTGCATATACGTCACCGCTGAACTGATTATTGCGTTGGTTAAATGCAATTTATCGCCCATTATGTGAATTAATTCAGCGGCGTCCTGGCGGTACTTTAATTCTCTGGCAGCCTGAATATCGTCTTTTAAGCTGGGAGAATTTTCTAATTGGTCTTTAGAGTAGTACCATTTTCCGGATGCCATTTTCTAAAGAATCATATCGCTGTTTACAATATGGATACTCGACAAGGAAATTTTTATACCATTTTTTTAAACCAAACTACTTGTTATTTACATAAGAACACATACTACTGGAAAGTCAATTACATACCTAGATTTTTAATGGTATAACTAAATACCCAAACACATAAAAAAAAGAAAAATACTTGATTAGTTTTAAACATGCCATTAAAATTTAGGTTATGTCCTGTGATAGATCCTGGTGTGGTCTTTGAGTTAATTTTAAAAGTATGAGACTGAATAATGCGTTACTTTTTCTTGTATGTAAAAAAAAAATTGTATATTTGTGTGAACTTATTTTTTTATTGTTAACAGCCGATCGCTACGATTGCAGCTTTACATTTCTCTTCTAGACAAAGAAGAATTTTGTAAAAAACGCTCTGCTACGTAATAAATTTCTTAATCATCTATTTTGTAGTAGAGCATTTTTTTTTTTTTTTTTTCAAAATTCTCATTTGTTGAAAAGAAAAATAGAACTCTGCAATAGCTTTGTAATCATGAATGCAACAAGGATAGTACCATTTTTCGCAGTGAATGCGACGCGAGAAAAAGGAAGGACTGGCTGTTAAAATAATGAAATTTCTGTAATCACATGTTGAAAACATCCTAAAAAAAAAAAAATAAAAAAAAAATAAAAAAAAAATAAAAAAAAAATAAAATAAAAAAAAATAAAATAAAAAAAAAATAAAATAAAAAAAAAATTATTGCATGACATATAGCGGATGCTAAAATATATTATTATTGTTGTTGTAGTTGTTGTTGTTGTTACTGTTAGAGTATCATTAAGAAGTTCTTGTTAGTTACAATATATTGTTAATAATCTACAAAACCCCAATAAAATAATTATAATTTTCTTTATTTAAAAGAAAGATTTTTTTGTTAAATTTCAACCGAGTCGCCAAATTCTTAAAACCAAACAAAATATATGTATATTAATATTATCTAGATAACACGTGTTTTAAAAACACGTGGTCCTTTTAAGACACCAATATCCTCTATAATATTTTAAAATATACTTAATACAAACACTATAAATTATATTTGATACAAAAGTTGTAAATTAAATATTTATATAATTTATTTAAAAAAATTTAATGTATATTTTTAACAATTAATAAATTTTCATAAAATTTTATTTATTTTTTATATACTCTAAAAAAAATAATTAAACTCTAAATATTTTGGCAACTTTAATATAATGATTTTTTTTTATTCATATTTATGATTAATTTTATTAAAATTAAAAAAATTAATAATTATTTTAAATAGTTAACAAAAAAAACAAAAAAAATTATAAAAAAGAAAATCTAGGTGTTACATTTCAAGCCCAAGAAAAATTCGACCATGCAAAAAAAAAAAGAAAATAAAAAATTCTTTTTTTTTCTACAAAAATAGAAAATTAATTTTAATTTAAGAATTTTATTTTCCAAAAATTTAAATAAAATAACTAAAAATAATTTCTTACCTCGAGTATTTTTAAAAGTTTAAACTTTAAAGGAAATTTAAATAAACCACGTGTTTATGTTGTAGTGTTAAAAATAAAATAAGTAAACAGTAAGTACTTGACACTGCAATGATCAACCGCACTAATGATCTAGCTACCTAAAAAATTGGTGAACTCTTCTATTTAGGCCCGCTCAAAAATGGACTTGACCACCTAACCATCTTTAACACCTTTAACAGCGTGGGACCTATCCGGTGTAGCAATGCGCTTTCTGTTCTAAATGTTCTAGTTCGTGCCCACGTTAGGAACAATCTACTAAAAAATAACGATCTTAATTTATTTAATAATTTTTTTTTACTAAAATAATAAATAAAAATTGTTTTTTTTTTTTTTAATTTAATTTAAAATAATTTTTTTTAGGGACTATTTTTTCCAAGCGCACTTTTTTTTGCATGTTTTATTTTTTTTGCAATTTTAAAAAAATATTTTTAATAATTTATTATCTTTAAATAATCTTTTATTTTATTAACTTATTAATAAGTTAAAAAATATTTTTTAATAAATATTAAAAAATTGAAATTTTTACTAGGAAAATTAAAAATTGGCATTAAGCCGTCCGGTTCGAGATTTTTCCGAATTTTGCCGGATAATTTTAAATTTTTTCGCAAAAATGCGCTTAGAAATGGCGGGAAAATTTCAAAAATAATTATTAATAATAAAATTAAATTTTTTAAATATAAAAAAATATTAATTATTATGCACGGAAAGAACAAGATGACACTGGATACCATCTCAGATTATACTCAGTGACATCTGAGGCGAAAAAAATTTCAGATGGTAGCTAGTATAATCCAGATTATACTGAATAATATCTGGATTATACTCATTATAATCTAGATTATACTCATTATAATCTGGATTATACTAGCTACTATCTGAAATTTTTTTTCACTCAGTATAATCTGGGATTATATCCAGTATAATCTTGTTCTTTCCGTGTGAGTGTATAAAAAAAAATATTTTCAAAAATTTGCACTTAAAATTTTTACTTTTAGAATTTTTTTTCATTATAAATTTAATTGTTATAAAAATTTTTAAGTGTTTGTTAAATTATTATTTCTTAATTTATTTAAAAAATCACTTGTAATAATAATAATAATAATACTTTATTGCTCAAAAAAAATACAAAAAAATTTTCAGATGGTAGCTAGTATAATCCAGATTATACTGAATAATATCTGGATTATACTCATTATAATCTAGATTATACTCATTATAATCTGGATTATACTAGCTACTATCTGAAATTTTTTTTCACTCAGTATAATCTGGGATTATATCCAGTATAATCTTGTTCTTTCCGTGTGAGTGTATAAAAAAAAATATTTTCAAAAATTTGCACTTAAAATTTTTACTTTTAGAATTTTTTTTCATTATAAATTTAATTGTTATAAAAATTTTTAAGTGTTTGTTAAATTATTATTTCTTAATTTATTTAAAAAATCACTTGTAATAATAATAATAATAATACTTTATTGCTCAAAAAAAATACATGTTCCCATAGCAAGAGAGAATCACAGTTACATAAATTTAATTTATTTTATTATTACAAAATTTAAATTAAAAAAAAAAGTGCAAACATGTTAAATTAAATTAAAGTTATTGAAACAACAACGCTTGTCCGAGGTGCTCTGTTAAAATTCTTAAAATTTTTGCTATTTTTGCAATGTTTGTAATTATATTGCTGATCACTGTGCTTTTGATTTCATGAACTACAATCAGCATTCTTAGTCGTAGTGCCAACGTACTTGCAACTCTTTAAACGTATTGAATTAAATAAATAAATTAAATTTTACGTATTTTGTTGTTTAAATATAAAAAAAAAATTACTTAAAATTAAATTTATAAATAAAAAAATAAAAATTATTTTACTAAAAAAAAATGTTATTTATTAATCAAGTGTATAAAAATGACAATAAGATTTGGATTTTATCAAACATTAAACTTCGTTAACTTATTAATTATTTTTTATTTTACAGCAGAATTATTTTTGTTAAAATATTACATTACAGGAAAAATTTATTAAATTAAATATAATTATTTGTTTTTTTTTTTTCATGTACATACATACAATGTTAACAAACACAATTATTTTAAAATACTTAAACATGTATAGATACTATTACATTGTTTTATTTTTTTGTTTTTGATTGACGTCGTCTATGAAAATATTATCTTAATAGTTAAAATCTTTAAAATAAGGCACTTAAAAAATTATAAATGGATAATTGACCATTAATTAATTTAAGAAACTAAAACTAAAATTCCTGGGAAGCTTTGTCGCCTTTGCCACTTGATCCACCGCCACTGGTGGAAGTCTTCTTGGGTAACAAGACAGCCTGGATGTTAGGAAGAACTCCTCCCTGGGAAATGGTCACTCCGGACAGTAATTTATTTAATTCTTCGTCGTTACGGATTGCCAGTTGGATGTGACGAGGGATAATTCTGTGAATAAAAATATTAATTTTTAATATTTTAATTTTTAATAGAGAATTATTTTGTTTTGAAAAAATAAATGTTTACTTATTTTAGTGAAAAATAGAAGCTATTGTTTTGAAGAATTATTTTTTTTTCTTCATAAATTTAACAATCCATCACTCATATTAAAAATAATATTTCGAGAAACACGAAATAATTTTAGTAATTATTTATAATACTAAAATTACCAAATATTTGATTATTTTTCTTGATTTTTATTCAAAAATAAATTAGGTCTAGAATATTATTTTATAATTAAAAAATTACCTTGTATCTTATTTTATATATAAGAAATGACCTTGTATCTTGTGAACTATTGACATTTTTAAAGATATAAGCTCACCTTGAGATTACACTCATTGAGACCTTTCATTTGAGTACCCACATGCATTTTCATATATTTTTCATATATTTAAATATATAATATATATATAAGTATATAAAATATATGAAAAATTGATGTGGGTAATCAAATGAAAGGTCTCGATGAGTGTAACGTCAGGATGAGCTTATATCTTAAAAAATATCAATAATTAAGAAATGACGTTGTATTTTGTCAACTATTGACATTTTTAAAGATATAAGCTCATCTTGAGATTACACTCATTGAGACCTTTCATTTGAGTACCCACATGCATTTTCATATATTTAAATATATAATATATATATAAATATATAAAATATATGAAAAACTGATGTGGGTAATCAAATGAAAGGTCTCGATGAGTGTAACATTAGGATGAGCTTATATCTTTAAAAAAGTCAATAGTTAAACAAGTACAATGCAATTTAACAAATGTCACTATTTATAATAAAGCAAAATTTCATTTATTTATAGTTCACAAGTCACGGCAGTCACATAGTGACTGCTAGGTTTCTAATAATTATTTTGCTTTAAAAAAAATAATAATTTATTTTAGTTAAAAATAGCAATAATGTTTAAGAATTATTTTTAAAATCAATTTTTTTGGCTATAATATATCTATTTAATAATTTATAAAAATTATTAGAAATGTTTCAATTGTACTATAATTATTTTCAGGATTTATCAAATAAAAAATAAATTTTTACTTTACTTTACTAAGTTATATAAATTTTCCAAATATGTATATATATTTTTTTAAATAAAAATTTCAAAAGACTAAAATTAAAAAATAAATTCTAAAAATAAGGAAAAAAAAAACTAACAGGTGTTTACAGTCCACATATGACGCTAACTTTGGCGCCTATTTTGCGGCCATCTTACTTTTGCGCGCGGCCACGTGTAATTTTTTTCGCGCGTATTTTTCTTTAACTATTCACTTATTAATTAATAATTTAATTCTCACATATTAAAATAACATTTTTTTTAAATATTAAAATAAATATTTTTTTTTAACAAAAAATTAACTATCTATTTTTCAATATTTATCATAAAAATAACAAATTGGCGGTAAAATAATTTATTTTGGCGCGTACCTTGACTTTTTGTTGTCACGAGCGGCGTTTCCAGCTAACTCGAGTACTTCAGCAGCTAAATATTCCAAAACGGCGGATAAATATACCGGAGCACCGGCACCAACTCTCTCAGCATAATTTCCTTTGCGAAGAAGACGGTGAACACGTCCAACTGGAAATTGGAGACCCGCACGGCTGCTACGAGTCTTTGACTTTCCCTTTGCTTTTCCTGTAAAAATATTAAATTAATAATTAAAAAATTTGAAGTGTAATTTTTAATAAATATTTTTTTTGCTCCAATTTAACAAATAGAAAAAAAAAAATTAAAAATGTCGGCTAATTTTAATATTATAAAATTTCTGTAAAATAAATTAATATTTAATAACTGAAAATTAATAAATAATAATATTAAAGTTGAATTATTATATTTATTAAATATATAAATGTGTTTAATAAATTAATATTACCTCCTTTTCCACGGCCAGACATTTTGAGAATTTAATAAAGTAGAATAAATTGAAAAGATGCTTAACTGACAAAAGTTTCTATCAGAATGACGAAGGAAGGACTAATGATTTGAGGTTTAAAGTTGGAGAAAATTCTAGAAGCTCTAGCGAGGTGACATCTGGAGGAAAAAAAATAAATTTGATGTGATGCTTAAGGCTTGTTTTTAATTTTTATAATGAAGCTTAAGGCTGAATTGCCGCCATGTTTTTTGAATAGTTTGCGCGGTAAATTTAAATTTGAATTTTAATCACTGAAAATAGCACACAATTTTTTTTATTTATTTTTTTTAAATTAACTAATATTTTTAATCACAATTTGCAGTAATTATAATTTGAAAAGACAGTTAAGTATGCAAAGAGAGCAAAAATTGTTATTTTAAATTTTTTTATAAGGAAAAAATTAACATTAAATTAAAATCAATAAAATTTTATTTAACTAGTTATATAATATTATTTTTTAAAAATTGCATTTATAATTTTTTAGAGCTCCTAACAAATAAAATTTAATTTTTAATTAATTTATTTAAAAAAAAAATTGTAAAAAATATTTTTAAAAAATTGCAAATAATTTTTTAGAGCTTCTAACAAATAAAATTAATTTATTTAAAAAAAAACATTGTAAAAATTATTTAAAAAAAAATTGCATCTATAATTTTTTAGAGCTTCTAACAAATAAAATTAATTTATTTAAAAAAAAAATTGTAAAAATTATTTAAAAAAAATTGCATTTATAATTTTTCAGTTTCTAAAAATAAAATTATATTTTTAATAAAATAAATTTTTATTTTAAAAATAATTAATAATTTTTTTTCCTTCATTATTAAAAAATATAATTTTGAGGGAAAAAAAATTTTTTTTTAAATTTAATATCGTTTTTTTTTGTTTTAAATATCTTAATAAAATACAAAAATTTCCCTCGAGCCGGATTTGAACCAGCGACCTATGGATAACTCTCACAATTTCCGACTACAGTCCACCGCTCTACCAACTGAGCTATCGAGGGATATAGAGGCGACGAAATTAAGAACGCTTTTATAGATACTATTTATCATAAGTAATACTAATCAATTTTATATTTTTTTTTGAATTATAAACAAATTTTTTTCAATGATATAATCAGCGGAATTCATCTTTAAATTCAATTTTAAAGTATTAAGGACGTTAATCGGTATGAAAAATACACCAATAGGTTTTATGGATATTGGTTTCTTTCTCACACACTAGTGCTGCCTCTCTTTACAGACTATCGGTCACTTACTTCCACTCACGTAAAATATCAACACTCGCTCTATTAAAAAAAATTAATACAGCTTGTTTTTATGTTATTTTTTTATAAAAAATAATTGTTATATCTTTAATTAATTATTCTTAATTTTATATAAAACAATCCTAAGAAAAGTACAATTGATATTGAGTACTAATTTTAAATGCTAATAATATTTCCAAAATTTTATGTCGCAAGGACTATTTAAAAAAATTTCTACTTATATAAAGAACACTTAAAAGTATCTAAATTCAAAAATTGAAGGACATTGTAATAGAAAAGTTATTTTCCGATGAACCTCCTTAATATGATTTTTATAAAAGCAAAACTCATTTCAAGTAAATGGTTTCTATGGTAATCAACAAACAATTAGTTGACAAAATGTCAGAATATTTTGATCTTATTAAATCAGCTAAGAAAACTTCTATAATTCAAGATGGTAATTTTAAATAATCTAATAATAATAATAATTATTTAAATATTAAATTTTAATATTTTTTAATTATTAATTTTTTCTTAATATTTATTTATTTATTTATTTAAACGTCATCTGTAATTATACTCTAGAATTTATTATTATTATTATTATTTAAAAACAGGAAAAAGAAAAGTACACTTTTTACTATCAGACGGAAGAGAATTAGTTGAAGAATATAATTTAAACGATAATATACTAAGTAGAAGAGCATGGAGACAAAAAACTAAATTAGGACGTGATCAAGGTTGGGAAGTTGAAGTCGGAGATCCTGAGCCTAAATCTTCTGGTATTGATATCGGAATCCGTGAAAATGTTACTAATGTAAATTAAATTTCAAATGAATATCTTCTTCATTTAAAACATAAAATATTGATTCTTTTTTTTTTTCAGCCAATTATTTCAAGGAAAATTTCAAAATTATCTTTAGAATGGAGAATACGAAATTTGCCATACCCAAAAGAAGTTTTTAGCGTATTGATAAATGCCGCAAAAGACAAAATAATTGTCAAGACTTCTAATAAAAAATTTTATAAAGAAATAACAGTTCCTGATTTAGAAAGAAATAATTTGAAACTTGATCAAGATCGGCTTAGTTTTGATCACAAGTTTAATTCGCTGATTATTACCGTAAGTATTACTTTTTTTTCTTTTTTTATAATTAACAATTATATTGAATTTTTATTTATTTATATTGTAATTTTTGTTGTGTTTTAGTACAAAAAACCTCCAGCATTATTAGAGCTAGAGAAGAAAATTTTAAATGAAGTTTTGAGGCTGAAAGCTGTAAAAGAAAGTGACGTTCAATGTCCAACAAGTTAATTTTGTTTTATTAACAAAATTTCATTAAATGAATTTAATTTCGTCTTCATAAAATTTAATTTAGTGATTTTTAAAAAGTTGAAAAAATTTATTAAAAAAAAAACAAAATTTTTAATTATTATGTGACTTATTGTATTTTTTAATTATTTAAGGAGGTTCGAGCGAATCTAATGTAAAAAATAATTTCCAACTTTGTTTGAAATTAAGTATACGTATAAATAGATACGTGATTTATTTAATGCCAAAATTTAAAAAAGATTCACCGTTTAGTTACTTAGATATTAAATTTTAAAAATCACATATTTTATCTCCTTATACACGGGCTCTTATGGCGGACAAACGTTTTGTCGAGACTTTAATTATTTTTTGTCAATATTAACCTCCCAACTTTAACGGATAAAAAACTATACACGCAAAACGTTGGATTATTGCAAAATATAAAAACAATTTAATAATAATACATTACCGATATAATTTGTTGAAATATTTAAGGTCAAATTTAATGTTTGTAACTGGTTTATCGTCAGCCATTTATTCGAATAAACATTTGACAACATCGCGTCAACAGCTGAGAAAAAACAAAAGGATAGAAATATAGTTACAGAGAGAGAAATGTTTAACTCACACACTCATCCACGTCTACAGGTTATGGGTACAATCAACCGCGCTATTGCCAAATCTGTTTATTTATTCCGGCAAGTAATAAATACCAAAGTCATTTTATTACTTTACTTTATTAAATAAGTAAAAATCATCAATTATTAAATTGTTTAAATTATTTTAAATTAAAATAAAGAATTTTGACGAATATTGGGAAGACTAAAATTAAAAAAAAATTTTAACTCATTAGTTACGCTCGAACTTCCTTAATCCACTCTTATAATTTAGATGAAAAATATGAAAATATATCATGTAAGAGCAAACTATTCGTAACGTGATTGGTCAAATATATCATAAGCATGAAAATATAGATAATTCCATACCAACATTCACACACGCGCAACGTATACTAGTATTGAAAAATTTTTATAATTTCCCGCGCCGCACTTGTCATGCGCAGTAAGAAATAAACATCAGCTAGTTTGTCATTTGTTTTTCACCAGACTTGCTAACTAAAATATCCTCTAAAATTAAGACGTAGTAGTAAAAAAAAAAAAAATATCTTCATCATGCTGCGTCTCAATAATTTCAACAGATTGGTGAGTAAAGAAATATAAATTAATTTTTTCTATCAATAAAATTATTTACATTAATAATTGATAAAATTAAATTTTTATTTTTACTTACCAGGTTAGGCCGACGTTGCAAATTGTCGGAGTAAGATCCAACTCCGAGATCCATCATCCTCCCGGTAATGAACCAGCAATTCCTGTATATGTTCCTCGTCTTCAAGAAGACATCAAGTTAAAAAAAGCTAGGTATTTATTATCTTCTTTTTTTTTATAATTAATTAATTAATAATTATTTTTTTTAGACTTGTATACCAATCCCGTAAACGAGGTATGCTGGAAAATGGACTTGTCTTGAGTACATTCGCTAAAAAATATTTAGACACATTTAATGAAAAACAACTGGCGCTCTATGATGAATTGATAAACCTACCTTCTAATGATTGGGATTTATATTACTGGGCTATCGGTATGAAACCAACTCCCGCTGAGTTTAATCATGAGATAATGGATTTACTTAAGACACATGTCCGCAATGATGACCGCCAATCACGAATTGTACAACCTGATTTGTATTAATTTTTATTATATGGATATATAATAGTCTTCTTAAGATCAATAGCTTTGATATTTATTGATAATTTTTTTCTTCTTTTATCCAGGGTAAGAAAATGTAAATATATTGTTTGTTGAAATATATTTTTAGAAGTTTAAAAAATACTTTTGTTAGAAAAATTTTTGGCTGCTTGCACAATATTTTGAAATAGTCTCTTGAGTATCATATATAATAAATTTAATTTTTAACTATGAATAAAATGTTTATAGTAAGTTATATTTATTACAAAAGTAAAATTTTATGATTTTTTTTTCATAAAAGTGTATAACTATTATTACTTAAATTTAATTTTCAATTTTAAAAATGAATAAGATTGAAATTATTTAATATAAATATAAGTAATAATAATTATTGATTATTTTTAAAAAATTATAGTATTTTATTTGGGTAAATCTAATTTATATTAAACATTTTTCAATAATAATAATTAAGTCTTAAAAAGGAAGACGAGAATACTTAAAAGATAATTTTTAAGACTTAGTTAAATTATTATTATTAGGGAGTTTCAAATAAATCTCTAGATACATAATTAAAAAATGACCTTGTATCTTGTAAAATATTGACATTTTTAAAGATATAAGCTCATCTCGATGTTACACTCATCAAGACCTTTCATTTGAGTACCCACATCAATTTTTCATATATTTATATATATTATATATATATACATATGAAAAATATATAAAAAATGTATGTGGGTACTCAAATGAAAGCTCTTGATGAGTGTAACATCAGAATGAGCTTATATCTTTAAAAACGTCAATATTTAAGAAAGTACA
>CAJNRD030001114.1:11618185-11645501 GCA_905319865.3 Cotesia congregata
GATGTTACACTCATCGAGACTTTTCATTTGAGTACCCACATTAATTTTTTATATATTTTATATATTTATATATATCACAAATACCATATATATAAAATATATAAAAAATGCCATGTGGGTACTCAAATGAAAGGTCTCGTTGAGTATAACATCGAAATGAGCTTACATCTTTAAAAATATCAATAATTAAGAAATGACCTTGTATCTTGTCAACAATTGACATTTTTAAAGATATAAGCTCATCCTGACATTCCACACATCGAGACCTTTCGTTAGAGTACCCACATCAATTTTTCATATACTTCATATATTTATATATATCATATATATGTATATATGAAAAATATATAAAAAATGCATGTGGGTACTCAAATGAAAGCTCTTGATGAGTGTAACATCAGGATGAGCTTATATCTTAAAAATGATCAATATTTAAGAAAGTACATTTATAATAAATAAATAAGTAATTTATAGAATAATATTAAAAATCTTTATTAATCTGATTAACTTATTAAATAAATAGTTGAACTCTTAAACTCAAAACTAAACAACTAAACCATTTAAAGTCCTAAACCAGCATATCTCAACGGATCTGCAATAAATTCTTTTTTCTGAGTAAAATCAACAAGCCCTAAATTCCGTCCTCGACCACTAGTAGCTTGACCTCGTCCTCGTCCACTAGCTTGTCCACGTCCACGTGAACTCTTACTTGCGCCGTTGGCCTTGGATTGATTGGTGGACCCAGATGGAGAATTAGAGTAAGATGACCCAGAATATTTAGTACGTTTTGGATTGCTACCTTTTTTACTAGTACCGAAACGTTTTTTACCTCGACCGCGGAACCCTCTGTAAGATCCATGGCCGCTTGACCCGCCAGTGGACCCACCACCAGTATCAAGCCAATCCTCCTCCTGGTCAAGCCCACGATTTGCCTCCTCCTCCATCTCCTTTGCCTCCATTTCCATCGCGACTTTTTCCGCAGCGTACCGCTCGGTTATTTGCAGCAATACTTTACCGTACTTGTTGTAATTTGCTTCTGTCACGTGGGGGATCTTCAGCATTTCTTCTTTAGTAGCCGGCAACTGCTGGCTCATCGCACGGACTGCAATGTTGCTCATTATACTCGCAGCCGGGATGTCCAGGGCTTCTGCTATGCCAGTGATGTCACGCATCAGCTCTGCGTAGCACCGGTCTTGAAGTTCCTTCAAGACTTTGTTGTCGGGCTTTGTTGCTGATGACACTGTTACTGTTAATCTGTTGTTGGTTTCTAGTCTTGTTGGGAACATGACCTAAAAATTTTATTTTATTAATTATTATTAGATTTTTTTTAATAAATAAATTTTCTCTGAAAAATTAGTTCTATTTTAAGATAATTAATTTAAAAGATATTTGATAATTTAAAAAAAAAAAAAAATTAGAAAAAAGAATTGACATGTAGAAATTTTAATAAATTAAAAATGCAATTTTTTAAAAATTATTTTTAATACATTTGTTTCTTAAAAAAAAAATTAAAGAATTGTGAAGTGACAGATAAATTTAATGTAATTTTTATTTACATAAAAATTCATTTTTTATATTTTTAATTTTCTAAAAGTCAATTTTTTTTTTTTTTTTTCATTTAAGATGATACTATTGATTATTAATAAAATAAAAATTTTATTGTTTTTAATAATTTACCTTGACTTCGGTGGTCATTAGAACTTTAGCACGTTCTCCAAGTTTTACATAAGCAACCACTATTTCTTTGATATTCTGAAGGTCTTCTGATAGATAATTTTCGAATACCAATTGATGCAAAAAACGATCTATGTCACTTTTGTTCCATGCTTTGAATCTTCCGAATAAAACATCGCGATTCATACCTGAAATTTTAAATATTTATTTTTCTAATAAACCTTGTATTTTGTAAACTATTGACATTTTTTAAGATATAAGTTCACCCCGACATTACACTCATTGAGACCTTTTATTTGAGTACCCACATCAATTTTTCATATATTTTATATATTTATATATTTCACAAATACCATATATATATAAAATATATCAAAAATGTCATGTGGGTACTCAAATGAAAGCTCTTGATGAGTGTAAGATCGGGATGAGCTTATATCATTAAAAATGACAATAATTAAGAAAAGACATTGTATTTTGTCCACTGATAACATTTTTAACGATATAAGCACATCCTGATGTTACTTTTATCGAGACCTTTCGTTTGAATACCCACATCAATTTTTCATATATTTTATATATTTATATATATTATATATATCTATGTATATGAAAAATATATAAAAATGCATGTGGGTATTCAAATGAAAGCTCTTGATGAGTGAAACATCAAGATGAGGTTATATCTTAAAAAATGTCAATAGTTAAGGAAGTACAGGGCAATTTAACAAAAGTCATTATTTAATAAAACAAAATTTTAGTTATTTATAATTGAAAAGTCACATAGTGGCTGCAAAGTTGCTAGTTATTTATTAATATTTTTGAAAATTTTAAAAGTTTTAACATAATAAAATAAAATTACAACATCAATAAAAATTGAATAAAAAAAATTACCCGATTCTCGTATTTTTTTCAAATCACATCCCTTAAGAACCTCCATCAGATAAATCAAAGTCAAATTACACTTCCTTGCTTGAATAATATCCCTTACAGCGCGTACAATAGCTCTTGCATCCTCAGTCATATCTGCCATAATAAAATTCTCCTAAAAATTCAATCATATTAATTAATTTAAATTAATTATTTAATATAAAAGACCCAATTATTGAAAATTTAAATTTTATTTTAATTCAAAATTAAATAAATTATTTTAATTAAAAAAAAAAAATCAACTTTAATAAATTTTGTTATTAAATAAACTTCAATATTTTTATTATTATAAATTTATATTATTAATTTTCTAAATAATTGACTGTTAGAGAAAATTTTTTAATTAAAATAAAACAGCAGGTGTCAAAAAACTAGTCCAGTATGAATAACTGGGTCTTAAACCTTCTATACAATTAAAAACAATTTTGATAATTGTCCTTACCTTATTCCGACAATTATCACAAGTAGTAGCTGGATTCCCAATACAAAACTTCCTATCAAAAATCTCCCCAAAGTACCTCAATTGCAGCACCCTCCTACAATCAGTTTTATTTTCACAAAAGGAAATCATCTTGACCAAATTATCCAAATGATTTTGCATTGCATCCCTCGAGCTTTGATCAGCCATCATCATATTCTTCAACTTAATAGTATCCGAGTAATTATAAAACAGAATACAATCCGCATTTTCCTGATCCCTCCCAGCCCTTCCACTTTCCTGATAATACCCTTCAATACTTTTGGGAATGGTCGCATGGAAGACAAACCTGACATTAGCCTTATCAATGCCCATGCCAAAAGCAATAGTAGCACAGACAACCTTAGTGTCTTCCCTGATCCACTTCATCTGGGACTCAGTTCTCTGTTTGTCCGTCAACCCAGCATGATAGCTTCCCGCTTTAATTCCATTCATCCTCAGATGATCAGCATAGTCATCACAATCCTTCCTGGAGAAGCAATAAACAATCCCACATTCTCCAGAATACTTTTCCTTAATCAGCGCTGCAACTTCAGCGTAGCAATTTCTTCCCTTCTTTTCAATCACCGTGTACTTCAAATTAGGCCTGTTAAAACTGGTGAAGAAATACTTAGGATTGTTCAAGCTCAATCTAATTGAAATATCCGTTCTAACAGTTGGCGTGGCAGTGGCAGTAAGCGCCATCATCCCAACTTTCGGAAAAGACTTCCTCAAGAAGCTCAATTTTCTGTAATCCGGTCGGAAATCATGTCCCCATTGTGAAACACAGTGCGCTTCATCAATAACAAACCTCTCTAACAATCCCTTTTGATACATCCGCTTTAAAACATCCAAAAATTTCGTACTAGACGACAATTTTTCCGGAGTTACATACAAAAGCTTCAAACTGGGTGAATCTTTGTTCAAATCTCTGTAAACCGCGTTAGCTTCCGCATCAGAAACATCACCCAACAAATGCGCTGATTTGATATCCAACGAATTCAATTTGTGAACCTGATCTAACACCAAGCTCTTTAACGGCGAAACCACAATAGTTACCCCAGAACCCAATAATGCCGGTAATTGGTAGCACAGTGACTTACCGCCACCTGTTGGCATTAGCACAAAACAATCATGCCCAGTCAAAGCTGCGTTCATAACCTGAAGCTGATTTGGACGGAAACTTATCAATCCGAATTTGGTTCTAAACAACTTCTTCAATTCTGCAGAATGCGGATATTCCCGATCGAATTCTTTTGTAAGCCCCGCATTTTGGATATCTCCCATAAATTTTCCGGTTGGAGGCGGAGGCGCCTCGAACATCGCTTTGAAGTTGTTTCTAAAGGTAGTCTCTTGACTGTTAAAGCCCAATGCGGGTAACGCTTCTAGTTCCTGAGTTAGGGAACGATTGGAAAGTAGTAAGGGTTCGTCGAAGCTTTCTTCAAAGTGGGTTAGGTCAAATTCTTCTATTGGCGGGTCTAAATTCACTTCTTTGGGCGCTTTTTGGACCTCTTCTAGGTCTTCTGGGTCTTCTGGGTCGCTAAAGTCAACATAAATTGACTTAGGCTTAGATAATCCCTTGGAAAAAGGCTCGTTAGAGGTTATTGGGTTGTTAGATTGGCTAGAAGTGCTAATTGGGGCTTCTTTAGCAGGTAAACTGTTGTTTACTTCAGATAAAATTGCTTTTATAGGCTTTTTAACCTGGAATTTAGACACTGGCTTAATTACAGGCTCTTCTGAGTCTTCTGGGTCGCTAAAGTCCATAAATATTGTTTTTGGCATCAAATTCTGCTTTATAGGCTTTATTGGGGAGCTTAAGTTCATAGAATTTGATTTTGGCGCGAAATTTTGCATTTTTGGGTTGCTTAAGTCCATAGAATTTGTTTTTGGCGCCAAATTTTGCCTTATTGGGGAGCTTAAAGTTTCTGAGCTGGTATTTTCGGGTAAAATTGATTTTACCGGGCGCTTTACTTGGAATTTAGAGCTTCCTGGAGTTTCGGGAGCTTCTGGGGTTCCAAATTGTTCCAAGCTACTGTCTAAATCCAAAGGACGCTTTTTAGAAGCTTCTGAGCTTATTTCTGAGCTTGGAGGAGATATGTTAGCTGAGGAACTTTTAGTTGGAGTTGGGGAAGATCCGGAGGGACTTGTGGCGCTGCGGAGCTTCTTTTCGGTTAATAATCGCTTAGCTCTAACGTGTTGGCGCAGAGATTTAAGGGTGCTAAAGATGCTACTGTCGAACTGAGGAAATTTCTCCAGGATTTCTAAGGGGATTTTATCGTAAACGGAAAGCATCTTTTCCTGGATGTCGATGTAGTGAGTGTTTAACTGGTTTAAATGCAAGTGCAGCTCGAATTCTAACTTTGGGGACTGGGACATCACTTCGGCTTTTTCCTTGGATTTTATCCAGGCTTTCATGTCTTCGTTTACTCCCAAGGGGCTCAAGTTGAGCTTGAAGTCAGGTCCGCGCCAATTTGGGCGAGGGCTAGTGGGGCTGGTTGAAGATTGAGACCCGGGTCCCGATGGAGGTTGAGACGCTGGTCGGGTTAAGCTTGATTGCTTTTTGGGGCTGAATTTCTTGGGAGCAGACATTCTGGGGGAGCTTTTCACGGATTTTTGGGAATTTGATATGGGTTTTAAGGGCTCAAAATCATCCTCGCTGTCGGTGTCTAAAGCGATTATACGGGAGGGTTTGGTGGAAGTTTTTGGGGGGCGCTTCTGACGCTTTTTTAAGGGGGAACCTCCGATTGAGCTGTCACTGCTCTGAAATTTAATTAGGGAGGTTTAATTATTGTTGTGTACTTAGAAAAAAAAAATTGTTTTTTTTTAATTGAGAAATTTTAAATAATTTTATTTTTTAGATGAAGAAAAATGTTTTTTATAAAAATTAAATTGGCCAGCTTAAAATTAAAAAATTTTTTTCATTGAAAAATGATTAAAAAAAAAATTCACATGGAAAAAATTTGAAAATTTATCCGTGCAATTTTTTTACTTATAATTTTGTTGATTAAAAAAATTTTTTAACGTCCGCTAAGTTTTAATATCATATATTTTTAGTTACTTTTGTTTATTGATGTGTTTTTATCAAGAAAATTTTTTTTTTAGTTGAAAAATAAAATTGTTTAAAATTTTAAACAAATTAATTTCTTGTCATAATAATTTTACATTGAAGCTAGCTGACATTTTTTGATTTTTTGATTTTTCTTCATTTATTAAATTAGAACTAAAAAATATTTTTCAAAAATTGCACTCAAAGTTTTTAAAGTTTATTACAAGTGAAAATATTTTTTTTTAATTATTTTTTCAATAAAAAAAATTTCTAAAAATTTTTAAATGTCGGCTAACTTAATTTTCATCATAATAATGACAATTTTTTTTTTTTAGTGTAGAAGAATAATTTTTTAAATACTTACGATTGTTAAAACTGCATCAGACTTTGTTAAAGGCTCATTTTCCTTTTCTGAAAAACTATAAAAATAAATTAAAGATTTATTTATTGTGTAATTTTGGATTTAATTAGTTAAAAAAAAAAAAAATTACAATTTAATATTTTGTAAAAAGTATTTGAAAAAAATAATTACGTTATTTATTTAATATTTAAAAAAAAAAATTAAGTCATAATTTTGCAAAATTTATAATTGTAAAAAATAAGTGAATTTTTATTAATAATTATTTGAGTTAAAAAAAAAATTTTCACCGTTTTTAATAATTAAATTTTTATACAAAAATTATTTACTGTTAAAATTTTTTATAACATTAAAAAGTTAGCAGCTACTTAATGATTTTTTTTTACAAATAAATTTTTTCTGGAAAATTATTTTTAAAAACTTGCATTTTTAATTTTTTATAATTTCTACAAGTCAATTTTTTTGTTAAAAAATTCTAAAAATTATTAAATACCTGCTAAATTAATTCTCATAAATTTTTTTTAAAGACAATACCAAAAATTCTGGAATTAATTAATTTGGATAAAAATTAATTACAAAATAATTTAAAAAATTAAATAAATTCACTAAATATTATATAAACAAAATAAAAAAAATTACAAACACTAAAACTAACCTGTCATTAGTCATAATTGTTATATATTAAATTAAATATAATAATCCAAGTAAACACTAAAAATAAATCTGGATGATAGTACAAAATTATCCATTAAAAGTTACATTATGATAACTGTTTTAAATTATTAAAAAAACAATTGTTAATATTATTTGTTTTTAATATATCAAACTTAAAAAATTATTTACGTTAAAAAAAAACGAAACTCGGCGTGAGCGGTTCCCTCTCCTTTTCTCCTTTGACCAGGTGCTCTCAACTTGCGGAGAAATAAATAATTTTTTGACGTCAAAAACTCAGTGAACTTCTTACCGCGCTGTGATAAGTTAGAAAAGTTAAAACGATGTCATATGTTGACGTGTTGTAGAGGGCGGTAGTTGCGGGATGATAATTCTGCACTGACAACAAAAAACAACATGTCAGAGTTAGAGAGTTTTGTTGATTGTTGAGTTTGAAATATAAATTTGTTTTTGTTGTAAATAAAAAGTGTGGGTGATTTTTTTGTAATATAAATATATAAATATAATGTCTGACAGCTCAGATGAGGGCGTTGAAGATGGAATTTGGACTCCTTATAAAGAAAGAGATGAATGGAAGGATGTGATACCTATTCCTCAGGATGATGGGCCGAATCCTGTTGTTGCTATTGCTTACTCTGATAAATGTAAGGTTATTAATATTATTTTTATGACTATTAAGATAGAAGTTAGTTGATGATTTTTTAATTTTATATTCTAAAAAAATTATTTTTGAAAAATTCCATTTTTTATTTTTTTTTTCTACGTCAAATTTTTTTGGAGTAATTTATTTTTTAAAATATCATTATTTGACAAGATAGCAATGTCAGTTCTTAATTATTGAGATTTATTAAGATATAAGCTCATCCTGGTGTTACACTCATCAAGAGCTTTAATTTGAGTACCCACATGCATTTTTTATATATTTTTCATATATACATCTATATATGATATATATATATATATATATATAATGAAAATGGTCTTCGTTTGAGGCTCAATCACGCCTAAACCACTGATCGTATCGACATGAAACTACCACCATTCGATGCGAAATTTTTCCTAGATGGTTTATGGCTATCTATTTTTTGAATTCCAACATTCCTTCATTTTTTTATTGCTGTTTTACTTTTATGAACATTTATCCCGCTAATAAAAACAAAAGATAAGCATTTTCTCTTGACTCTTTAGTTTTCATGGATTTCAACAGAGTATATTAAACGGATTATGGTTTTTTACATTCAGCTAAGAATCTACTCACGGTAGTGGAGAACGGCTGGACCAATTGGGCTTTTTTTTTATCTTCAGAATTGTCAGGAGAAAGTTTTGTATGTAAGAAAATTTTAAAAAAGTCCGATAAAAAGTTAAAAATTTCGATGATAATCGAAGAATTCCCATCTATATAGTCACTCACCACGAAATCTCGGAAACCATAAGACTTAGAAACGTGAAACTTGGTAGGAATATTACTTTTGCTATGTAGAGGTCAGCTATGAATAGATTTTAAGAAATTCATCCCCCAAAAGGGATTGCGGGGGCGTTAATAATGAACAATTCCCGTTTTTAAACTATAGCTCCTATAGACTTCAAATTTGGTAGGAATCTTCTGTAAGAGGTGTAGAAATAGGCTATGAACGAATTTTACGATAGCTCACCCCGCAGGGGGTTGAGGGGGTGGGTATTAACAATTAATATTTTTAATTTTCCAGCTAAAGCTCCTACAAGCTCCAAATTTTGTAGGAATTTTCTATAAGTGATGTAAAAATGATTTATGAACAAATTTTACGATATCCCACCCCAAAGAAGATTGCGGGGGCGTTAACAATGAAAATTTTCAATTTCCAAGCGATAGCTCCTATAGACTCCAAATTTCGTGAGAGTGTTCTATATGTAATATAAAAATGATCTTAGAGCAGATTTTACAATGAATCATCTCCAATAAGGTTCGCGGGGGTGGGTGTTAACAATAAAAAATTTCAATTTCGAAATATAGCTTCTAAAAATTCTAAATATGGTAGGAATTTTCTATTATTCACATAAAGATCATCTCAAAATGGATTTCAATAAAGTCTACTTCCGACAGGAATTGCGGGGGTAGGTGTTAAAATCTAGAATTTTAATTTCCAACCTGTAACTTCTACAGACTCCAAATTTGGTGTGTAGGGATATTTGTGTATTTCCTTACAACAATCGTCTTTTTGGCAGCGGAGAAAAAGTCATTGAGAGGTTTCCAAAACTTAACTTTACATGTAGCTATCCAATCAACGGACTAAGAATTTTACATTTTAAATGCAATTTTAAAATTTCAATTTTACATTTTATTTTCTATAAAAAGTTAATTTCACGGAATAAATTTTAGATAACAGAAAATTCGTCGCAATTGAACCTAGACAGATTTCAACTTCACATATGAGACTTGCAATGACTTTAACTTAAATTTTCAATGCTAATTTCAAATTTTTTTTCTTCATGTCAATTATTATTAATTTTTGGAAGAAAGGCACGGAAATGTTATAATGATTGCACATTGAAAGTTACAATGAATATTAGTGAGAAAAATCACCTGGATGAAAAATACAGGCTAAATCGATGGAATTTGGAATTTGTGTAAGTCTAAACAATATCGATGCTTACAGTTCTATCCGCGGGGCCTATTTATGTTCATACAAAAATAAAAAAAAAAGGAGAATAATAAAAATATGGAATAAAAAAAATAAAAATGAAACATAAAATGTAATTTATTTCCTTTTTCAATTCGCCCAGCGAAGCGGGCGGGAAACGGCTAGTATATATAATATATTTAAATATATAAAATATATGAAAAATGGCATGTGGGTATTCAAATGAAAGATCTCGATAAAAGTGACATCAGGATGAGCTTATATCATTAAAAATGTTATCAGTTAACAAAATACAATGTCAATTCATAATTATTGAAATTTATGAAGATATAAGCTCATCTTGATATTACACTCATCAAGAGCTTTCATTTGAGTACCAACATGCATTTTTGATATATTTTTCATATTTACATATACATAATATATATAAATATATAAAATATATGAAAAATTGATGTGGGTACTCAAATAAAAGGTCTTGATGAGTGTAACATCAGGATGAGCCTATGTCTTTAAAAATGTCAATAGTTTACAAGATACAATGTAACTACTTAATTATTGAAATTTTTTAAAATATAAGCTCATTTTGATGTTAGACTCATTAAGAGCTTTCATTTGAGTACCCACATGCATTTTTTTTATATATTTTTGATATATACATATATATAATATATATAAATATATAAAATATATGAAAAATTGATGTGGGTACTCAAATGAAAGGTCTCAATGAGTGTAACATCAGGATGAGCTTATATCTTTAAAAATGTCAATCGTTTATAAGATACAAGGTTTTTTTTTAATAATGAATATATATTTTCAGTTCGAGATGCTTACGATTATTTCCGCGCTATTTTAAAAAGCGGCGAAAAAAGTGAACGAGCTCTAGAACTTACAGCTGATTGTCTTTGGCTTAATCCCGCTAATTACACAGTCTGGCAATACAGACGTGATATTTTGAAGGAGCTGGACAAAGATTTGTACGAAGAGCTCAAGTACATAGACACGATCATTGAAGTAAACTCCAAGAGTTATCAGGTTTGGCATCACAGAAAAGTAATTATCGAATGGCTGAGAGATCCCAGTTGTGAGTTGAATTTCACTGCAATGATCTTGGAAAAAGATGCTAAGAATTATCACACGTGGCAACACCGGCAGTGGTGCATTCAAGAATTCAAGTATGTTTTTTTATTTTTTTTAACATAATAAAAAATTAAATAATAAATAACTAAAAAATGAATAAAAAATAAATTGATTTATTTTTATTAATTTTTTTGTTTAAAATTTATGTCTTTATTTTAAAGATTGTGGGACAAAGAACTGGAGTATGTTGAACAGCTGTTGAAAGAAGACATCCGTAATAACTCAGCGTGGAACCAAAGATACTTTGTTTTAAATAATATAACGCAATTTGAAGATGATGTTATAGATCGAGAAGTTGATTTTGCTTTGGAAAAAATATCTATTGTTAAAGGAAATGAAAGCGCTTGGAATTATTTGCGAGGGTGAGATATTTAATTTTAATAAAAATTAATAATACCACAAATGTTTATTTAATTAATCGCTCTATAAAAATTTTTTTTAGTAGTAATTTATTTTGTTAACTTTTTAAAAAAATTAAAAATTGAAGAAAAATTTATTTTAAACACTTAATACTATTTTCATTTTTATTTCAAATGAAATTTTATTTTTTTTTTTACTTTTTTTAGAATCTTGATGCACGATAGAAAAGGAGGACTAGCGTATAATGAAAAAGTTATGAAGAAATGTGAAGAGTTGTATACAAATGGAAATCGTGTTAATCATCTACTGGCATGTATTATTGATATTTGTCAAGCAAGACATCCTAATGAACCTTTGGATTCGTTTTATCATATAAGTCGCGCAATTACGGTAATTGTATACTTTTTTTTTTTTATTCAAAATTATGGTGAATTTTATAGAATTCAATTTTTCCCATGGAGTAAACAAATATTATTATTATTATTATTATTATTTTCATTTTTAGTATTGAATTCATTAATCATAATTTGTAAAGTAAGACAAATATTTAATAATAATAATAATAATAATAATAATAATAATAATAATAATAATAATAATAATAATAATAATAATAATAACAGGGTAACAGGAATGTAAATAATTTATAAATTTTATATGAATTTTACATAAAATTAAGCAACTCTAAAATAAATAATAATAAATAAATTTTTTCTTTATGTTTCAGCATTGTAAAGAATTATCAGAAAATTATGACAAAATAAGAAAAAGATACTGGGATTATGTTGTCACCCAATTAGAAGAAACTGTTAAAGCATGAGTTGATTTTCCAGAAAAAAATTGTAAATGTTTTTTTTTTAGTTTTAATTTTTTACAATATAAAATATTTACCAACGGCATGAATGAAGAAATATAAAGAGAAAAAAAAAATGACGAAATAAATAAATGCACTTATAACATTAAGTATCTATTTATTTATAAAATATTTCAATACTTCCATTCATAATCATATAATAATAATTATTATTATTTCAATAAATAATCAATAACTAATCATTACATATTTAATTATAATTGATGATATAACTATAATATATAACTATGCAAAATAAAATCAGCAAGTGGATTAATATTAATTAATATTTTATTTTTAATTAATTAACTTCATCAAATCCTCATTAAAAAGATCTTTTCCCTTTTAAATAATCTCAGCCTTTTATCATTTATTTTTATTTTATTTATTTATTTATTTATTTTTTTGAACTTTCATCGGTTCCCTTTAGCCTGAAGACTATTTTTACTTATTCTTTTAATTAATTAACCAAAGTTAGGTAATTAATTTAACAGGCAGTGATGCAATAATTGTGGTTTTAATTATTTAAAAATTATTTTTGCCGTCAATTTAATTAATAAATAATTTTTTTAATTAATTTTTAAATAACGGCAATGAAACCACGAAAACAAAACTAATAATCTAGCAGCAACAAAAACCATTGCAAAAATATTTTTATGCTAAAAAAAAAAAATTACGAGGGTAAAGCGCTGCAGTACTAACAAATAAATAAATTATTTTTTTTTTAAATTCAATTTTATACACGGAAAGAACAAGACGACACTGGATACCATCTCAGATTATACTCAGTGACATCTGAGGCGAAAAAAAATTTCAGATGGTAGCTAGTATAATCCAGATTATACTGGATAATATCTGGATTATACTCATTGTAATCTGGATTATACTCATTGTAATCTGGATTACGCTCATTGTTATCTGGATTATACTAGCTACTATCTGAAAAAAATTTTCGCTCAGTATAATCTGGGATTATATCCAGTATAATCTTGTTCTTTCCGTGTAGCTGATATTTCTTCTCAAATTTCAAAATTACTCGCTGTTAGTAACTCAGCACCGCCCGCTTTAATTTCATTTTAATTTCAGAGGTAATTTTCAATTCGAATTTTTTTTTTTTATATTTTCATATTCTTATATATTTTTCCTACACTAACATTTAACAACCAACATCCAAACAATTAATTTACACATACAATATCTGGATCGACCATAATTTAAATATTTTATTTATTTTTTCTATTAACAAAAAATATCTTTTTTTGTTAATAAAAAAATCACAAACAATTGATAAATGGGTTTTGTATTAATTCATATTTAAAGCTATTTAACACGCAGTTTTACCACGTTAATAAAGTACATTTACACTGAAAATATATATTATATATATTGTTTGTCACTGCATAAATACTTTTTTTTTTTATTTTTTAAAATACGTCATTATCAACATTATATAATTTTGTTTGTTTAGTTGACTGTAATTTCGTCTGAAATCGACAATTAATTTTTTTTTTTTTTTGTTATACAAAATCTAATGATTAGAGTCATGCGAAAAAATTGATTATTTTTAATTTTAAAGTCGTAGAAAAAATATATTAATTAAAATATTATTTAAATATTTAAATAATATTTTAATTAATATATTTTTTCTACGACTTTAAAATTAAAAATAATCAATTTTTTTGCATGACTCTAATCATTAGATTTTGTATAACAAAAAAAAAAAAAAAATTAATTGTCGATTTCAGACGAAATTACAGTCAACTAAACAAACAAAATTATATAATGTTGATAATGACGTATTTTAAAAAATAAAAAAAAAAAGTATTTATGCAGTGACAAACAATATATATAATATATATTTTCAGTGTAAATGTACTTTATTAACGTGGTAAAACTGCGTGTTAAATAGCTTTAAATATGAATTAATACAAAACCCATTTATCAATTGTTTGTGATTTTTTTATTAACAAAAAAAGATATTTTTTGTTAATAGAAAAAAAATATTTTTAGTAAATATTAAAATATTTAAATATTTTTAATAAAAAATCTTAGCAAAAAAAAATTTTCATTAATTTTAATTTGAATCAAAACTAAAAAAAAATTAATTAAAAAATTTTGAACGTCTTTAGAAAGAAAAAAAAATATTTTTAGTAAATATTAAAATATTAAAATATTTTTAATAAAAAATCTTAGCAAAAAAAAATTTTCATTAATTTTAATTTGAATCAAAACTAAAAAAAAATTAATTAAAAAATTTTGAACGTCTTTAAAAAAAAAAAAAATAATTTAAATAATTAAGAAAAAAAAAAAAAAAATAGTCAATTTTTTTGCACCACTCTACTAATGACAAAATTCGAAAGATTTTACTGTCGATATTCAGACTAACGATTATGTCTTTTATTTTTATTTATTTATTTTTTTTTCAATATATATTTTATCTTTTTTAATTAATTATTTACTTATATACGTTTGCGTTTTAACAATATTTGTATATTGGACCATCTTACAGTACTGCTCATTAATTAAAATCCAAAAATTCAGTTTGATTTTTTTTTATTTTTCAAAAAGACTATTTCGATATATTGAACTCACGACTCATAATTTATAATTTAGCTATCTGATGGTAGTCTTATTATTCTAGTCAGTTCGCTAAAAATAATCTCGCAATCTAGCTTGTTAAAAAAATATTCAAAATTACAAATCAACTTTTTTTTCGGTTTTCATACTTTTTTTTTTTTTTTTTTTTAAGCGTATATTTTCATGGGAAAGTATTTTCAATAGCAATTTAAATATAATTCTAATACCATTTATTTATTAAATTTGAGACTCAACTATTCGAATTAATAATTTTTATTTATTTTCACGGAAAAAATATACCCAAGCGTATGTTTCTTTTAGTACTTAGAAAATTTTCTCAATTTTTATTTGAAAATATTTAAGGTTCCTATTAAGCTTAATTATGATTAAAAAATCTATTAAAAAAAATAAAAATAATTTCCTATCAATTTAAATGATCAAACTTTTAATAAATTCAATCTAAAACAAAGCTTCTAAAAACTTAGATAGAAAATTAGTGAGGATTTTAATTGTATTAAGCCATTTGTCTTCCATTTTATTGGTTAAAAATCCCAAAGTGTTATTAATGAGCGGTACATACTAACACAACGTTCATTGAGTATCTTAAAAGATGGACGTTAGGATCTAAATATTTGATCCGTTTACGTAAGCTCTTTATTTTTGTTCTATTTCATTCTTCATTAACCATTTTCTTTTTTTTTTTTTAATATATTATCCATAAAATCTGCTTTAAAAAGTCAATTTTAAAAATTTGTAAGCAAAAATTATGATCAAAAATTATTTATAACCTTATTTATACTCGACTTAATCTCCAAACGGCCAAAACTACAAATTTTAAATTTGAAAAAATTTTATTTGAATAAAAAATTGAAGAAAAAAAGTTTGGAAAATCCAAAAGTGCACGCTTCATAACGCTCATTCATTTTTTAAGAAAAAAATTAATTGTGTAATTGATTAAAAAAAAAAAAAAAAATTATAATTAAGTAATTTCTTACAAAGTATTTTTTATTTTTTTTTTTAAATATCGGCGCCCTTTCTTCTTGTCATGCGCGCACGCAGTCTAAAAAAATCTAGCTTGATCAAGTAGCGCCATAGTTTTCACGTGACAAATAAGGAAAGATCGTTTAGCTTTGTACGGTTGTATCGTAGTAAATTTTAATAAAAATTCAATTTAAAAAAAAAAATACGTAAGCTAGGCCACTGATATGCAATACGGACCCAGTTCATCGAATTCTTAAACTAATAAAAAAGATCCGGTCTTGAAATATCAATTTGTTCGGGAGTAATCGTTGGTACATCCAAAATGGGGTGACATCCGGACGTCCACGTAAAATTTTTTTCAAAACGTTTTTTTTTTTCAAAATAGCAACATGAAATGATTTTAGAAAGTAACAGATGGTTTAATTTGAGTGTTTTTTCGGTGTACATCTACTTATATCATTGTATAAGTGTAATATGGTTGTGATAGAGGCATTTAAAGATCACAAAATTGCTTGATCTTAACAAGTCGAGTATAAAGCACAACCTCACGCGCTTCGCGCTATGATGCGTGCAATTTAATTTTCCGTCTAAGTATGTCTTTTTCAATGAAGTTACTCTGAAAATTACCTTAATTATCGTTTAAATCATAAAAAAAATTTTTAACCTTCAAATTTTCTTGCAAAATTATCAATATTAATGCTACAATTTTTTAAAATTGACCTTTCATAGCAGATCTTGAGAATAATAACTCAATTCCAAGAAGAAAAGAGCGCTACAACCGTAATTTCACGGAGTTCGCCCAAAAACTTCTGCCGCGTCCACAATAATTTTCATGTAAACGCGGCATAAACTTTAAGCTTACACTTAAAGCAACGATCGCAACGCCTATTTCTTCACACGTCGCATAAATAACTATTTCCATCCACGGTAAATATATAATTTCTTCTTCTCAGCATACACATATAGATATATTTTTGTTTTGTATTTATAAATTTATAATTCGATAGCGTAAGTTTAGAAGCCATTGACATAGATATATAGATATAAGTACATAGATATATTTTAGTTTAAGACAAAGACGATAGACAACTAAAATTAAGCTACGTAACTAAAAATAGAGTTCTACATAGACTTTAATTAACTACTTCAACATTTTTTTTTTATATTTATTTACTTATAGATTTTGCTATTAAAAAAAAGAAATTGATAATTTTTTATTTTTTTATTGTTGAGTAGTTAGTACGTATTGTTCAAAGACTTGTGGTAGTGATCAAATTGATATGAGATAACCTTCGATGTAAATCTCTATTTATCTCGGCTTATTAATATTAATATATTTATTTACTATTGCGCTGCTGAAATTTTTAAGTATCACATAAATAACCTTTTTTTTTTTTCATATTTCTAGTGAGATCAAAAAGGGAAAAATTATATTATCGAAGGAAGTTCGAGCGTAACTAATGAGTCAAAATAATGTTAAAATTTTTTTTAAATTTTAGTCTTCCCAATATTCGTCAAAATTCTTTATTTTAATTTAAAATAATTTAAACAATTTAATAATTGATGATTTTTACTTATTTAATAAAGTAAAGTAATAAAATGACTTTGGTATTTATTACTTGCCGGAATAAATAAACAGATTTGGCAATAGCGCGGTTGATTGTACCCATAACCTGTAGACGTGGATGAGTGTGTGAGTTAAATTAAACAATTCTCTCTCTGTAACTATATTTCTATCCTTTTGTTTTTTCTCAGCTGTTGACGCGATGTTGTCAAATGTTTATTCGAATAAATGGCTGACGATAAACCAGTTACAAACATTAAATTTGACTTTAAATATTTCAACAAATTATATCGGTAATGTATTATTATTAAATTGTTTTTATATTTTGCAATAATCCAACGTTTTGCATGTATAGTTTTTTATCTGTTAAAGTTGGGAGGTTAATATTGACAAAAAATAATTAAAGTCTCGACAAAACGTTTGTCCGCCATAAGAGCCCGTGTATAAGGAGATAAAATATGTGATTTTTTAAATTTAATATCTAAGTAACTAAACGGTGAATCTTTTTTAAATTTTGGGATTAGATAAATCACGTATCTATTTATACGTATACTTAATTTCAAACAAATTATTTTGTTGGAAATTATTTTTTACATTAGATTCGCTCGAACCTCCTTTAAAATTAGATTTCAACAAAAATTTTTTTTCCAACATCAAAAATAAACGTCTTTATTATTTGTTCACCGATGAATATAATAAAATAAAAATAACCATTCGCAGTTCCTTTAATAGCTGACCCAAAGAGCCGCATTAAATAATTCGCATTCAATTTAAGAATTACCTTCCCAAAAAAAGATATTTATATTCGTTGATTGGTAGTAAAATATTTAAAGGATTTTCCAGCAGCGCGAAATATAATTATTTATTCATTACACATACTGTAAATATGGATACTTATCATTAACATTACGTCATCAATGTATCTGTCACAAAAATAAATATTTGTCGACACACTTATTTACTAAACAAATATATAACCGATCGGAAATTATCTGGCTCATACATAATTCAATATTTATGAGCAATATTTATGATCTTCTATCGGAAATATTTGTTTCAGTTGTAATTTCATTATTTTGGACCGAGTTTAATCGAACGAAAAATATTGACCTAACATTATCGTTGTCACGCGCCATCTAGAGTATATACTTCTTTCATCTCCATTTATAGCTAGTTAATTTTGTTCTTGATCTTCAAAATAAAACTATAAGTTTTTTTGGTTATATTAGTAATTGTCTATTTAGCTCTCTAGTGATTACCGTGTGTGACAATTGAGCGGTTATACTTTTCCCAACTAACACCAGATATGAGGACAATGAAGTTAGTCTTCATTTCTGTCAGAATTAAGCTGCGAGTCGCAGCTTCAATTTTCAAGTCCAATAAGCGTAGCGAAAACTCGCCTCGTGTCAGAAAGCCGTGTCCAGGGCAGCCATTGATGCTGATATCTCAGGGTCAGAGCGACACGCGTCCAAAAATTCAGTTAGTGTCACCACGCCATCTTTGTTGCCGTCCATTTTCTGAAATATTAAAAATAAGCGCTTGTTATTATTGATACTGTAGATGTTTTTAGGTTAAAATTGTAAATTAAGGTTTGTTCATACTGAAGAAATGTAACTATATGAGTAACAAGCATGATTAATATCTTCAATATTTCGTGTCACGTGATATACTTATCATAATTTTCGGGACGGTTAATTATATATATGTGATTATATTTATTTATCAGATATAAATAAAGTCGTTAATAATTATAAATAGTGTAAAATAATTATTTTTAGTGTGTAAATTGCAATAAATTAAAAAAACTTAAGGTAATTTTTAGGTTGTTAGATGTCACGTGGCAACTTTCTATAGTAAATTTAGAAGGTAGGGGTAGTCTGTGACGTGGGGGCGGCGCTGTATACCTCTGCAGGCCTATAGACTGTATGATATAGTTATAACTAGTTACCCAGTCATAGAGAAAACATCGTGTCTGCTATCAAGTTATTTTTGCCAAAATTGTTTTCAAACCTCCACATTTTTATTACCTTTAACCGCTACTTTAATTTTGCTTAAGTGTTTGCTGTATTAATTTTATAAATAAATTGTGAATCAAATTTTTTTTAATTTTGTAAATTAATCATAAGGATTAAAATTTAAGTGTCTTTTAACCTTAAATCTAACCACGTGCATATAAATAATTAATTGATATTTTTTTAAGTATATTTTTAATAATAATTATAATTTTTTATAAAAAATGGAGAATTTCAACCTCAAAGAGTTCAATAACGAAGTGATGAGGTCCATCATATCAATGGAGGAAGAAATTGATATAACCAAAAAGCCGCCAACTCCGGGAAAATTAATTTTAAAATACTTTCCAGAGGATTATGCCAAGTTTAATCAGCCTCTTCCCGTTCGAGAGCTGTTTGTACCCCAGCAGGCTGAAGAACCTCAACAGGAGGAGCCCGAAGACCAAGCAGAAGAAGAAAACATTCCCGAGCAACCTCAGAGGCTAGACCGGACGGCTCAGAGGTACAATTTCAGTGTTTTACCCCGAGAAAGCCGCCCTATTGCCATTCCGAAATTTCGGAATGTCAATAGAAGTGTGTTTTTCGGGAACACTGAAGTTCATAGGACCCAAACCAATTCAAGAAGGATGCCTCGAGAAGAACCGGCTCCTATTCCGGCCCCGACGGAGGACAGGTTAAGAGGAGTATTAGAGCGCTTGAAGAGTCGCTCGACGGAGATGAACCCGGGTAAGAGGAAAGCCCAAGTCATCGACGTGGTCCAGCCAGCCCCAAAGAAACGAAGGGGTAACAAATAATTTAATTAACATGTTTTTTTTCAGGTTATTTTTAAGCTTTAGTTTTAATTATTCTAATATAATTTTATCTTTATTATTTTTATTTTTAGGTTATTTTTTATTTAATTACTTTATGTTAGTTTAAGGATTTAATTATAGTCATTGAATATTATGGTGGAGGGTATATAAATTTAAGGCTAGTTTTAAGGAATTAATTGCCGACCGGGTGGTTGGCCTTTAGTGACATTTCTTTTTTGTGGTATTGCTTTGATATTATCTAATAAAGAAATGTTTCTATTGAACATTCCTATTAAGGCATTCCTGGAATTCAAATATTTATCATATTTTTAAAATTTTAATTTTTTTCTTCAATATTATATACATCATAAATTTTATAAAACTGCAATAATATACCATCTTATAGCATCCCAATGAATTTATTATAGTTATATCGATTCTTCAATCTGGCTACTAAAAAAGTTCGAAAGGATCAAAGAGAGTGGACGAAGTATAAAAGGCTATTATCATCAGTCTATTAAAACTTTCGTTTCATCGAGCAACTTAGCAAGTTTATCGTCCGTTAATTATTAAATGGCTCCTGATGATTTATTTGCAAATTGATACGTCACATTTACGACCCACTATTAAACTTGTTATAAAGCTTGATTTCACCTTAATGGAGGGAAAAATTCTTTAATTAATAATAAACCTTTCCGACGATAATCTATTGGACGTTATTAATGGCTGATAAATAATAACAGAGTAATTTTAATTTTAAATTATCTTATTTGAAAAAAAAAAAAATATTTATTGCACATAAATATAAATGAATTTAAGATTATTAATACAAATACCAATTATGGAAGTTGTCTAATTAAAATTCAAGAGACATGTATAATCAAGCGGCCTTGCATATTTTCGATAAAAACGTCAAATGATAAAATTTATCAATGAATACCATTAATTAACGTTTCCTTAATTAAAACGTTATGTTAATTGATATGTAGAGCTTATTTTACGCACTGATATACATATGCATATGCATATTTAATAAAAGCAGCTAGAATCCACAAACGATTCAGTGAAAATGAGGATGAATAGTCAGCCTTGGCTGTATCGTCTAAGTCATCGTTTCCCTTAACTCTCACTTCTCCACTTGCCAGAAGTAAACTCAGCACAACTAAGCACTTCAGAATGTGTACGTTTATATATATGCATGTGTATTTTGACGAAGATGCTGTTCTGCAACCGACTACTAACATATGTACAAGCCCAAAGAGATTCGATTCAGCATCCGTCCTCTGGGAAATTTTGTCCTTGTTCATGTAATGCATGAGTAACTATCAAATACTCTGATTTCAAACTATATTTTATAAAGGTTTAATGAAACGATTGATCGGAAGAAAAAGTATATATATATATATAATGCAGATTGAGGGACAGAATATTGCCACAATAATGTATGATTGATGGATAGATAGATACTTTAAGGAAATATGAAAAGCGATTTAAAATAGAAGTGAGACATTAATCATTTATATTATTGAGAGAATAAGAATTTCTAGAGACATAATTAAGAAATAACCTTGTATCTTGTGAACTATTGACAATTTTAAAAATATAAGCTCATCCCGATGTTACACTCATCGAGACCTTTCATTTGAGTAGCCACATCAATTTTTTATATATTTGATATATTTATATATTTCACAAATACCATATATATAAAATATATAAAAAATGCCATGTGGGTACACAAATGAAAGGTCTCGATGAGTGTAACATCGAAATGAGTTTATATCTTAAAAAATAACATGGTATCTTGTTAATTATTCACATTTTTGAAGATATAAGCTCACTTCTACATTACACTCATCAAGACCTTCCATTTGAGTACCCACATCAATTTTTCTTATATTTTATATATTTATATATATTATACATATATATGTGTATATGAAAAATTTATAAAAAATGCATGTGGGTACTCAAATGAAAGCTCTTGATGAGTATAACATCAGGATGAGCTTATATCTTAAAAATCATCAATATTTAAGAAAGTACAGTTCAATTCATCAAAATTTCTTATTCAATACAGTAAAATTTTAGTTATTTATAATTGACAACTTACGGCAGTCACATAGTGACTGCAAGGTTGCTAATTTGTACTATTTTAAATGAAATTCTTTTGACACAATGACGCAAAATTTATGACTTTATAAAATAATACCATCAATATTTTTTATTATTACGTAATCGTTAAAATCGTCAAATTGCGGATATCAACTTTGTAATCCAGGATCAAAATGTGGCTTTTTATCCCACAAATTAAACCAAAAATAAAAAAAAAAGGTACTTTTTTATCGTTTTTAATTTAGATATCTCAATAAAAATAGTACCTGAAATATTCTATCGACTCGCTCTCTCACACCATCAGTATCCATATTGGGGTCAGAAAATTTTCCCATCAGTTCATAAACCGCAGTCACGATATCCGTCATTTCATCTCGTGTGATACAGCCATCTCCATTTATGTCATAAAGCGAAAATGTCCAGCGAAGCTTTTCGTCTATTGATCCACGTGATAGTATGCTCAAGCCCGTAACAAAGTCCTGTGAAAAGAAAAGTTTCAATGATAATAACAAGAATTAATAATTCAGACGGAAAATGCCAGTAGTTTTCATTATTAAACACCCTTGAAAGGATTTTATCACTTATTCAGTGTATAGTTACGCAAAAACTTGATACATAAAACGGGACTAGATTTTATTTCTTGTTCTTGTTCCTTGGAGCTTTTAATGCGATAAATTAGCGATAATGTCAAAATCTCAGTACAGATGTATACCTGTCAGATATTATTGAGCTACTGCAAAATGGTTGGAAGAAAAGTCGCTGAATATTTTATGAGTTCATTTTTATGATGTATTTTTACGCTCACGATTATACGGTTCTTTGTATGCAGGATCGAGAGTGGTCAGAAAATGTAAAATTACAAAAAAATAAAAAAATTATTGCGCTGTGGTAAAATACTTTTTTTTTTAATTTTGATACTCTACATAGTTAGGAGATAAATTGAAGCTTTAGTGTAAGTTCTATGACTAGGTGTGAAAAAAAAAATTTTTTTTTTAAGAGGTTCGAGCGAATCTAATGTAAAAATAATTTCCAACTTTGTTTGAAATTAAGTATACGTATAAATAGATACGTGATTTATTTAATGCCAAAATTTAAAAAAGATTCACCGTTTAGTTACTTAGATATTAAATTTTAAAAATCACATATTTTATCTCCTTATACACGGGCTCTTATGGCGGACAAACGTTTTGTCGAGACTTTAATTATTTTTTGTCAATATTAACCTCCCAACTTTAACGGATAAAAAACTATACACGCAAAACGTTGGATTATTGCAAAATATAAAAACAATTTGATAATAAATACATTACCGATATAATTTGTTGAAATATTTAAAGTCAAATTTAATGTTTGTAACTGGTTTATCGTCAGCCATTTATTCGAATAAACATTTGACAACATCGCGTCAACAGCTGAGAAAAAACAAAAGGATAGAAATATAGTTACAGAGAGAGAGAAATGTTTAACTCACACACTCATCCACGTCTACAGGTTATGGGTACAATCAACCGCGCTATTGCCAAATCTGTTTATTTATTCTGGCAAGTAATAAATACCAAAGTCATTTTATTACTTTACTTTATTAAATAAGTAAAAATCATCAATTATTTAATTGTTTTAATTATTTTAAATTGAAATAAAGAATTTTGACGAATATTGGGAAGACTAAAATTAAAAAAAAATTTCAACATTATTTTGACTCATTAGTTACGCTCGAACTTTCTTAAGGAGATCCTAGTATCTTCCTAGTGTAAAGAATGTCTATAAAAAAAATAATTTTAATATTCCCTGTATAAAATACTTATTTTTGTTTTTAAATAACTAATATCAGTTTCAAAAAAAATTAAAAATTGATTCCAGTTTTTCAATAAAAACTGGATTAGTTTTTTAACCAAGCAATACTATTGTCGATCTTCACGATAGCAGTGGATCGATTTTTAATCAAATTTAAGTCTCAATAAACCTTTTTGAACCCCAAAAACACTCAAATGGCTAAAAAATTCCAATTACAAAAAACTAAAATTTATTTCGTGATTTCCACCCAATTTATCGACACGGCGTAGTATCGCTTATATTTTTCACTGTGATTCTTATCTGCATACCAAGTTTTATTAAACTAGTTGAGCTTTGTTCAACTATAAGAGAATACAGAAACGAACAGATAGACAGATAGATGGATAGAAAGATACAAACAAACAGAGGAAAATTAAAAATCTAAATTTTGAATCAATAAATTGATACTGAATTATAAACTTATATTGAATATGATTATAATTTTAATTAGCTTTTGAAATTAACAATTGAATTAACTTGTACCACGTACTCCAGTGAAGTAGTAGAATCAAATATAATATAGAGTTGGCAGGGGATAGTACGTAAATCTCTTTACTAATCAATAAATTCCATAGATTGTTTTCATAAATGTACCTTTACGTTAGTATGCCAATATAACTTCGTAATTAAGTTCATAATTCAATACAAGAATATGGGACAACTTTGAATGACTTTGCATGGATAGCAGTAATTAAAACTTTAATTAATAGACTTTAAATCTGCCACACAATTGACTGTTTTTAGAATTAATTCACTTGCTGATCAATACTATTATTAATTTTTAAAAAATTGCATTAATTATTTTTAAAATAAATACAATAATTAAATTCTTTTTTTTTTAATATCATAATTAATTTTTGTAATTAAAAATTAAAAAATAATTCTTTAAATTTTTAGATAAATATTTTATTGAGGCAGTTGTTAAAAAATTGGCAATTAAAATAAATTTTGCACGCCTTATAAGCGAAGCGTTGAGGTAGTGCTCTACTCTCGACAAAAAAAGCACTTTTCTCGAAACTGAAATTGATTTTTTTTTACTTATATCGCACTTACAGGATAATATGAGTGCACTTATATCAAGTAAAATAATCTGTCAGGCACGTAAAATATATTTCAATAACAATTATTTTGTTTAACATTTAAAATAATAACATTAAAAATAATCTTTGCTGGACGTCCGTGTGTCTGTGTTTATGGATCCGTGTATGTGCCAGGGAAATTCCTCGAAAAAATAATCCTACCGGAATTATTTTTTTTTTATCATCTAAAGTAACACACTAAGGACTTTCTCAATTAATATCACCGTTCAATTCACTGTCGTTTAATTATTATTTATAAAGAACTCAGATACGACAGTGTATTTGTATATCTATATATAAATTTTATTACAGTATTTTTTTTCCCCACCTTAGAATTATCGCGCCACTAAATCATAGTAGAGTTTTCTGTTTTTTATTATTTTATTTTAATTAATTTTATTGTGAAAAATAAGATTATGAGGCGTGCACTTTTATAATTTTTAGTTTTTCACAAAAGATATCTCTATAATTTTTTGATTGGTTTAAAAATCAAAATATTATTTGAAATAATTTTTTCTTGATTTTTATTTTTTATTTTTTTTCCAGCATAACGCGCAAAGATGTCGAATTGAAACTTAAAAAACGGTAATTTAGCTACGTGATAAATTATAGGTAAGTTTTTACTTTTTGTCATTACTTTACCGCGAATGTCATTGTTGTAACTTCAGATAATTACTCACACGTTTTACTTCTTCTGTAAAACTTGTCTTTTTTTTTCTTTTATTCCACTAAAGTGTTGCACACAATTGCAATTCACAAAAAAAGCGTTAAATTTTAATTAGTATTATTAAGGGATAATGGTAAAATAATTTATGCTTTGTAAACCAACCCAGAAGAGTGATAAAGCAACCACAAACCAATGTGGTTGCCCGCAAACCCAAGACAAACAATTTCCATCTTAAAAGTCAAATTTCGGAGTAAATTCAACAGCACTTAAATTTAAAGCTACTTAGTTTTCGTTTGTTATGAAGTTTATAAGCCTATAAGTGTCTGTACATTTACATCGAAGAGAAATATAGGACGCATGCTTTAGAGACAAAAATTATGTGATGTGCAAAAAGACGGTAGAATGGGATAAGGTAAAGAATTAGTATGGCGGACGCGAAAAACTTTAGGTTGTAGGATGTAAGTAAGATTAAGCGTTGTCGGGTGCTATATATATACCTAGGTTAGTGGTACGAGTGAAATTTATATAACACATTCACCAAAGCTAGCTGTTGTCCTTTCTAGCATTCTCCGACTTCCTTTTAAAGCCACCCTTATACATATTAAATCGCTATCCAACTTTTATTCGGAATTGTAAGTTCGTACGTGGGCATCGCTTTACGCTTTTTTCGCATGATTTACTTTTTATATGAGAAAGTATACTGTGAAGGTTATGAGACCAAGTGAACTGTACTTGTGATTATTTAAAGGAATTTTTTAAAATTTTTAAGGAAATTTTGATCATAAAAAAAATGCTTAAAAATTTTTGGACTTCGAATTATTGTAAGTAAATAATTAATTAGATTAAAAAGATCACGAAGGTAGATTTCATATAATCCATGATTTTAATAACAATATTATAAATAATTAGAACTGATTCAGCTTCTTAAATTTTTGTTGTAATTGTTAAAAAATAAATTTGTTATAGGTGAAATTAAAGAGAAGTTTATGAGCTTTAAAATGGAATGCAGAAAAATGATTTATCATTTTTTAATGACAAGTTATTCCCTAGTAGTCACCCAACACGTGATTTTTAAAATTTTCGAAAATTTCACATGGCTGCCATTTCTAAACTATTTAATGGATTTAGCTCATTTTTCAACTCATTCAAGCTAATTGTCCAAAGAATAAGTCTAGCAAATTTCATGAAGATTCATTGAGAATTGCGGAAGTTATCATGTTCACAACCCGCGTTGTATAAATTTATGGGTGATTCTCTGTAAGGACGTCTTAAATCTGTACAAAATTGTCCGACCGAATTATTTTTGATTTTATTAGAAAAAAAATTAACAAGGGCTACAAAACTATCTTAATCATAATAAATAAACAGATTTAATTTTTGCTTTTTCGATATTTGTGTATCTTTTGCCATATAACATCACAGGGGACTGTTTTTTTTATCAAATTGAGAAAAATCAAGCAAACTATTTCAATGCATTCAACTTTTCAAGTTCTCAATGAATGTTTACATTAATTAGAATAATATTAAGACTTATGAATCCAATTTTATAAATAAATTATAAATAAAAATAGCTGCCAGGGGACTGA
>CAJNRD030001114.1:11650321-11664114 GCA_905319865.3 Cotesia congregata
AAATATATGAAAAATTGATGTGGGTATTCAAACGCAAGGTCTTGATGAGTGTAATGTCGGGGTGAGTTTATTTTTTTAAAAATGTCAATAGTTGACAAAATACAAGGTCGTTTTTTAATTATTGACGTTTTTAAAGATATAAGCTCATCTTGATGTTATTACACTCATCAAGAGCTTTCATTTGAGTACCCACATGCATTTTTACATATTTTTCATATTTACATATATATAATATATATAAATACATAAAATATATGAAAAATTGATATGGGTACTCAAATGAAAGGTCTTGATGAGTATGACATCGGGATGAGCTTATATCTTTAAAAATGTCAATAGTTGACAAGATACAAGGTCGTTTCTTAATTATTGATATTTTTTAAGATATAAACTCATTTTGACGTTATACTCATCGAGATCTTTCATTTGAGTACCCACATGACATTTTTCATATATTTTATATATATGGTATTTGTAATATATATAAATATATAAAATATATGAAAAATCGATGTGGGTATTCAAATGAAAGGTCTCGATGAGTATAACAGCAGGATGAGGTTATATCTTTAAAAATGTCAATATTTCACAAGATACAAGGTCGTTTCTTAATTATTGATATTTTTAAAGATATAAGCTCATCCTAACATTATACTCACCAAGACCTTAATATAAATAATAAAATAATCCATTTCATAAAAATTTATATTAAATGGATTAAATTTCTGAATTTTATTTAAAACAAAAATCATAAAAAAAAAATATTATCTCAACTCTGTGTTAAATCTTCGCTGAGTAAAATGTATTGCTACACCATTTCATGAATAACTAAGTGCGTTGTACTACTTTTTATTTATTTTTTTTTTTTTTCATAAAACCACAAACTATAATTGGAAAAATAAACTCTAAAATCACAAAGTCATGAAGTTTTAATGGTAATTTCAGAATATTAAGTGTTTTGTTTATAAAATTTGTCTGTTTTACCTCGTAAACTTCAAACTTATTAAACTGTCGTTTAGTTGAAGCGGTTAATATTCAAATTATTTTATTACTACAATAATAAACTATCATTTAGAAAAATAAAAGTTCAAAAATTAATTAATTATTGACCTTGAATTCTAACGTATGACCTTTAAATTTTTCTTTTACTATTTACTGTAGATAGATTATTTTTGATACAATTGCTTCTGTAACTTTTCAAGATTCTAAGCCGTATAAACTTTTTGCAATAAATCAATATAATGAGGCATTGACCTAGACAACTATGTGCTTAAATACCCGTACTAGAATAGCGAAAATGAAAGAAATTAATCAATCTATTGTTTGGATAAATGAAACAGTTGATAATTTAATGCATTGTTGGATACTTTAATTAATGTATTCATCAAAAAAGTAAATTATTTACAGCATAAATTTATACTGTAATTAAAAGGATAAAAATAATCAATCAATGTACGGAAAAAGTAGAAATTATAGTTTTACATAGTAAAAAAAAATGTTTAATTTAAAAATTTTTAAGTTTAAATAGAAGGTAATAAATAATTACCTAAAGCAAATTTGACGCCAGTCCACGCTTGCCGTACGTAGTTAAAAAATCTTCTGTACAATGGCCGTGGTGGTTTTTTCGGTGCATTTTCTTCTTCGTTGTCTTCCTCAGTCTCGGGGATGCCCGGTGGTGGTCCTATTCCCGTTAGTGTCCCGGCTTGATTCCGCTTGCCGAGAATATTAAAGACCTCATGGTACCCGGGTGCCTGATATCCTGGGGGATAATTTCCGGGAACATTGCCGCCCAAAAATGTTGCTCCATCCCCGGTTCCGCGACTTCCCCTGGCACGTCCACGGTCTCGGTTCCATGTCGCTGCACTTCCTGAAATTGTGTTTAATTTGATAATTATCTCTTTTATTGCTTTTGTTTTGTTGTCAAAAGGACTTTAATGGCTGCTGTAATTTTTTTTTTTAAATAGCGTTTATGAATGCATAGAATTTTAAAGCTGGTTTGTTATAATGGTAAATAGATCTCGGATGAAGAGAAAAATACACAGATGGAGTCGCCAGTGCGCGCCGACGGTTCATTAATTTTAGCGGATGCATATTATTCAAGAGAGACTATCGATTATTTTATCAATAGCTATTGAACTGAATTATTTAAATTATTTCATTCGATTACTAATCTCGTGAATGTCTAGAATATTTCTTGTATTTTAAATAATTTTTTTTAAACCAAAGTCCTAATGTTTCTTATTGTTATTTTTATTTAAAAGATCTTCTTCATTCTTATTGTGCAGTTAATAATTAATCCCCGTGGTAGCTTTTATGTGACTCATAATTATACTCAGAAAAGTTTGGTTAATGTTCTTTAGAGTTTAGATATAGTCAAAGTAAATTACAAGTACACAGATAGACTTAAAAAGTAACAATTGCTTTGTATTCACCGGATAAATTATAAAGTTTATGCATCATGCTTATAAAGCAACTTTCTCTAGCACTTATTTGACATAGTATTGAATTTTCCGCAAATAATTTTTTTTTTAACTGATAAAAGAGCTCAATAAATATAATTCTGCTTTAATTTATAATTTATTAATTAAAAATAACGAGAAGCGACAATATCATATGATTTTTCTATTTAACTTATTTTTATAAAGATTGTTTCGGATTTATTTCTTCATTATTTTAAGCAAAGTTTTTTTTGTTAGTAATTTTTTGACTCTTTTGTTTTGTCTTTTTTTAAATGTTTTAAAATTTATATTTTATTCTAATAAGACCGTGTACATTTTTCTTAAAATATCTTAAATATCTTTTTTTAGTGTGTAAATTGCAATAAATTAAAAAAACTTAAGTTAATTTTTAGGCTGTAAGATGCCACGTGGGAACTTTCTATAGTAAATTTAGAAGGTAGGGTTAGTCTGTGACGTAACAGCGCGGAGCTGTATACCTCGGTAGGCCTAGAGACTGTATGCTATAGTCATAACTAGTTTAACAGTCATAGAGTGTACTACGTGTCTGCTACTAAGTTATTTCTGCCAAAATTTTTTTCAAACCTCTACATTTTTATTATCTTTAACCGCTACATTAATTTTGTTTAAGTGTTTGCTGTATTGATTTTATAAATAGATTGTGAATTTGTTTATTTGTAAATTAAAATTTTTTTAATTGTGTAAATTATTTATAAGTATTAAAATTTAAGTGTCTTTTAACCTTAAATCTAACCACAGGTCTATAAATAATTAATTGATTTTTTTAAATATATTTTTAATAATAATTATTATTTTTAAAAAAAAATGGAGAATTTCAACCTCAAAGCGTTCAATAACGAAGTAATGAGGTCCATCATATCAATGGAGGAAGAAATTGATATAACCAAAAAGCCGCCAACTCCGGGAAAATTAATTTTAAAATACTTTCCAGAGGATTATGCCAAGTTTAATCAGCCTCTTCCCGTTCGAGAGCTGTTTGTACCCCAGCAGGCTGAAGAACCTCAACAGGAGGAGCCCGAAGACCAAGCAGAAGAAGAAAACATTCCCGAGCAACCTCAGAGGCTAGACCGGACGGCTCAGAGGTACAATTTCAGTGTTTTTCCCCGAGAAAGCCGCCCTATTGCCATTCCGAAATTTCGGAATGTCAATAGAAGTGTGTTCTTCGGGAACACTGAAATTAATAGGCCCCAGGCCAATTCAAGAAGGATGCCTCGAGAAGAACCGGCTCCTATTCCGGCCCCGACGGAGGACAGCCTGAGAGGAGTATTAGAGCGCTTGAAGAGTCGCTCGACGGAGATGAACCCGGGCAAGAGGAAAGCCCAAGTCATCGACGTGGTCCAGCCAGCCCCAAAAAAACGAAGGGGTAACAAATAATTTAATTAACATGTTTTTTTTCAGGTTATTTTTAAGCTTTAGTTTTAATTAATCTAATATAATTTCATCTTTATTATTTTTATTTTTAGGTTATTTTTTATTGAATTATTTTATGTTAGTTTAAGGATTTAATTATAGTCATTGAATATTATGGTGGAGGGTATATAAATTTAAGGTTGATTTTAAGGAATTAAATGCCGACCGGGTGGTTGACCTTTAGTGACATTTCTTTTTTGTGATATTGCTTTGATATTATCCAATAAAAAAATGTTTCTATTGGACATTCCCATTAAGGCATTCCTGCAATTAACATATTTGAATTTTTTTTTTGTAATGTCATACTTTAACATCATTATTACATAGCTTTAGAAAAATCCATTGTTACCGATACCTGAATTTCTTGAAACAAGAAAATTATTTATGATCTTTATTCAAGTATTTTACTTCTCAAATCATAACTTATAACCTTTTAAGTATGACTTATATTCCAAAACCCAGTTACTTAAAATTTAACATTAACACTGTTAAGATTTAGTAAAGCACGTTTTATAGCTTTTTTGTTTTCCGGCGTTAATTTATTGACATTGTCTATATATAAAACTCGGAAGCGAGCTAATCCTTAAAAATGGGCTCGAAGGGATAATTAATATGCTTAACACCCGAATAAATTTATTGAAACAAATGATAAAAAATCGAGAACATACCTTGGCGCTTTTTGTAGGAGGGAAGCCCCACAACGGGGCCACAACCTCCCGCGCTCCCCGCGACCGAGGAGCTGATGGTGGCAAGACCGGAAGCACTCCGACCGCCAGCACTGCGACGTTCGTAGTCACGTCGTCGGCACCCGCCACCTCCTCCTCCACCGCCTCCTCCTCCACCGCCCCCTCCTGCTGAAAACACCACGAAAGACCCGCGAGTACGTTCTGGCTGTCTTGGTCTTCTCTTATGTTTTTCTTTAAATTTTTTTTAAATTATTTTTTTATCCTCTCCTTTTGTTTATTCTTTTGTACTCTCCAGGTTCTTGGAAAAAAATTTCTCAGTCCTGGAACAAATAAATAAAATAAAAATGATACACGGAAAATGAAGCGCTTTCATTGACGTAGAAGCAATTTAAACAACTGTAATTTTTATTTTTTTGTCATGCTCGATTGTACTTTAATTTACCTGCAAGAGAATTTACTGTTCACTGGGTCCTCTAGAACGCGTCAGCGATTTTTGCCAATAGCATTGAGTGTTATAAAAAATAATCGACTTTTTTATTTTTTTACGAATGAATGAAACTTATATAAAAAATAAATAAGGATATACGATCATTCGCCAACTCTACGGAAATTTATTCTTTCACTATTTTCACGACGAGGCCACCAAACGGTACATCCCCTTCCCCTTTTTTCTCGAGCTTTCGTATATATGATGTTATATTTAGTTTTATTTTTTATATCGAATATTCATGAGTTCATTGTGATTTGGAAGTTAAAAAAATGCTAAATTTCGTTATAACAGTTTGGGCTTTTACATTTTACATTTTTTTTTTTTTAACAGTTGGGAGTTTATTAATTCGAGGTCGGTTGCTTAAAAAAGGAGCTTTTGGTAGTATGAAATGAACCGAAAATAAAAAATGGATTTAGAAAGAATAATCATGAGTAATTGAAAAAAAAAAAAAGTTTTTTTTTTGTTCTATTTTCTGAAATAGAAATGAAAAATTATTTTTTCAAAATTACTTAAATAAATTTTACTAGCAATTTTGCAGTCACTATGTGACTGCCGTGATTTGTAAAAATAAATAAATAAAATTTGGGTTTATTAAATAATGATTTTTGGTAAATTGCACTGTACTTTCTTAAATATTGACGTTTTTTAAGATATAAGCTCATTTCGATGTTATACTCATCAAGAGCTTTCGTTTGAGTACCCACATGCATGTTTAATATATTTTTCATATATACATATACTAGCTGTCACCCGTTGTGAGTGGAATTTCGTTAAATCCGTTGTTAGCTAGGTTTTATGGCTCCAGGGATATCGTGATGAGTGACTATATACGTGGAAATCTCTTATATATATAGAGATTATTTTATTTTAGTAAGTATTCCAACTTGATAGTTACCTATATTTCAATCTATAACGCTAGTAAATACTTTCGTGGACTTTGGGTCGTATCCTTAGTTTCAGCTTATCGCATATAGCAGATTCTTTTCAACAATTTGGAGCTTATAGGAGCTACAGCTCGGAAATTTAAAAATTTAATTGTTAACACTCACCCCCGCACCCCCTGTGGGGAGGGATATCGTAAAATTCGTTCATAAATTATTTTTACATCACGTACAGAAATTTTCTATAAAATTTGGAATCTGTAGGAGTTATAGCTTGAAAATTAAAAATTTTCATTGTTAATTCCCACCCCCGCAACCCTCTGTGGGGTGTATTATCTTAAAGTTCGTTCATAGATTATTTCTACATCTCTTACAGAAGATTCTTACCAAATTTGGAGTCGATAGGAGCTATAGTTTAAGAATGGGAATTTTTCATTGTTAACGCCCCCGCAACTCCCCTTGTGAGTGGAATTTCGTTAAATCCGTTGTTAGCTAGGTTTTATGGCTCCAGGGATATCGTGATGAGTGACTATATACGTGGAAATCTCTTATATATATAGAGATTATTTTATTTTAGTAAGTATTCCAACTTGATAGTTACCTATATTTCAATCTATAACGCTAGTAAATACTTTCGTGGACTTTGGGTCGTATCCTTAGTTTCAGCTTATCGCATATAGCAGATTCTTTTCAACAATTTGGAGCTTATAGGAGCTACAGCTCGGAAATTTAAAAATTTAATTGTTAACACTCACCCCCGCACCCCCTGTGGGGAGGGATATCGTAAAATTCGTTCATAAATTATTTTTACATCACGTACAGAAATTTTCTATAAAATTTGGAATCTGTAGGAGTTATAGCTTGAAAATTAAAAATTTTCATTGTTAATTCCCACCCCCGCAACCCTCTGTGGGGTGTATTATCTTAAAGTTCGTTCATAGATTATTTCTACATCTCTTACAGAAGATTCTTACCAAATTTGGAGTCGATAGGAGCTATAGTTTAAGAATGGGAATTTTTCATTGTTAACGCCCCCGCAACTCCCCTTGTGAGTGGAATTTCGTTAAATCCGTTGTTAGCTAGGTTTTATGGCTCCAGGGATATCGTGATGAGTGACTATATACGTGGAAATCTCTTATATATATAGAGATTATTTTATTTTAGTAAGTATTCCAACTTGATAGTTACCTATATTTCAATCTATAACGCTAGTAAATACTTTCGTGGACTTTGGGTCGTATCCTTAGTTTCAGCTTATCGCATATAGCAGATTCTTTTCAACAATTTGGAGCTTATAGGAGCTACAGCTCGGAAATTTAAAAATTTAATTGTTAACACTCACCCCCGCACCCCCTGTGGGGAGGGATATCGTAAAATTCGTTCATAAATTATTTTTACATCACGTACAGAAATTTTCTATAAAATTTGGAATCTGTAGGAGTTATAGCTTGAAAATTAAAAATTTTCATTGTTAATTCCCACCCCCGCAACCCTCTGTGGGGTGTATTATCTTAAAGTTCGTTCATAGATTATTTCTACATCTCTTACAGAAGATTCTTACCAAATTTGGAGTCGATAGGAGCTATAGTTTAAGAATGGGAATTTTTCATTGTTAACGCCCCCGCAACTCCCCTTGTGAGTGGAATTTCGTTAAATCCGTTGTTAGCTAGGTTTTATGGCTCCAGGGATATCGTGATGAGTGACTATATACGTGGAAATCTCTTATATATATAGAGATTATTTTATTTTAGTAAGTATTCCAACTTGATAGTTACCTATATTTCAATCTATAACGCTAGTAAATACTTTCGTGGACTTTGGGTCGTATCCTTAGTTTCAGCTTATCGCATATAGCAGATTCTTTTCAACAATTTGGAGCTTATAGGAGCTACAGCTCGGAAATTTAAAAATTTAATTGTTAACACTCACCCCCGCACCCCCTGTGGGGAGGGATATCGTAAAATTCGTTCATAAATTATTTTTACATCACGTACAGAAATTTTCTATAAAATTTGGAATCTGTAGGAGTTATAGCTTGAAAATTAAAAATTTTCATTGTTAATTCCCACCCCCGCAACCCTCTGTGGGGTGTATTATCTTAAAGTTCGTTCATAGATTATTTCTACATCTCTTACAGAAGATTCTTACCAAATTTGGAGTCGATAGGAGCTATAGTTTAAGAATGGGAATTTTTCATTGTTAACGCCCCCGCAACTCCCCTTGTGAGTGGAATTTCGTTAAATCCGTTGTTAGCTAGGTTTTATGGCTCCAGGGATATCGTGATGAGTGACTATATACGTGGAAATCTCTTATATATATAGAGAGAGATTATTTTATTTTAGTAAGTATTCCAACTTGATAGTTACCTATATTTCAATCTATAACGCTAGTAAATACTTTCGTGGACTTTAGGTCGTATCCTTAGTTTCAGCTTATCGCATATAGCAGATTCTTTTCAAATTTGGAGCTTATAGGAGCTACAGCTCGGAAATTTAAAAATTTAATTGTTAACACTCACCCCCGCACCCCCTGTGGGGAGGGATATCGTAAAATTTGTTCATAAATTATTTTTACATCACTTACAGAAAATTCATACAAAATTATGAGTCTGTCGGAGCTATAGCTAGGAAATTTAAAATTTCCATCGTTAACGCCCACCCCCGCAATCCATATTGGGGGTAGGCTGTCATTGAATCCGCTCTTGAATCATTTCTACATTCCATAAAACAGATTCTTACCAAATTTGGAGCCTATATGAGCTACAGTTCGGAAATTTAAAATTTTCATTGTTAAGACCCACCCCCGCACTCCTCTGTAGAGTGGGATATCATAAAATTCGTTCTTAAATTATTTTTACATCACTTACACAAAATTCATGCAAAATTAGGAGTCTGTAGGAGCTAGATGTCGGAACTTTTTGATTTTCTTCGTTAACGTCCACCCCCGCAATCCATATTGGAAGTAGATTGTCATAAAATCCGCTCTTAGATCATTTTTACATCACATCTAGGAGATCCCTACCAAATTTGAAGTCGATAGGAGCTATAGGTTAAAAATGGGAATTTTTCATTGTTAACGCCCCCGCAACCTCCCTTGTGGGTGGAATTTCGTAAAATCCGTTCTTAGCTGACCTCTACTCGGCGAAAGGAATATTCCTAGCAAATTTCAAGTTGCTACGCCTTATGGTTCCAGAGATATCGTGATGAGTCAATATATAGGTGGGAAATCTCTTATATATATATAGATATAAATATATCAAATATATGAAAAATTGATGTGGGTACTCAAATGAAAGGCCTTGATGAGTGTAACATCAAGATGAGCTTATATCTTTGAAAATGTCAATAGTTCTCAAGATACAAGGCAATTTCTTAATTATGCAAAAAATTTATAATTATATAAAAAAAAAATTATTTTTCGCACTAATTAATTTTTTCTAAAAAAATAATTCATAGAAACAATAAAAAAATTGAAAAATTTACAATAAATTCTAATTTTACACTTTTTACAGCCTGATACGACCATATGTGACCAGTTTACGCCACATAGAGATTAATAGATTATATATGTCCATATATCAGTAAATTTCTTAACAATATGGTACTAGAAATTTTTTTTTACATTCCATTGTAAATAAAAAAGAAATAACTATCCTCCATATCTCACAACAATTCAATTCAAAAATAAATATAGACTTTCAGCTGACAAAAATAAAGTGAAAATCATGATGACAAATTGTCACGTTCCTAACGACTATTATGAATTCGTCCGTGACAACGTATTTATTTAACATATTTGTTTTTGTATGAATAAATATTTTTGTAATCAATACGTTGAATTATTAAATAAGAGTTTCATCAATCAGACCTATCATTAAAAATTAATTTATTTATTCCAATTTTACAGGATTGACATATTCAAACTACGAATTGTGAATTAGTAAAAAGTTATATCCTGTGAAAAGCAATTATCATCAATATCAATAAAAAAGTATATAATATTTTCCGATCTTTATTTTCATTTTTACGTTAAATATATATATGAAAGAAACTTCGATTTTTTATTAAGTGTTAGTTGATATAAGCTTTAGAAAAACGTTTTACAAAAATCCACTTCAAAAGTGTATCAAAGATTTAAACATTCTTATTTCTTATTTAAAAGTTTTTCAGGAGTTTAAATTTATAAGTAAAGAGACTTTCTTGTTTCAAAGATATTTGGCTATAAATAGTTTTAAGGAGATCAAGCTTTAAGGTCTTGCAAAGTATTCAAACAATACTTGGAATTATCTAAGTACTCTAAACAATGACCACTTTAAAATTAATTGATAATCTGATAAATTCCCTGGGAAAATCCTTTCTAATCCCCTAGAATGATTATCCGCAATGGCGCCCAAAGTTCATTTATGATGCCCAACTAATCTAACCTTATATTAGATGTATAAGATTACTAAAATGTTTTTAGAGGGTATTCTGGTCTAGAAGCATTAATTCTAGGTAATTTTTTGAAGTGCCGTAAAAAAAAGGCAATTAATATTTTTACTATACATTTTTTTGTAAGTTATTTATTAACATTATGAGAATACAGAATAAAATACAAAAATTTGGATATCAGTTGACCGCGCAGGCTAACCCTAGAACTTCATGCGAAGTTTCAATTTGAAGCGCATGAAAATGAGTTTTTTGGTAAATATTTGAGCTTTTCAAGCTCAAAGCACTGTTTTTCACATTTTTAAGCTCTTCAAACTGCGAATGCGCCGTTCGATTTTTATTTTTAAAAAAGTATTCGACGTAGTTTTTAAAGCACAAAAAGAAAATGTCGCGTGCACTGAAAAAAAAGTTTTTTTATACCCGGAATACTGAATATTTTTTAGTCGAGTTTTCTTGTACGAAGTAAAAGTCAAGTTATTGTGTTTTTCTTTAATTTATTTCCGCTCATTTACGCTCGATTAATATTTAAAAATTTTATTTGAGGTGTGGTAAGGCAATAAAACTTCTGTACTGATAAAAAAAATTAACTTTATTCAAGAGAAGAAATCTCTAGCGAAGAATATTATTTTAAAAAATTTTATTGTTTCAAACCAAGAAGAAAAATTGTTTAACAAAGTAAAATTATGTTAATCCAAGAAAAATTTCTTAGTTTAAGAATTTCTTCAAAATTTCTTCTTTTGAATCAAGTTAATTTTTTAATCAGTCTAAGTTTCACATACTTAGTTAAATAATCAAATTATCCTTAATGTTAGTATATTTTTTTAGATGAATAATCATATTAATTGCGAAATAATTGATCTTAAATATTAAAAATTTTCAAACTATTTAATTGTGTTAAAGTAGGCCAAAATTGTCCGACTAGTAAAATCACCTTTTATACTTTTTTAAAAGGTTCAATTTTATTTTTTTTATTGTAAAAGTTACCATTTTTATTTAGATTTAAAAAAAACGTACTTGAATAATTATTGATATAATAACCTGTTGATTAAATTGGATTTTTTACATTTTATCATAAATCTTATCCTTCGCGGATATCTTAACGACATATTTATTAATAATTGTTTATGGAATTATTCATGGCTCAAATCGGATCAAAAATCATGTAAGGCGCGCAGTAGCCTATCGGATCCGGCCCTTGCTACCAAAGCATTGGACCGGGTTCGAGTCCGGCGTACACCAATGAATATTTTCAATATTTAAGTGTATTATTCTGCTCAGCCCAAGAAATACAAACGAGTTCCAATCTCAAAAGTTTACCCCCTACCGTAGTCGCTCATGACCTTAGTAGTTTATGCGACTTTAAACAAATTAAAAAAAAAAAAAAAGATTACAAAAATGGGTTTATATTTTAATTTTTTACCTGTCTAGATATATATTGAAAGAAAAGTGCAGACAATTGCGATTTTATGAATACTGTCTAGTAAGTTGAAAGGTAACACCCGATGAAAAATGTTATCGAGGTTTTTTATAACTCATATTTTAACCAGATTCAGACCAGACACAGTCTGACACTAATTACTAGTGACAGCGTCATAATTTTTAATGCCATTCTGCTAGTGAAGCTTCAATTTAAAATAACTCTTCGGATCGATAAAGAACTTTCGTATAAAATTACAGCGCTCGATGCTCAAGAATGCTTCAAATCATTATTATTATTATTATTATTATTATTATTATTATTATACCAAGTTGACAATTTCTGAGTTTTTTTAAGATCTCTTAATCTTACAGATATTACAAAGAGTTAAAAATAAATTTATCTTAAAATAATCTCTTGCAACAGGTTTTTTAATTTGTAATAGACAAAAAAAAAATATTTCCAATCAAAAAATAGTACACCAAAATTATATTTATCGACGAGGTTATATACTCTTCTTGATCGGTAATATAGCAAAGGCTTTATTTAGGGTTTAGCCTTTATCACTGACAGGACATTTCAAAACCAGGATATCTGTGGCAGAGTATTTTTATTTTTATTTTTGGAAGTCTCTTCTAAATCACCTTTCAACGCGTCGTTTTTATTCGCTGAACGTACGAGAAATTGGCTTTTGCATTCAACAATTTTCGTCTTATCTTACTTCCTTTTTGACAAGCTACCCGTCCAACCTCCCCTTACAAGTTCCTCTTACCGTAAGTACTTCAGCTGAACTTGACGTGTAGGGATGGAACTGCTATTGACGAGAACATAATGCGTTTTTAAAGCTGTTAGCAGATGCTTTTTTTCCCTCCTTTTCTTACTGCCCGTCAGAACCTGGAACAAGAGTTGTATGCTTAAAATGTCATCTATATTATTGAGAGAATAAGCAAAATTTTATGGTCAGTGCATTTGTATAATAAAATGGGTTTTTATGGTTAAATTTAGTATAATTGAAAAGTCTTGACTTGGATTTGTGTTTTTTCAAGGTTTCATATCATTCTTACCGATAGTCAATTTATTATGATAAGTATTTAGGCTGTATTCAAAAATGATCTATCTCTAGATAGATAATAAAGAAATGACCTTGTATCTTGTGAACTATTGACATTTTTAAAGATATAAGCTCACCCCAATGTTACACTCGTCAAGACCTTTCATTTGAGTACCCACATCAATTTTTCATATATTTTATATATTTTTCATATATGGGTGATTCTCTGTAAGGATGTTTTTTGCTGTCTCAGGTATTTTTTTATTAGAAAAATTGTTATTTTGTTACTAAAAAAAATTTATTACCAAAGTAAAAAAACATTTCTATTTGGAGCATTGAAAACTAAAATGAAATAAATTTTGGTTTTTTTGCTATAAATTGGAAAACCACCGAAATAACAGTCCCCTAGGGTGTCCCATTCCCAAAATTAAAACTTTAAGATTCAATTTTAAGTTATTCGTCCATAATATATAATTTGGTCGATAATGTTTATAAAGTTAATTAGTTAACTAACAATCTTCTTCAATGAAAAGTACCGAAAATTAATTTGTTTCATTAAATTCATTAAACCAAAGTTTGTCCCAGGGATTTTAAGAACAGTCCCCTGCCAGAAGTTCAAAGCCAAAAAAAAAATCCAGCGTGTTATTTTACCTTTTGTAAGGTTTATAAGGACCTAACTAGCCTTGAGTTAATAACCATAGGGCTGTTAGCGCTTTATCGGGATTTTATTTAGTGTTAAAGCACCGTTTGTGCTGGAAATATGTGTCTGGGTCACTTGAAAACGTCAGTCCCCTGGTAACTATTTTTATTTATAATTTATTTATAAAATTCCATCCATAAGTCTTAATATTATTCTAATTAATGTAAACATTGATTGAGAACTTGAAAAGTTGAATGCATTGAAATAGTTTGCTTGATTTTTCTCAATTTGATAAAAAAAAAGTCCCTTGGCAA
>CAJNRD030001114.1:11666787-11686209 GCA_905319865.3 Cotesia congregata
CAACAGTTCCTATGGACTCGAACTTTTGTTGGAATCTTTTGTTTATAATGAATAAATCATCTTGAATAGGATCTTACGAAATTCTTCCCCCACATAGGAGTGCAAGACTATTAATATTGTTCCTACAGATATAAAATTAGATAGAATCTCAAGAGAAACAGGAAATTACAGGGATGGCCTCCAAGGTCAATCGATTTAAATATTTTTCTTTCTCAATAATTTTATTTTCTTACAACAATCGTCTCTTTGGCAGCGGAGAAAAAGTCATTGCAAGGTTTCCAAAAATTAACTTTCCATGTAGCTATTTACTCAACGGACTAAAAATTTTACATACATTTTATTTTTGCTGATCACACAACCGATAAATTGTTCTTATTACGGGATCGCCGAAATCTAACAGATTAAAATAAATGCATTTTCTAAACACTTGAGCTGTAAAAAATAAATTTGGCTACTTATTTTAATAGAATTCGTAAAATATATACAATTAATTTTCTATGAAAAATTGATGTCAGGGAGGAAATTTTGATTAACAGCATAATTCTTTTCACTTTAAGCTAGGCAGATTTCAACTTTACTAATAAGACCTGCAATTACTTTGACAAAAACTTTCATGTACGTTTCAAATTTTTTCTTCGTGTTAATTATTATTGATGTTTTGGAAGAAACCCGCGGGAATGTTATAGTGTTCGCACATTGAAAGTTACAATGAATATAAGTTAAAATAATCACATGAATAAAAGGTACAGACGAATTTGATGGAATTTGAAATCTGTGCAAGTCAAAACAATACTCAAATTAAATTTCAAGTTTAGATTTAAAAATACAATTCCATAAAATGCCCAGCGAAGCGGGCGGGTAACAGCTAGTATATGTATATATGAAAAATATATAAAAATACATGTGAGTACTCAAATGAAAGTTCTTGATGAGTGTAACATCGGGATGAGCTTATATCTTCAAAAAGGTCAATATTAAAGAAAGTACAGTGCAATTTAACAAAATTCATTATTTAATAACGCAAAATTCTATTTATTTATAGTTCACTACGGCAGTCACGTAGTGACTGCCAGTATGCTAGTATATTTTTTCATATTTTTTACGAAGCTGATTATTGCTTTACTACTCCTCCAAGGTATTTACGAAGATACCCGAACATTGTTATGAATATTTAAAACTTGTTGAGATCCAGGTCTACTTGAACAAAAAAATGATATTTTTATCAAAGTTTCCACCAGAGATAAGGATCAAGAAAAATTGTAGATAAGATGAGATAAGAGTTTCTACCTGCTTGGGATAAGATCTCAAGCTTTGAGATTTCATACAGAAGACGCTCAAGAGGATCGTAAGAGCATATATATTTCACGAAGAAAGCTTTCGAGTATGTTAGACGACGAATTTTATATATATACGGAGGATGAGAAGTGCTGAAAAAGGGGAAGAAAAAGGATAAGAGGCCAATATAGCTGCTATTTGGAGAATGTCCAGTTTGTAGTGCATTGCAAATTGGTGGTGGGACATCCGCTATTATTTAAAGCTGAGAGTTTACTATAGACATTTTATAGAGAGTGTACCAAGTTGTAAGTCGTAGATTTTACATTACATTGTACGTCGATTTAATGTTGCCAGACGTCTGCATGTCGTTGATACACATCGCTAAAGCGACACGACAACCACTACCAAAACTTTCCCGTTTGCATGCAATATATGTCGCTTTTGTATATACCAATATGTTTGTTCTTTAACATCCGTTGTTACAAGTACTGTGCTTTAAATTTGATGTGACGTTTATCTCCAGGAAATTTATGGTAGCTTTTCTTGTGAAGAAAAATACATTTTATTTTGGTAAAAATTATTATTATCATATTAAAAACTTAAACCATCAAATAATAATAATTTTTGAAATTTCATTTATCTATATTATTAAGAGAATAAGAAAAATTTTGTTTCCAAGATCCATAATGAATAAATGACCTTAGATCTTGTGAACTATTGACATTTTTAAAGATATAAGCTCATTCCGATGTTACACTTATCGAGACCTTTCATTTGAGTACCCACATGCATTTTTGATATATTTTTCATATATACATATATATAATATATATATAAATATATAAAATATATGAAAAATTGATGTGGGTACTCAAATGAAAGGTCTCGATGAGTGTAATGTCGGGATGAGCTTATATCTTTAAAAACATCAATATTTAAGAAAGTACAGTGCGATTTAACAAAATTCATTATTCAATAAATCAAAATTGTATTTATTTATAGTTCACTACGGCAGTCACGTAGTGACTGCAAAGTTACTAGTTCTTATAAGTAAAATTGTTATTATCATTATTTTAATAGAAAAAAAATAATTTTTACATTAGTTAAACTTTTATTAAAGAAATTTTATAACTTACCTCAATAAAAATCATTTATTCTATTAGGTATCAACTAAAAATAAAAATTTTTATGTAAAACAGAAGTAAGTTTATATTGAATAAAATGATATTATGTTCGATACTAAAAATTATTATTACTGAAAGTATATATTTACAGCCCTTAATAAATATTTATTTTCGAAGTTTTATCGCCTAAACCCGCAACTTAATTCAATGAGTGTTTTCATAAAAAAAAGAAAATAAATAAATGAAAAATGATAAAAGTTAATATTCAAATAAAAGTTTTCTTCTTCAATATTTCATAAAAAAATTTTATTCAAAATTTACGAGTGGATAAAAAAAGAAAATTGAATATCCATTGGCATGAAATTAATAGTTTCATCAAATTCACGACAAGTTTATATAGGAATAAAGGAATTGTTTTATTTTTCCGCATTGAAAAAATTCAATAAAACCGTGTGTATAGACGGATGAACAGTAGCGAAGGTTAGAAAGTATATAACTATACACAAACAGTGAAATTGACTTTTTTGGAGTCTTCTCGCTTCTATCCACACCCCACACAATTCAACCAAGCAATTTATATTCGCATCTTGATTACATGAATAACAATTCGGAACGTACATTTTTCCGATATCACTCGCTTTGAATCCACCTGGGTGGATTGACGGTTTGAATAAAAACCGCGTTCTTATATCTACTTATTATTATTTTTTCAAACATTGATATCGAGTTTGATAGCGGTTTAAATTAGTACCAATTTTGACAACTCAATTATTATCGACAAATTTAATATTTTTTTAATTTACACTGAAAAAAAAGTTTTTTTCCTCCTAGAAAACTTTTCCCTGTGGTTAAAAAAAAAGTATTCCTAAAATAAGAATACCAAAGTTTACTATCCATATGAATAAGTTTACTGGATATAAAAAAACTTTGTATTCTCATTATTAAAATACTACAATCAATATGGCCGACTTAACCTCGCTTGGTCGACACGAATCTTTAGGATAGATAATTATGAGAAATTATACTTTTTATAATTCTTCATTTATAAACAATCTATCACACTAAAATTAATAAAAATGTAAAATAGTATATTAAGCCTTTCTTTTCTTATTTTTAATTCTTATTGTTGTCAAAAAATTGCAATTTCTTGCTAATAGCATTATTTTACTAATTTACTAATAACATTACTAAGGTAAAAGACCTAGTTTTTGACACTTGCAATTTTATTTTAATTAAAAAAATAAATCAACTCTGATAATTTAATAAACATTATATTTGAATTATAAATTTTAAGATAATTGGTTTTTTGAGAACATTTTATTTTTTTAATTAGAATAAAATTGCCAGTGTCAAACAACTATAGGCCAGTGAAAATAACTGGATCTTTTACCTCATTATAAAAATTGATTATAAGGAAAGAATGTATTGCTAAAATGAGTTATAAATTTGTTGGAGATGATAAATTCCACTCTGACAACTTCTTTTGCATCCAAGAATCCATATAAGTAGGGGAGTAAGGGGAAGTAATATTAATAATTAATACTTTTATTTATAATTTATAAATTATTTAATTTACACAAATAAATATTTAGGTAAGTAGACTCAGGCACGAGGTAAACTAATAACTAAAAAACACGCGTACACTGTAGATTGGAGGGAAATGACAAAATAGTGGCGCCACCGTCACGGTTGCTATGGTAACATAGAATTTAATTTTAGTCCTGTTAAAAAACTTGGTATTCTCAGATTTAAAATACCAGTTTTCTTAAATCTAAAATATTTAACTTGACTTTTACTAACTACAAGAAAACTCGACTAAAAAATATTCAGTATTCCGGGTATAAAAAAACTTTTTTTTCAGTGTAGATAAAATAAATAGTAAAAATGTAGATAGTTCGCTGAATTATAACGTCACAAGTATAAAAATATTACCTAAAATAATATCTAATTATTTGATAAAATATCTCGAAAACCTACTATTTTTTAATTTTTTTTTTTTATTAATTATTAGGCTACGTAGATTGAATTTACATATTTTCAGGAAGTTTTAAAAATTTTACTACTTTGCGTGGATCTCCTTAATAAATATTTTTCTGTTATCGTGTTAAACAAAAAATTATTAGACTGAAAGGTTGTTACGGACGATGTCTCAGATAGCTTAACTGCCCGAGCCTTTGGTGCGTAACCAGAAGAGCCGGGTTCAATTCCCGGTCCGGGCTGTCCAAATTATTTTTCTGTTTTCTGAGTTAAAGTTAATCAAGATGACTTTTGAGCCGATATTTAACTAAAAATAGTTTAAGTAACTATTGGGGTTCAATATAATAAATAATAATTTTAGGTATAAGAACTTTAATTAAATAGTAGTGATGCTTAACTAGATCTTCCAAGCTGAGAAAACCATATTCTTCTCTTAGTCTACTTAACTAACTAAAATTGAAATAATTTTGTAATATATATAGTTCATAAAAAAATTATTTTAACTAACACACTATACTTCCCTTTCTCTAAAACAAGTTACTTACGTTAATCAGAAGCCACAGAAATTTCTCAAGCCAAGTTAATTTTCCTTAATTCGACCCTCGAGTTTCAAAAGTTTCATAATCACTCTAAGATATTCCGAAGCAGACTAAGTGAAGCATATTTCTATATTCTATCCCGAGACTACAAGTTCCAGCACTTTGTCATCAGCTGATGCAAATTTAACAAGAATCTTCCATCACTCATCAGCAAGTCATTCAACTTGACTCAATGGACCAGGTAAAGGTTGATTGCGCTCCTAATAGCTGTGAATAACCTGCGGCGTTGGGTTTAGGGTTGGTTTAACCAACCAACCGATAGATGGCTAATTTACACAATCACTTGTGAGAGTCAAATGTGTTAAGCAAATGGCCGGTATATATTAGGCTATTTTATTAAACACTTACGTCTTAATCCGGTTCAGGGTCAACTACTTTATGTCCCTTACTTTATGGGGACGTCGTTAATTCAGATCATTAGCCATGATAAGGCATAATAATTACGTGGGACGACACACACACGAATTATGGCCCAAAAAGATCCTAGAATCTTAGTCGTAACTAAGGGTGACTTAGTACGTCCCGGTATCGACTTATTGCTATCTTACGCTTCAATGCGTGCGTATTCCAGTGATTTACGGCAGATTAAATTGTTTTCATTGTTCGAGTTCAATCGGAGCGGATTGAGGATGGAGATAGTCTATGAAAAAAAATAAATTGAAAGCTTTTGTTTTAGAAATTTTTTTTATCTATACAACCATCTTTTTAATCGTTGATATACATGAAAAAGTATAAAGGGATAAAAAGAGACCAGTTTTTTATGCTAACGAGCTGAAAAGATTTTTTCAGCGGACCATTATTGAAATTGCAACGGCGTTTATTGACTTTTCCGTCATAGATATTCGGCTTACATCATGTCTAAAATAAATAGTCAGTGAATTGAAATTTTTCTTTGAATAAATTTAGTTAGCTGTATCGGAAATGTATTTGAATATTTAAATTTTTAACAAACTGGGACGCTTGATCAAGTAATTATTAAATAAAAAATCATTAAACTTGTGAGGAGTACGTTAATAATAGTCCTTCGTAAATTGAATCTATTTTTACATTTAATCATTGAAAAAAAATAACTAATTGATGAATAAATAGTTAGTGTTCGCTTATAAAACTGCCTTATATCAGGACCCATCACATATTCAACTAAATAAACTTTACTATAAAGAAATTACTAATAAACGTACAACCAATATAATCGGAGAGATTGATTTAATTTTGTTGGTTATTCTTTATTTTAGTTTAGATTAACTTACAAGCCAGAATTATTAAAATCCAGCTAGGTTAGGGTAGAAAACTAATTATCAACAAAAAATTTCATTTACTATACTTTGATGTAGGCCTTAAGAGAGTGCCAAAAGTAAATTATCTAGTTTTATTTTTTTAACCAGTGTTTAGAGTATTTACAGTCAGTCTGATAACCTCCTTCAGTGGACTTTACATGTGTTTCAAATAAACAAACCGATATATTCAATTGGCATTTGTTGTCACTGGTCCAGAATGAATTACCGACATAAGACTGTACTATATGTTCTTAATGTTAATTGTTAAAAATAAAAAAGCTCGATAAATTTATTTCTGGTTTAATTTATAATTTCTTCATTGAAAATAACGAGGAACGACAATATCATATGATTTTTTTATTTAACTTATTTTTATAAAGATTGTTTCGGATTTATTTCATCACAATTTTAAGCAAAATATTTTTTGACTCTTTTGTTTTTTCTTTTTTTAAATGTTTTAAAATTCGTATTCAATTTCAATAAGAGCGTATACATTTTTTTTTAAATATCTTTTTTTCTTATAACGTATAGATTATAATATAATAAATAGCATATATCTTCTATACTTTGTGTCACGTGGTATACTTATCATAATTTTCGGGACGGTTAATTATATATATATATATATATGTGATTATATTTATTTATCAGATATAAATAAAGTCGTTAATAATTATAAATAGTGTAAAATAATTATTTTTTAGTGTGAAAATTGCAATAAATTAAAAAAACTTAAGTTAATTTTTAGGCTGTAAGATGTCGCGTGGAAACTTTCTATAGTAAATTTAGAAGGTAGGGATAGTCTGTGACGTGGCGGGGGCGGCGTTGTATACCTCTGCAGGCCTATAGACTGTATGATATAGTTATAACTAGTTACTCAGTCATAGAGAAAACATCGTGTCTGCTATCAAGTTATTTTTGCCAAAATTGTTTTCAAACCTCCACATTTTTATTACCTTTAACCGCTACTTTAATTTTGCTTAAGTGTTTGCTGTATTAATTTTATAAATAAATTGTGAATCAAATTTTTTTTAATTTTGTAAATTAATCATAAGGATTAAAATTTAAGTGTCTTTTAACCTTAAATCTAACCACGTGCATATAAATAATTAATTGATATTTTTTTAAATATATTTTTAATAATAATTATAATTTTTTATAAAAAATGGAGAATTTCAACCTCAAAGAGTTCAATAACGAAGTAATGAGGTCCATCATATCAATGGAGGAAGAAATTGATATAACCAAAAAGCCGCCAACTCCGGGAAAATTAATTTTGAAATACTTCCCGGAGGATTATGCCAAGTTCAATCAGCCTCTTCCCGTTCGAGAGCTGTTTGTACCTCAGCAGGCTGAAGAACCTCAACAGGAGGAGCCCGAAGACCAAGCAGAAGAAGAAAACATTCCCGAGCAACCTCAGAGGCTAGACCGGACGGCTCAGAGGCACAATTTCAGTGTTTTACCCCGAGAAAGCCGCCCTATTGCCATTCCGAAATTTCGGAATGTCAATAGAAGTGTGTTCTTCGGGAACACTGAAATTAATAGGCCCCAGGCCAATTCAAGAAGGATGCCTCGAGAAGAACCGGCTCCTATTCCGGCCCCGACGGAGGACAGCCTGAGAGGAGTATTAGAGCGCTTGAAGAGTCGCTCGACGGAGATGAACCCGGGCAAGAGGAAAGCCCAAGTCATCGACGTGGTCCAGCCAGCCCCAAAAAAACGAAGGGGTAACAAATAATTTAATTAACATGTTTTTTTTCAGGTTATTTTTAAGCTTTAGTTTTAATTAATCTAATATAATTTCATCTTTATTATTTTTATTTTTAGGTTATTTTTTATTTAATTATTTTATGTTAGTTTAAGGATTTAATTATAGTCATTGAATATTATGGTGGAGGGTATATAAATTTAAGGTTGATTTTAAGGAATTAAATGCCGACCGGGTGGTTGGCCTTTAGTGACATTTCTTTTTTGTGATATTGCTTTGATATTATCCAATAAAGAAATGTTTCTATTGGACATCCCCATTAAGGCATTCCTGCAATTAACATATTTGAATTTTTTTTTTGCAATGTGATACTTTAACATCATAATTACATAGCTTTAGAAAAATCCATTGTTACCGATACCTGAAGATCTTGAAACAACAAAATTATTTATGATCTTTATTCAAGTATTTTACTTCTCAAATCATAACTTAAAACCTTTTAAGTATGACTGATATTCCTAAACCCAGTTACTTAAAATTTAACATTAACCCTGTTAAGATTTAGTAAAACACGTTTTATAGCTTTTTTGTTTTCCGGCGCTAATTTATTGACATAGTCTAGTCCTTGAGAACAAGTTAATCCTTAACTTATTTTTGTAAAGATTGTTTCGGATTTATTTCTTCATAATTCTAAGCAAAGCATTTTTTGACTTCCTTATTATTGACCGTGGAGTTTACATATTTATCATATTTTAAAATTTTGAATTTTTTTATCAACATTATTTGCCGTCACTGGTCCCGACTGAATTACCGACATTAGACTGTACTACAAATTCTTAAACATAAATTTAAAGTCTAGAATCAATAAAGTTAAGCTCTTGAACAAGGATCCGAACAAAAAAATTAATTATATTTTTCTTAAGTGTTAGATTAATTTAAAGACAACCTGCAACTCAGAATTCCAAAGCTGACACAATCCAAGACAAGTGTCTCTCTACATTCCGGCAGGGTCAAGTTGTTTTGGTATGAGAGGCTTAACATTGTGCTTGTTATTCCACAACATGGTTCCTCGATTCTCTAGGATCCATTGGATTAACATCTACTCGTCATATCACAACGTACTGACAATATCTTACCTTATGGGTAGAATAATATTTACATACATACATTTTTATGGTAGCCAAGGTAACGTCAAAAATGTGAATGTTAACTTGTTAATTTTTTTTTTTAATAAAAAAAAATTTCTAATTCACAGTCAATGATTTTAAATTTTGGTGCTTGAACATTATGGGCTAAAAGTATAATAAATCCAAGCTTTTTAACACAAAATATTTCGATTTTATACCGACAATAAATTTACTCTATCAAATTTATTGTTCCTGCGATAAATATTTCATCAGTTATAACATCCTGAGAAAAGTATAAATTCCGAAAAATAAAGCGCAGCTGTTATTTATATTAAAAATATTTATTTTCACAATATTAAAACATAAAATTGAAAATTTTAATTTGATCTTTTTTAATTAATTCTTAAGAAGTCAATTGAAAATATAATAAAAATTTTATTTAATTTAACAATCTTTCCTCTTAAATTATATCAAGTCAATTATTTTCTTAGGTCAAAAATTTTTCTCTTAACTCAAATTAATTTTTAAATTATTTTCTCAGAATTTATAAAATAAATAAACGACAATTATAATTAACAATTAATATAATCGTTTTCGCGATGAAATGTTTTTGAATTAATTTTCTCTTTTAGTAAAAGAAAATTTTTTTTTTCTCTTTAAATTATTTTTGAAATTTTAATTATTACAATTTTTTCAACGTATATAATTGTACCTATAAAATCATAAGTCAGCTCAAAATTATCTCCCTTAAGCATTTAATGAGACACTAAACAAGCTTAATGGAGAAGTTGAACGATCTGCCAACAATGACAAGAATTTAAACTATTGAAGCCACACATGGTGCAAAGAAATGTGTGCGCTCCTTCCAAAGGGAAAGGTATGATATTTAAATTCAGTATTTTACCACGTGGAATGGAATGTCCTACTTTTCTCCCTAGTATAACTCCCCCCTACTTTTCGCATTTCTTAGATTTCTCTTGCTCAAACGATCTTATAAAACTTCTTGAATTTTTAATTATAAAAGCGCTTTATAGTTCATAATTAATAAGACAAATGTTGATTAAATAAACTAGGCTTACATCCTTTTTTTCTTTTAATAAAATTAAAAGAAAAGAAAAATTATTAAAATAAAATAACAAAAGTCATCCTCTCCGTGCTTTTATCCAGCACGAAAGCACGTCTGAAACTCAGAAACCAATTCTAGAGTCGTTACAAGTCGAGTCTGAGGAATCCTTCAAGCTTTACTCTCTCATCATTTTCAGCACAACTTTTCTAGACCCTCTAACCCATCTATCTGCCGAAAAAACCTTTTATTCCCCTGTCATGATACAAGCGGCATCCACATCGATGAATCCAAATGGATTATATTACTTTCAATTCACTTGATTTTCATTCCGGTCACTTTTTCTCTTTTGAATCTTAAAATATTTTTATTGTATAAATACAATATCGAGACTATCAATATTTTAAGAGGGTAAACTTTTATCTGATGGATAGTTAGCTGAATTATAACGTCACAAGTATAAAAATATTTCTAAACTTTTTTTTTGTGGTTACTCGAACTATGCATTAGTTTAAGTAACTATTGATAAATAGTTACATCGACTATATTTTAATAAATATTTTTCTGTTATCGTGTTAAACAAAAAATTATTAGACTGAAAGGTTGTTACGGACGATGTCTCAGATAGCTTAACTGTCCGAGCCGTTGGTGCGTAACCAAAAGATCCGGGTTCGATTCCCGGTCCGGGCTGTCCGAATTATTTTTCTGTTTTCTGAGTTAAAATTAATCAAGATGACTTATGAGCCGATATTTAACTAAAAATAGTTTAAGTAACTATTGGGGTTCAATATAATAAATAATTTTAGGTACCAGAACTTCAATTAAATAGTGGTGATGCTATTTAACTAGATAATCCGATAACTATTGATAAATAGTTATATTGAGTAAAAAGTGGCAATAGATTTAAATTAATTAACGACTCAACATATATGACAGACGAACAAATTAAATTGGTGGTCCTAAAATAACTTTGTGGCATAAAATAAAAGTACAAGTCCGTGAAGGATTCGTCCCATCGGAAATTGAGGCCGTGAGAGTGACAGGTCCGAAATGAAGGATTAACCTATCAGACGTGGATATAGGTGAAGATGTGTTAGGTTTAATACAGGTAGCTCGGTAGCACGACCTAGAGAGTCTGATGGACATACATCCACGGGCACTTGCTCGTCAACCAATCCTGGCAAGTATCGATGAGCACCTTTGTGCATTTGGAATTCCCTCAGCTTGTTGGCACGACCGCAAGTACCTGACATTTGAGTAAGAGCCATACCCAACTGATGATAGCCTATGATACTATATACTCTCTGTACAGCACACTAAAGCTCCAAAGCTCCGAAGCTTTTCCCCGCAGTGTACTATTACTCTACTTACTCCGCACGTCTGCCTCTACCTTCACCTCCACTACTGCTAACACTGTTTCACCCGAGCTAAATTCAATGAAATGACACGAATTTACTGGACCAATAAAGTGAATGGCTCACGGAAAAACTTGTGCGCAATAAACCTACAAATGCAATTCGTTCTCGGTTTTTTTTTTATTTTTTCATAGAAAATTGGTTATTAATTATACTGAAAGAAAAATATGGATCTCTGAACTAGTTAAATAGTATCACCACTATTTAATTAATTGAAGTTTTTATACCTAAAATTATTTATTATATTGAACCCCAATAGATAGTTACTTAAACTATTTTTAGTTAAATATCTGAAAAGTCATCTTGATTAACTTTAACTCAGAAAACAGAAAAAATAATTCGGACAGCCCGAATCGGGAATCGAACCCGGATCTTTTGGTTGCGCACTAAGGAGTCTTCCAGTTGAGGACATCTAAGTACCCTTCTAGTGTAAAGAATGTCTACAAAAAAATAATACGTAGAAATACTTTTGTTATGCATCTTAAAATTAATTGTCAGCGCTAACAGTTCAAAGCTCTAGAGACTTACCCAAACTATTTCCACAAGACTGTGTATATATGCAAATGTGTTAACTTTTAACCGAATTGACCGATCGGAATTGGGATTGCGGAATTCAAGAGTTTCCCTTAGTTTAGATTTTCTGTAAATTCAACCTGAATCGGTTAAGTAAACTCTGCGGAATCTTGAAAGAGCCATCAAGTCAATAGAAACAATCTACTGTAAAAAAAAAAATTATCTCAACAAAAATAATTTGATAGCATTCCACAAAGTTTGAAGTAAAAAATTAAAAATTTTTATAATTGTTAATTATAAGTTTGATTTTATTCACATAAAAAAAATGTTAAAAATAATATTTCCTTCAAACAAATAAACTAGATCTCGTACATTGAGTTCACGGAAGAAAAAAAAATTATTCGCAACAAAGTAGTGGATAAACGTAACAAAGAAAACCAATAGCACCAAGTTCTCGTTAAATTTATCAAGCTTTAACGAGTATGAAGTAGTCTAAGAAGTGTGCCTCCGCTTCCGCCTTACTCTTCAGTAAGTATACATTGAAACACTACAAAATAGTGTAGCAGTAGAAAGTCTGGGACAAAGAAGAATGCACGCGTAATTGAACCGAAGAAGATAGAGTGTCTTGGTAACATTTAATTGAGAGAAACAACCCTCGCTCTATACTATTCCATTCGGCTTTCCTTTATCCATTTTCTGTGCTTGCGTTTTCCTGCACAACTTACTTGACATCTTACTGATACTCTTCATTAACTCTCTCTATTCCTCTTTTGTACTTGCTACGTCTTCGATTCTTTACTTTAAATTGTGATCCACGACATCTTACATATTGCAGTTTTTTTTTTATCGGAAAGATCCTTTATTTTTTTGCTCCACTTCTTAGTTTCCTTCCTTGGATTGAAGAGTATCAGATTTAAGGCTCTTTCATCGGCTCGGACATATATATAGATTTTTCCAGTTTCTGTCATTTTATTCTTCTTCATAAAACTTTTCGGAGTTTTCTGGGAAATAGATTTCTAAAGAAGACACAATAATAGATTTTTGAGTTTTATTTTTTTAGAATAGACTGAATTAATTTTTTATTTAATAAAAATTGCATTTTTTATTTTATTAATAGTACCAATAATGAAAATATAGTGATAAAAAATATTAATTAAAATTTTTTTTAAGCTTCCAATAAAATTCGCTTCTAAATAATTTTTTTATTATACCTTGTATTTTTGTCGAGTTAAAAAAATTTTATGCGCGAATAAATTGTATTTACTTGTTTATAAGTATAGATTTGTTTATAAATATAGAGAAATATAGATTGCAAGCACTGAGTCAGTAATTTTTTGGATTATTTACTATCACAGGCAGGATTTCATATATGCGCTTCAAAGTTATAAAACAGTTGGTGTATGTAAGATGAGAATTTATTTTTATATTCACTCGCAGTCGAATTCAAAACCAGATATTGCGTTTTAAAATTATCTACTTTTTGTAAATCATACATATGACTGTGAAATATTGGAAATTCAAGAGAAAATATTTAAAGAATATGATGAAAAATATTTTATGTTTGTATCAATAATAAAAACTTTTTAACAACTATCTATAGCACTTCAGCATTACAATTTCAAAAGTTCAAGTTACATAAAATAATTTACCTTTTCTATAACCACACTAGTGTATTCATAAACTTATAATTCAATTTATGTTTGTTTTAAGTAACCCGTGGTAATTAATTTATGTTTGAAATTGAATACATCCTCGCCCGTTGAAATTTCGCAACTTATAATTCGTCTAAATAAAGCAAACAATAAAATTTCTTAGCATTAAAAATTGAAATTAAATTGATGATTCACTTAGAAAAAAATATAATTCTCTAAACTAAGAAAATTTAGTTAAATAGCATCACCACTATTTAATTGAAGTTCTTATACCTAAAATTATTTATTATATTGAACCCCAATAGTTACTTAAACTATTTTTAGTTAAATATCCGCTGAAAAGTAATCTTGATGAACTTTAACTCAGAAAACAGAAAAATAATTCGGACAGCCCGGACCGGGAATCGAACCCGGATCTTTTGGTTACGCACCAACGGCTCGGACAGTTAAGCTATCTGAGACATCGTCCGTAACAACCTTTCAGTCTAATAATTATTTGCTTAACACGATAAAAGAAAAATATTGAATATGTTTTTATACAAAAGGCATAGGAAAGAAGATTATTATACAAATCTTGGCATATCTTTTGTAAATAGGTTTCTATTTTCACTTGATAATAGATAATAAAATTTTATGAAGATATTTGGAATAATAGTTGCTCTTTGGAGAATACAATCTCAATAATAGCTCGTAATTTAACGTTATCGCTCACTTTAGCAGCTTTGTTGCTCTCATATGTAGAAACGTCATCCATACAAAACAGGTGACTACATTGGCGACGGCTAAGATTACCGGGGATTACTACTGTTAATGGCGAGAGGTTTATTGAGGAAAATAAAGTAAATCAATTAACTGAATTGAGTAAGACAAAAGACGTGAGATTTATGAATAATGTATTATGTACATTCATACTACTGCTAATCCATTACTGCTTAATTGGAATTAATTCTAGAGCTTCTGTACAAAATAGTTGAATCTACTATCTTCAACTTTATTGATTATTTTTACTACGGCTACTTATTGTTAAAATTATTTACAGTACATGTATCTAAAAGTATTGTGTTAAAATTTTTAAATGATCAAACTACTGTAACTACGCAGAGAGAAAAATATGGAAATCATTTCAATAATTTTAATAAAATGTTTTCCTATACCATTTTAGGAGGGATTATTTAAATTATGGAAATTGTACCCATAATTTTTGGAAAATGTTACTATAATTATGGGAATGGTTCCTATAATTATAGGAACGATACCTATAATAATAACTGTAATATCGGCATGATTCCTATAATATATAGGAATAGTTTCTATAATATTATAGGAACCATTCCTATAATATCATGGGAACCATTTCGATAATATTATAGTGATGATGCCTAATAATATTGAGATATTTATCATTACAACTAAAGTTATTTGTGACTTCGATGACCACTTTGAAGCATTTGAAATTATTAGTAATTTCAATAATTTTACTTGCTTCCCAATAACATCATTTGAAATATGTTAAATAAGTTATATTGTTCATATAAATAATAAAAGTTACATACCCAAAAGGTGGATTTAATAAATATTCAAGGTGTGTATTGTAAATAAATAATTTGTTTTAAAAATAAAATGAAATTGTGAAAAGTAAAAATAAACAATAAATTTCCATATCTGCTTTGCTCCTCTAATTGTATAGTGAGAAAATATCCCTTTTATTAGAGAAACTTTAGAATTGCTACAATATTTTTCAATATTATTTAACACAATAATAACTGAGCTGGAATAAACAATTTAAGATTAAGTACACACGTGAATAAAAATTATGAAAAAGAAATTTTTTCACTCTAGTGAAAGATCAATTTTTATTTACAAAAAAAAATTTATTAGCAAAAAAATATATAATAATTACTTTATATTTTTGACGTGATTGCTTCATTATTATGAACATAAACATTTTTCTATTATTATGTGCGTCATTCCCATAATATTATAGGAACCATTCCCATAATTTTTGAAAAGGTTTCTATAAATTTCTCGCCATATATAATGTTAAGAAATCATTTATTAAGTTAATAATACTTATTAAATATAAATAAATCCTTCTATCAGTGCTGAAGGTCAAAATTTGTATTATACGATCCACACAATTACCGATGGAAGATAATTGTTTATTATCTATTGTCATTATATGCATGAAAATAATTGTAACATTGTTAAACACCGGATTTAATTTTTATTCATTGCGGCCTTACATAATCATCTCTTATGAATATAATTAGTTGTACAACACTATTTTATCGTTATTTGAATACTTTGTTGCAGTGGATATTAATCAACCTACTGCTTCAAGCTTTCAACTATTTTTTTTTGAGATGACGACTGTTGTGAATACCATTTTATCCGCCGTACTGTTGGTTTCAATATTCCAATCTTTGAAAGCAGAGGTATTTTATAAATTAAAATTATACTTTTGATCATGCAAGATTATTAATAAATGATTTTTTAGTACAGATAATTATTTTGTATTTAATTTTTCAGAGATCATGGGCGATAATCATAGAAGATGTGGTCGTTTATACTTACAATAAAGAGTATTTTACAGAACCTGATTTTTATGTGGACGATTCAAATGCAGTAGTTGCTAATATTTCAGTAATAAAACAGTTCCCTATAGGTACTGAGGTAATTAATTTTCTTTCTAATTATTTTTTTTTACGAAAAAAAAATTTTTTTTTTCACACAAAAAATTTCACTTATTCCAATAAAATTAATTCTCTTGCTTTAAGAAATACGTATCTTGATCCTCGAAAATTTATTTAAGACAAGAAAATCTTGTTGTGAAGAGAAAATTCAGCCTCGAGCTCCAAAAAATTTAGTTCTTGATAGAAGTTAATTTTCTTGTCAAGAGAAAATTTCTCTTGCTCCAAAAAATTAAATATAAAGATAGAAGTTAATTTTCATTAATATTTTTATTGATTAACATGTCAATTGGGAAGATCAAATAATATTTCATCATTTTTTTTCATTCAATATGTATAATTGCACGGTAAATTAATATAAAAAGGGTATCAAATATTCTCAAGAAAAATTTTCTCAAGGTGAGAAAATTTTTTTCTCAGCTGAAGTAGGTGGCTTCCCTAAAGTATCTAAAAATTGTGATCAAATATAAAAATTTATTGTATCAAGTATTTACGATAGAATTAAGAAAAAATGACTAACCAAGAATAGAATTTAAATAAAAATTTTTACTTCGGCCGACACAACTTCGGTCTTCCTTCAGGCACCCGACAAATTTTCTTAAACCAAGAATTTCGTTCTCCACTCAAGAAATATTTCTTTCTGTGTATTTCTAGAAAAGATTCACAATACTGGCAGCAACGATGGGGGAATATATAATAGACATCGGAATCGATGTAACGATGGATTTTTGTGACTCTTTAGAAGATCCTGTAATTGTCGGCCCATTTTTTAAGGCAATAGGATTAAATGCAGATAATTGCCCACCCGATGTTGTAAGATATTATAAGTTATACATTGAAAATAAAATATAAATCCCATTGCAATACGTTTAAGGAGGTTCGAGCGAATCTAATGTAAAAAATAATTTCCAACTTTGTTTGAAATTAAGTATACGTATAAATAGATACGTAATTTATCTAATCCCAAAATTTAAAAAAGATTCACCGTTTAGTTACTTAGATATTAAAATTAAAAAATCACATATTTTATCTCCTTATACACGGGCTCTTATGGCGGACAAACGTTTTGTCGAGACTTTAATTATTTTTTGTCAATATTAACCTCCCAACTTTAACGGATAAAAAACTATACACGCAAAACGTTGGATTATTGCAAAATATAAAAACAATTTAATAACAATACATTACCGATATAATTTGTTGAAATATTTAAAGTCAAATTTAATGTTTGTAACTGGTTTATCGTCAGCCATTTATTCGAATAAACATTTGACAACATCGCGTCAACAGCTGAGAAAAAACAAAAGGATAGAAATATAGTTACAGAGAGAGAAATGTTTAACTCACACACTCATTCACGTCTACAGGTTATGGGTACAATCAACCGCGCTATTGCCAAATCTGTTTATTTATTCCGGCAAGTAATAAATACCAAAGTCATTTTATTACTTTACTTTATTAAATAAGTAAAAATCATCAATTATTAAATTGTTTAAATTATTTTAAATTGAAATAAAGAATTTTGACGAATATTGGGAATAAGACTAAAATTAAAAAAAAATTTTAATATTATTTTGGCTCATTAGTTACGCTCGAACTTCCTTAAACATATTGCGAAAGTAAATTATTAGTAAAGAGTTACAGGAATTAAAATTCAAAAAATTTTATCGATTTGTAATGGCAAATCGTAAAGTCAGCACGTTTTATTTATTGATAAAATTTTATTTCTTATATTTAAATTATTTTTCAGGGTGTTTACGGAACTGAAGGTTATCAAATACCAATGGAGTATCTACCTGACGGTTTTATGTCTAATAATTATAAAGTTATTATTGAGATATTTTATGAGGATATAAATTTAATAATTATACATACGTTCTTAAAAGTTACGTAATTCTTACGAACTGTTTGCAATTACTTATTTCAGCATCAGACGTATGTTGAATCACTTTTATTTGTTGATAAAATGAATTATTGTTAGCTTTTTTTAAATATAAATATTTTGATTTGAGAAAATTAAAGATCAAAAATATATAATAATATAATTTTTGTAATTATTTTTATTCTTACATTAATTGATTCATTATACACTATTAAAATAAAAAGAAAAAAAATTACTTTACATTGAGTTATGTTATTTTTTCAATAATTAATTATCTCCCGTGTAATTACGCTTTATGAAGGTCGGAATCTTTTGATAAGACTGTTATTGTTTAGTAGACAGATTATCTTTTTGTGCGGAAATTATTGGGCGATTTTTCCTTTTTGATAGCGTATCAACACGGAATAAGTTGACAATAAATAATAAATATAATTGATAGAGTGACAACGGCTCGCTTTGCATATATTAATTTTCATGAATTCAAATTATCTCTAATTTATATCTAATAATTATAAATATCAGTTTATTTTTTCGTTGATTGACTTTAGGTAAGATTTTGTTTTTTATTAATTAAAAAAACTTTAAACTTGTTTATCTCAGAAGTATGTTTTTTTGATTTAGGTACATGATATCTTCGGAACCACTGACCCGATCTTAATAAAATTTAAACGACGTATTCTACATAGTAGTAGCTATCGCATCAGCTCCAACCAAATCAAAATTTTTATTTTTACTATTTTTTTAGGACTAAAAACTGTGAAAAGAAGCCTCAATTTTCAGTTTGTTTTTTCTAAATGTCCACCAATTTATTATTTATCAATAAATATTAATCTCCTTGGCTGATGCAAAAGCTACTTATATATTGAAGGTAAATAATTTTGGTTTTAGTGTTTTAGATGAGCCGTTATCAAGTTATCATGTACGTGAGCTTTATACCAACGTTTTGTCAGAGCTCCGTTCACCCGTTGTTTATTCATATAAAAAATATTTAAAAAATAAATTTAGATATCTTTAGTGTTATTCAAGAGTGTATTTGTTGAGCTAAATAAATTAAATATTAATATCTTTAACAGTTTGTGGGTAAAAAAATCATTAACATTGGCTTTTTTTCGAGCTTTGGAAC
>CAJNRD030001114.1:11700501-11743047 GCA_905319865.3 Cotesia congregata
ATTATTATTATTATTATTATTATTATTATTATTATTAATTATTTTATTTAAAAAAAAATAGATATTTAAATCCGATTTTTTCGCGCATGATTTTTTACTTATCTTGCGCACTAAAATATAAATCAATTGTTTAATAAAAAAAACTGTTAAATTCATATGAACGAATAGAATTGCTGAAGCAATCGGTTGAATTTATATTCAACGGTGTGGTTAAACGTAAAATCGCTGAGTAAATGTGATAACGAAAAATAGTGAAATGTAATCAAAATTCAAATAAAGAACTGAAATAATGGAAACAAACAAAAGTTACCGAGTTAAAAATATTTAAATATTATCGATGTCAGAATTAGATTAGAGAAAAATATAAATATTTTGTTGGATCGAAATTTAGATATTGTTGCATTATAAAAGAAAATTTTCTAATAATTGTAATTTTTTATCATAAAAAAATTTTTATTTTTTAATAAATAACATTAATAAAAATTAATCACTTATCAATACAATTGATTTTTATTAATTAAGGAATAATTGCACATATAATTTATTCATCTTAAAGTTTAATTATAATATAAAAATAAATATAATCAGAGTTTTAATAAAGAAATAAAAAAAAAGTTAGAATGACTTTTAGACAGTGTCACCAAAGAATTCTTTTAATTGGCAAGAAAGCTTTTAAAGTAGTTTATTTCAAAAGTTACCAAGCAAGAATGAAAGTTAAAAATTTTATATTGAAGATTTTTCAAAATTAATTACGAATATTTTTTTTTTCAACAGAATAATTTCTATAAATTTGTTCTACAACTCTATAAAAAATAATTTTTTTTTTTAAGCGACAATGAAAGTTTTTTAGAACAGTTAGAAGTGTGTGGAAGAAAAATAGTATAACTTGGGATCAAATCGTTAGAGAAACTTGGTGAGAATGGATTGCTTGGAAAGTTTCTCAGTGAGGGTGGCATACAAATTTCTCTAAAAATAATTTCATTGAATTTTTCGGAAAATTGATGGGATTTTTTTCAAACGGCCAATAAGTGAGTAGTAATAGCAGTATATCACTAGAAGAAAGTTCAACAGATCTTTGACACCAAGAGAAAAATTTAATGCGTCACTGCTATTTAATTGAGGTTTTTATACCTAAAATTATTTATTATATTGAACCCCAATAGTTACTTAAACTATTTTTAGTTAAATATCGGCTGAAAAGTCATCTTGATTAACTTTAACTCAGAAAGCAGAAAAATAATTCGGACAGCCCGGACCGGGAATCGAACCCGGATCTTTTGGTTACGCACCAACGGCTCGGACAGTTAAGCTACCTGAGACATCGTCCATAACAACCTTTCAGTCAGCTAATTTTTTGTTTAACACGATAGAAAAATATTTATTAAAATATAGTCGATGTAACTATTGATCAATAGTTACTTAAACTAATGCATAGTTCGAGTAACTACAAAAAAAAGTTTAGAAACATTTTTATACTTACGACGTTATAATTCACTTTTCCCTCAGAAATATACCACAATTTTATCACCGAATTGGAAAGTCATGTCCTTCTATCTAAAAGACTAGAAGTTTAAGAAAAATAGTTCCTATTAATTCTATTCATCGGCACTTTGGGCGCCAGACAAAAACTATTTAATCTTGTCAGCAAATATAAATTCAATAAACCTACCAAGTGTTACCAGACAGATAAAAAGATTAATAGTTACACTTTTAAGGTATCAAAGCGCTTTTTTTTTTTCGTCGTCCTTTATAGCCGCTTTAGTCTTCTCCACACACCATTCAATTGGTCTTCGGAGATATCCCCCTGGGATTTGATCAGCTTTATATTGATTTAAGGGAATCTATTTCCAAAAAGGAAAAAATAAATCCGATGAAATATAAATAAATAAATAATTCGTGCGTGTATCATATAGAAGAAATCTCCTAGAGATAGTGCGGATAATTTTATATTTTTTTATTGCTCTTTTTATATCGAAAAGCGGCCGAAACTTTAACCAAAGCTGTTAATATAACAGAAAAAAAAATTTCTTGACTGGAGAACAAAATTCTTGGCTCAAGAAAATTTGTCGGGTGCCTGAAGGAAGACCGAAGTTGCGTTGGCCGAAGTTAAAATTTTTCTTTAAATTCTATTCTTGGTGAGTCATTTTTTCTTAATTCTATCATAAATACTTGATACAATAAATTTTAATATTTGATCAAGATTTTTAGATACTTTAGGGAAGCAGCGCCACCTACTTCAGCTGAGAAAATATTTTTTTGGCTTTTTTTCTTTGTATATTTTTTTATTACTCTCTTTATATTCGGCCGAAGCTGTTAACATATCATAATTTTTATCAGGCGATAAACGGGCGTGTTGACACTGTGAGTTGGGGTGTTTTTTAGTCGAGATATTGTAAGCGGTAAACCATCAGCACTTGTCCGACGCAGGATATTATCAGCCCGATCGTTGTGTGTAAAGAGGGTTAAATGTATATCCGCTTATTGATTTTTAAATTGATGTCACTGGTGTTTTTTTTTACGTTTACTAAATTTTATTTATTGTTGTTTGTAATTAGTGATTCATTTCTTGTCAGTTCAAGGGTTTCTATTGAAATTGAGGAGCTTAGGACATTGATGACAGCGTAACACAAGGGTGTAATTTGTGAACCCTAATTGTTAATTGTCCGAGGGGTGAAATTGTAGTAACGCAAACTGGGGTCATGTTTTCCAAAGCGAGGGTGTGTAGAGTGATTTATAATTTATAATTAGACCTGTCAGTCATGTTAAGACAACTAGATTTTCAAAGTTAAGGTACCTGGGGGTAATAAGGCCCTATAGTGATAGAAATGATATTTAAGAAGATCCAAGTAACGTTCTAGTGTAAAGAATGTCTATAAAAAAATAATACGTAGAAATACTTTAATCTTAAAATTAATTTTTAAAAATTAATAACATTTGTTGAGGAAATTTCCGATAAATTTACTCATTAAATAATTATTAACATTTAATTGACTAATAAAAAATATCGTTAATTGCATTAAATTCTTAACCAAATGCACGGCTGGTGGAATCTCCATTTTAAATGTAAAAATTACAATTTTCAAACCTAATTATTTGATTAAATCCCGAAAACCTACTATTATAATTTTTTTATTAATTAATAGGCTACGTAGATTAAATTTATAAATTTTTAGGAAGTTTTAAAAATTTGACTACTTCGCTAAAGGCCACTCTCTAGTAGAAGCATCTAGCATAGAAATGTCGCGACAAGTTTATCGATTCCCGATACCACGTTCCCTGTCTTCTATATTTCATCATCCGTCATATGCTAAAGTAGCAAAGAACAATTCCTAAAAAATGGTTTGAGTAAATGGTAAGCATTTGTTTATAATTTTATATTTAATTATTTAAAATCATTGGTCTAATTTTTATCAACATCTTAAAAAGTATTGTTGCTAAGTTTAAGTGATGATTGATCTCTAATACCAATTTTATTAAGTACAGTATAACTATTTCCAGTATGTTTAACCCTTGGGTCTTATTACCCCACCTATGTAAAATAACGCCTATTCGTAAGGTTTTTCAAAAAGTTCAATTTTGTGTTTGTTTATGCTGAAAATTACCATTACTCCATTATATTTAATGGCTAATGTATTGAAATAAAGATTAATGATACATTTCGATAATTAAATGCAATATTTTGGATTTTTTTCAAAATCTCCCTTAGCTAGGCCTTATTACCCACCGGTACCTTAGTTCTTTTTCTCAATGAAAAATCTCTAAGAATTCTCCCGTGAAAAATTTTCTGATTTATATATAGCTTCTTCTGAGCTATGAAAAAATTCAAATTTGATTTTTCATTGTTATTCCGTAATCTATAAGACATAACAAAGGATACTTACATAAATTCCTTTAGATAACGCAGTTGTGCTTGTTATAAAAACAAAGCCTTGTTTTTGGTTATATTCTTATATCATTAAACCGATCCTTACATATGAATGATTTTGCAACAGGACGGATAGAAGGAAATCCTATCTTACTACAAAAGCGAGTCTCTAAACATTATAACTGTTCCTAACTGTTCCACGTCATTATAGCACAAAGATTTTCATAATATTATGCCAACATTTTCAATGTATCCCTTCAAGGCATCTAAAATGTAATTGTCCATCATTTTTATATTAACAATCTTGTGACATTTTTTTACAATCTTGAAGATATCTTCAGCTTATTAATATTATTTTATATCCGTGAGAAAACTTTTCGGCAGCTATTATACGGAGAGAAATTTATAGGAACCTTTCCAAAAATTATGGAAATGGTTCCTACCCGTACAAAAAAAATTTTGGTTCCGGATGAATTTCCGGATGAACTTCAGATTGTGAAACAAATATGAATTTCATAATGAATTTCATCTGGAATTCCAGATGAATTTCATGATGAATTTGAAACAAATAGTATATGAAACTTAATTTTTTTAATTTGTAAAAAAATATTTGGAGAAAGTTATATTGGAAATTTTAGTGTAACTTACGCTGACTCATTATTTACGATTCTTAAACTTCTATCTGGATAAATTTTTTTGAGTAAAAGAACACAATATTCAGAACAATAATTCGAAATTCATCATGAAAGTCAGCTGGAATTCCAGATGAATTCCATGATGAATTTGAATCACTTTGTATATGAAACTTAATTTTTTTAATTTGTGAAATAATATTTGGAGACAGTTATATTGGAATTTTTAGCTTTATTTACACTGGTTCAACATTTGCAATTCTATAACGTCTATTCGGATAAATTTTTTGGAGTAGAAAAACAAAATGTAAAATAATAATTCTTTCATGATGAATTTCGTGATATTATTCTGAATTTTGTGTTCTTCTACTCCAAAAAATTTATCCGAAAAGACGTTATAGAATTGCAAATGTTGAACCAGTGTAAATAAAGCTAAAAATTCCAATATAACTGTCTCCAAATATTATTTCACAAATTAAAAAAATTAAGTTTAAATTCATATACAAAGTGATTCAAATTCATCATGAAATTCATCTGAAATTCCAGATGAAATTCATTATGAAATTCATATTTGTTTCACAATCTGAAGTTCATCCAGAAATTCATCCGGAACCAAAATTTTTTTTGTACGGGAAATTTCTATTGTAATTTTACAAGAAATTTATTGGAAGCTAATAGCTATTGTGCAATAACCGGCCACTTAAAGGTTAATTGTTTATAATTTTGTAATAATTTACTCAAAGAGGTTTGGTATTTACTTCCACAATTATCTCATTTAATTAGGAACAATTGGTTTTTTTGGAAATGTTGGTTAATTAACGAGAATTCCACCGCAGGACTTATATATATATATATATAATATAAAAGGATCTATCGCTAGTCTTTGGTTAAACGAAACAGCTCAGGCTGGAATCATTTATCATCAATTCATCACATATTTCTGTTAGTATTAATAATAATAATAATTAATAATTGCCGTTTGATTTAATTAATTATATATATATATTCAAAAATTCCGATATGAGGACCAATGCAAAAGGTCGATTTCTATGAAATCTACCTAAAAATCAACAAACAAAAGTAGTTATTAATTTAAAAACTATTTTTTATTAAATGTACAAAAACTTTACAGGTCACTAAAAATACTCCAACCCTTCCGAAGCTTCTGAACGATATTCGACAGCTCTTTTTTAATATTTTGCAGCGTAATAAACTTGAGATGAACTCTTGCGAGATTCTTTATCCCTTTTGAAGCAGCAAAATCTCTTTTTACGTTTGTTTTTGATTCCAATGATTCCGAGCTGAGCACAGTGCCATTATCAGCAACAATCCCGCTGATCCGCTCATTAATTTGACCACCATTAACATCCTTTTCCTGAACAAAGTGATCAATAGCCATAGAATTATTTTGAGAATTGGAAACTGCAATCGTTCTAACAACTGCTTTAGTTTCTCCGCCGCAGATAGTTGATACTGATTGGTCGAAAGAAGTCCAGTTGTTCCTGTTGATTTCCGCAACACAGTGCTCAAAAGTTACAAAAGTCTCGCCTTCCTTAGTCTCCTTTGAATGTTGAACGGTTATACTTCCGTCACTGTTCCCAGTCTCTATTGTTCGATGAATTTCTGTACCATTGGGTTTAAAGTTCAAAACAGTGTGCTCTGTGTTATCATAATTATCGTATCTTCTCTCGACAATTTTATCCCAACTTGGATCGGAACTGTTCGTTGAATAATCAATGTATCGACGACCTTCTTTGGAGTTAATTCTTATTTTATTGACGGAACTCACTATACCGTGCTCAGAACTATTGAAGAAGTGATCGCTGATGAATTCCTTGTTCGAAATATTTAATTTTGCCAAAGTGCGATCCAAGGTTACGACGCCGTTGTTTGTGGTTGTAATCAAAAGTTTACTGTATACTATTTTCTTGGTAACTTCAATTGTGAACTTTACAGTCCGGTTCACGGTTTCAATTTCTTTCACTGTTTTTGAGGGGGTTTTTATGGAGAATTGGACCTCGAATTTGAATGGGATTTCGCTGGTTTCATCGCAGTCCTTCCAATTATAGGTTTTGCCGTTGGTACCGATGATGATGGCGAAGAGAATAAGTGTGATCTGAAACATGTTGGTCAAGAAAAAATGATGCTTTGCTAATTTTTTATTATTTATTGATTAATTATCCCTGATTAAAAATACTCATTGAAAAGTACTGAAAATTATTAAAAATTTTTTCAATCCATACGGAGATTTTGAAAAATATTAAATGGAATTGAAACTTCGATCATTTGAATACTTTCTTATTCTGATCATGGAATTAAAAAGTATTGAAAATGATTTAATCTTTCATTATTTCAGTATCTTACAATTCCAAAGTGGAATTTAAAAGTATTGAATACTCAATTCTCAAATACTTCAATGTTACTTTATCGGCCTTACGTTAAATAGTAGACAAATCTTTGAAAATGTCTACGGCTAATTTATGTTCTCTAAACCGTCTTACTGCTAAAAAATTCTTGAGTCAATTTTTGCTCAAATTTATCAGTTTTTTTTTCAATTTTTCTCGTAAAACACTGGTTTTACGACGAAATTGTACAAATACTTTTCAATAAGAAATTCATTTTTCTACAAATCAAGTTAGATCAGTTATACCCGTAGAGTTGATTGTTTTCAAGATAAATCTGATTATACATCTTAAAATTCGAAGATTGCGTGAGAAGATTTCTTATTTAAAATACACGTAAACTTTGATTTTCTAAGTGAGTATTGTTAAAAATTTATCTGAATATTGTTACTCTAAAATCTTTCTGTTTGGGGTTAATCTTTTCGACAATGTTCTTTGTCATTATACTTAGGTATTTCTTATTTAAAGTATCAGTGAGTTTGTTAACATATAACAAAACTACCATTTTTTTCTATCTATTTGGATTCTTATGACTTTAATGTATCTGGGCCCTAAACTAATTGCGGGAATTTCCCCGGGCCTCCGGTTCAGTAGTTTTTGCAGTATAACTGGACAAAAAACCGGCTCTCCATTTATTAGTGTAGATTCCGGCTATTTAGGATTAATTGTCGGGGATTTTTTGTCTTGGGGATATTTTGTCGGGGACATTTTGTCGGGGGATCAAAAATCATGGAACCAAATAATTATGTTTGGTAGATTTTGAGAAATCTTATAAATTTTTTTGGCAGTAACTTTTAAACTAGTTTATCAATCGAATTCAAAAACTCGTCAGCTTATAACCTCAAAAAAACAACATTGATTGCCGCAAAATGCATCAAAATCGGGTCATTCGTTCAAAAAAAAAATCGTTTCCGAAAAATTGAAAAAAAAAGTGTTTTCCCGATGTAACTTCAAAATTTCTTCTTGGATCATTCAGCGAGCAATAAATAATTCTTTTGTTTTTATGAAACTGCGTCGGACGCCGCAAATCTCATCAAAATTGGTCAATTCGTTCGTGAGATACAGTACAACCTCCCGAGAAAAAATTTTTCTATATAATCATATATAATTGTATATAATCATATATGATTATATATGGAATTGTGTATGAGATTATATATAATCATATATAATTATATATTACTATATATGGAGCAATATACAGCTATGCAAGATTGTACATAGTCTCATATATAATTATATATGCTTATATATGATTAACATATATAAAAATTTTTTCTTTGAAAAAAAATTTTTTTTTGGTAATTACGAAAAGTGTAAAATGATGTTTATAATTACGTTTACATAATTCTGAAATACAAAATTTGTCACATTTTCTATGAGATGTTTTGTCTGCTCTGCTACTACGTAATAGTAAAATCATTATTTATTTTATTATTTAAATAAGTGTTATATTATAATGAAATTCGGTAAGATAAATAAATTATGAATTATGACTATCCAAATATATTATAAAATCAATTTTTATATTATATTTAACATAAACTCTTATGATGCATTAAGTAGATCATAGAATCATTATTGTCTAAGACAGCAGCACAGCAGACAGAAACTTCAAGACGCACGGAGATCACCAAAGTTGAGCCGCATTGAGTAGGGTTAGTAGTTGGATGGGTGACCGCTGGTGTTATAGCAGTAAAATTATATACTGACATTTTTTTTTGCATTTTAATTATTTTTAGAGAATTGCGTAGGACCATATTAAATACTCTATCCATAAAATTAACCCAATAATTAATTAGATGTGATAAATATATAATTAAACATTGTTATATATAATTATATATAGCCAATTTATATATAAATATATATAATTATTTATAAATATTTTTTCTCGGGGAGATTATTTTCTTTATAATACCTGATATTTTTACTTAAAATTATTTATTTTAATTATTTTGATTTATTTTGAGTAAAAAAGTTAGGTTATACGGTAAAATGGTGACACGACAAAATCTCCCCGATAAAATCTAATTTTAAATAATAATATTATTATTCCTGACAGTTGTGATGGTATTTTTCGTGTAAATATACACAAAAAATCATGATAAAAGGGCACAACGAGATTTTGAAGCGTATTTTGTCGGGGGAGATTTCGTGGTGCAACCGGTAAAATTATTTAAAAAATTAATTTCTTCAATACCAATAAACGATTTATTGCGAAGCAATAAATCATTTGTTAATACTAAATATTTATTTGGTGGCAATGGCTTTTAATAAATTATTTAGTGACTATTACTAAATATTTGGTAATTAAAGGTTTGTTATTAAATCATTTAGTAATTATTACTAAATTTTATTAGATAATTATTTGATAAAAATACCGCGTATTGTTATCATAGCAATATCATTTTTTTTTTTTCACTACAATAAATATTTGTTTAAATATTTGAATGATTTTTCCTATAAATTTGAAGTAAAAAAATTTTTAATGTAACCTAATACTTTGTACTGTAATAAAAATTAACTTAAAAGCCATCAGTAAACGTCAAGAGCATTTCTAAAGTTAAAAATCTAATTATCTAAAAATAACTTCAATTGTAGGAAATTTTCCGACGTATTTTATTGAAAATTTTGTTAAAACCGCTGCTCTGCGGTCCGTAATTTTATCATCACTATTACTGGCCACAAATGACCATTTTTAATTTTATTTAACTTGCTGAATCGAGGACGTACAAATGAATAAGCTCGAGATATAAAAAAGCCAACAGACTTTATTCTAGACCGCTAAAAGGTAGCAAGATTCCACGCAGCGAGTACGAGGGAAAATGTAATAAAATAATAAAAAAAATGACAGTTATGCCACGAATGGTCGACAGTATAAATTGTCGTCATAACAGTGAGCCTGTAGATTACATGGTGAAGCTGTCTCCTAAAAATTTCGAGACCTTCATTTTATTTTATGTTTTATTTTTTCCATCTACATTTTTCGTCCTATATTCTTTAGATTCTCGTGAAAAAATAAACAACCAGAAAAAAGGTCAAAAGGAAATATTGATTCCCAGATGCTCTTGAATGCGAGGAACGTGCACAAAGAAAGGACAAGAAAAGAAGGTTGGGAGATATCACTGGGGTACTGAACTGCAGGCTGATAAATTATTTGGTGGAGTGTAGTGCTTAAATATAATAGTACTACAAAATAATTAATTACTATTGACAAATAAGTGGGAAGAAAATTTAAAAATTACTAACTTGTAAAAAAATTGTAAGTCGAACTTATTTTCTTGGAAAATTCTCAGATACGTCAAGTAGAACTGTAACAAAAAATATTAAAAAATTGAATCAGTATAATAATAATAATAATTATAATGATGATGATGATAAGGGACATCATTCAAAACTACTATTTTTCTCATTAACACTGTGAAATATTGTTCTATTCATAAAAGTAAAAATTCTTTTAAAATTCCGGCCTTCAACTTTAATTTTAAGTACTTAAGTACTCTTTTATGCCTCTTTTACGTTTTTTTTTAACTTCCCACTACGAAAATTAAAGATTTTTATTTTTAAAGTACCTACGTACTTTAAGTAACATTACCCCTTTACTTTTTACAACTTCGTCTGGTTTTGACTTATCATATTAATGAAAACAATTCTTTGTTTAAAAAAATTCCAAAGTGAAAAAAAAAGTATCCTTGTGATAATAATGCACTTTACTTTCTTAAATATTGTCGTTTTCGAAGATATAAGCTCATCCTAATGTTACAATTATCAAGAGCTTTCATTTGAGTACTCACATGCATTTTCATATATTTTTCATATATACATATATAATATATATAAATATATGAAAAATTTATGTGGGTACTCAAATGGAAGGTCTCTATGAGTGTAACATCAAAATGAGCTTATATCTTTAAAAATGTCAATAGTTGACAAGATACATGGTCATTTTTTAATTATTGACATTTTTAAAGATATAAGCTCATCCCGATGTTACACTCATCAAAAGCTTTCATTTGAGTACCCACATGGTATTTTTTATATATTTTATATATATATGATATTTGTGGAATATGTAAATATATATAAATATATGAAAAATTGATGTGGGTATTCAAATGAAAGGTCTCGATGAGCGTAACATCAGGATGAGCTTATATCTTTGAATATGTCAATAGTTCTCAAAATACAAGGTCATTTCTTAATTATGTGTCTAGAGATAGAGCATTTTTGAATGCAGCCTAAATACTTATAATAAATTGACTATCGGTGAGAATAATATGAAACCTTGAAAAGGCACAAATTCAAGTCAAGACCTTTGCAATTACACAAAATTTCACTAAAAAAAACCTATTTTATCATATAACTATCCTAGAGACAAAATTTTTCTTATTCTCTTAACAATATAGATAATTAGGCCAATTATATTAAATTTCATCGTGGAATCAAAAGAAATTCTGCTGATGTTATCATTAACCAATTCCACCAGTTCCTTATAACTCATCAGCTCTAATATGCTCTATTTGGCTAATTTCAATTTCTTTCCAACTCTATCTAATCGATGAGTTGCAAAAGACTTCCCTTTCAGCGGCCTTTTTAACATCTTAATCCCTTCAAAAGACTAAGAAATACATCATCCTCTAAAAATTGTTTTTTTCTGGTAATTATCGGCCTGTTATTAATGTCCTGAAATTAATCAACGGACACAGCATTAATCTTGAATCTTTTGAAACTGTAGCACCTCGAGGGCTTCTAAGAAGTCTTCGCTTCTGCAGAATATTCACTAAGAACACTGTCAAGATTGTATATATATATATATAATGTTCTAAAAATACTTTAAGGACCATAAATAAATCAAGGAGTCTTATCACTAGAATGTTCCAGGTAAAATCATCCTGGATGATCATACACAATATTTTAGTGTCAATCATCGAGGATTGCCGAGAATAGACCGAAGTCCGCATCGATTACGAAGATCATAAAACTTCGAGTTATGTATCATTTGTAATGGCAAGCTTCCAACCTGCTTTCAAACCAGCTGAGCACTTTCACGTCGGTTTGATTCTGTTGATACTATTTTATTTATTCAACCAGTTAAGTGATCTTCGGAGCTTTGCAATTCAAAACTTTAATAAAATTGAGACAAACATTTACTTTCCTCCGTTAATATAATATAAAAATACCAAAAAAAGAAAAATCATTGACAAAAACAAATTGACAATAGGGATGTGTCATCATCACAAAATTTGTTTCTAATTCAAGAAACTTGGTACTTGCACCCATGTTCTTGTCTGCTAACAGACAATTCGCTTGTCATCCTCGCTTCCATACGATACGAGGGTTCATCCCTTGTCAGTCACCTCGACAAATATGCCGTGATCGATAACAAATGAGAGTTCCGAGCAAATTTAATATCGACTCTAAACCCAGTGATGTTTTAAATAAATAACTTATTTAGACAATGTTACCCTTGAAACCCGTCAAAAGAAATTTTTAACGAGTGGCAATTAGCTTGAGTTTACAGAGGTAACATACATGTTTGCGTGAGTATGAATATCTAGTAGACGGCAGTGAACGCGGGAGTTCATACGAGTACTCATATGAAGTGCACTTTATGCCAAAGCAACCGCTGCAACCGTTTGTCGGAAATTGCTCTTACACATGTCGCAATTTTCGCTGAAAAATTCGATTTCAAGAAGCAATAACTTTTCTATGAAAATTTTCCTCGGTAAAGTTATGCAATGTTGGATTTTCGTGATACGTTACACTTGTCAGTTGATACAAATTGGTAGCAGATTGAACTTATCCTTCAACGTGATTGCAGAGAGAAAAATAGTCAGCAGAATTATAATGTCACAAGTATAAAAATATTTTTTTGTAGTTACTCGAATTATGCAATAGTTTAAGTAAATATTGATAAATAGTTACATCGACTATATTTTAACAAATATTTTTCTGTTATCGTGTTAAACAAAAAATTATTAGACTGAAAGGTTGTTACGGACGATGTCTCAGATAGCTTAACTGTCCGAGCCGTTGGTGCGTAACCAAAAGATCCGGGTTCGATTCCCGGTCCGGGCTGTCCGAATTATTTTTCTGCTTTCTGAGTTAAAGTTAATCAAGATGACTTTTCAGCCGATATTTAACTAAAAATAGTTTAAGTAACTATTGGGGTTCAATATAATAAATAATTTTAGGTATAAAATCTTCAATTAAATAAATTTTATTTAATTAGTTCAGTGTCTATTCTTGAAAATGTTCGACCAACTTGAAATTTTTAATTGTAACCTCAATGAATTCTAAAACTCTGATTAAAAACTTTTTCTACAGTCTCTATAATGTTTCCGAAAAAAAAAAAAAAAAAATGCATGTAACATGTTAGCAGAATAATAACGTATCATGTAGCTTGGTGCAGCAGAACACAAGCAAAAAACATGCTTAACAATTATTTCAAGGGAAACTACTGGATTGCTCAAAGAAAAAAAAAAAAACGCGTTTTATTTGAACTACATGCGGCATGGTAAGAGATGTGGAAAGTTTGTGGCTGGATGCACGTTTTATGAAAGTCGACGCTTGAAAGGTGAGAAAAACATTTTCTCTTAACATTATAACTATTACATCCATAATCATAATCATAATCATAGTATCATGGAATAAACAATGCTCCTTGTTCGAAGAAACCACAAACTTGGAATTAGTTTTCACACTGACGTAGGATTCTTAATTGACATGTCAAAGCGAATAGAACAAGTTTACGAAGTTTAAGTACGTGTTACGAAACTCTAACCCCAATATCTCATCCAGCTCAATTCTTTATCTGCTTATCTTCATTTTTATCTTTCTCTCAGCTGCATATATAGCAGCGAAATATTAAATCAGTCATTTTTATGTATCCCTTAAAAATTACATTTTCATACATACGTGCTCCTATTTATAAACTAAATTTGCAAAGCAATATATCTTCCTACGAAATCATTCATCTTGTAAGATGAGTATGTTTTAGTAAAAAATTTTTAGTCATTTATTTGGGAGAAAAAAATATTTTTTACCGATTAATATTATTTGTTACAGTTTAATAAATCATTTTTTTATTCTAAATAAATTACATTAATATAAACAAAGCCTTATTATATCAAAATAAATATTTGTTTCTACCAAATAATATTTAGTAGTAGTTTGGTAAGTATTGTCGGTAGATGGCTATGCTTTAATTCCAATGTCATACATAACCTATTAACTGACTCAGATTATTTTATTGAGCTCGATTTTGGGAGATTTATCTTCCCTTTGAAAACACACATACGTCCCAAATGGCTTATATGTAATTTCTCAGTGGAGTTTAGTTTAAATTTGTTCAATTAGTCTATTATTGATATGTTAAAAAGTTGTTTAATTTTAAATTTTATAAATGTCTCAAATAAAAAATTATAATTTAATGAGATTATTTTCTTTATAATACCTTATATTTTTACTTAAAATTATTTATTTTAATTATTTCATGCCTTAGCGCGAAGCGCGCAAGTATGCTCTACTCTCGCCTAAAAATCATGATTTCGATTAAAACGTGCTTTTCATATAATTTAAACGAAAAAAATTATGGATAAAAAGCACACGGAGAGAAAAGAATAGATCTGATTCCAATGTAGAATGATAATCATTCCTATGTTACATAGAAATGAGGATTTTTTAGCGATGAGAGTCAAGTGGCAAAGTAATCCCCCCCATTCTAAATGGTAACGTTGGCTATGCTAGCATAGGAATGATTACCATTCTACATTGACGAGCGGACTATGTAAATGGACGAAATTACAATTTTACCTAGCAATATTTGCTATGTTATTTATGTAACATTTAGTGAATAAGGTTATGATAGAATCCGTAAATCAGGTTATTTAAAATACACATACATAAATTAAATTAATTCATTGAAATAATTAAATGAGCACTTATAATGAAATATAATTTCCTGATTGAAAATTAATAATAATTAAATTAATTAAAATGCTTTGTAATAAACAATCAATAATTTATTTATTAGAATTACATTTTGGCCAATTATTATTTAAATGTTCAAATACTTACACTTCGATCAACCATTATTTACTTTTTATTAAAATCAATTTCTTAATTTAGTTTGTAGATTTAATAAATTTTTTACACAAAATAATAAAATCATAAACAAAGGAGATGACGCCAACTTTCGCACATACATAAACACATACACGTATGTTACTGCGCAAACTTTCGCGCATACTATAGCATGTATATTTATTAAACTGTAGGGACAGCTATTCTAGCATGGGACTCATTATCAGTCTACATAGCTCTGATTCCCGTGCAGACTAGCGATATTTACCATTTCACTCGTTTCAATGTAGCATAGTAATCATTACCAGAAAAATGGTAATGTATCCTATTCTACATAGCATCATTTACCATTTTACTGAAAATGAGCCTGGTTACCATGTAGAATGGTAATAATTACTATTCTTTTCTCTCCGTGCAAATTGAAATAAATAATAGTAACTACAGAACACGTTAAAAAAATTTTCTTATCGATTAAATAAGATTTCTCAGAAAAAACTCGTTTTTCTGATGAATTAAATGAATAAGAGCGTGGTATTCACGGGAGCTATGGGCTTGATAACATCACAACTTTCTCAAAAATCACTTTCACGATTTAATTTTTTTTTTGTTTTATTCCTGAGGAAGTTTATCAAAACCCTTGTGAAAATTGCGTGTCAAAATAATTCCGTTTCGATACAGTTAATATTTTTCGATTGTCAGTTCGGTGACTTTTTCTGCGATTTCGCCAGCCATATATATTATTTTTCATAAACAGAATTGAAATAACTATAAACAAGCAGAAACTATACATACATGATGGTATAATAACTAACTGTTTTATCATTTGTTAAAATTTTTCTTTAGTTCGACCTACAGAGGGGATTATACTACTCGCGGGAAAATTCAAATTAAAAACGAATAATTTTTGTTATGATCTAAATAATTTATGTATGACATGAGCGCTTAAGGCATGCTCATTTGGATTTTCCAAACTTTTTTGATTTATTTTAAGTAAAAAAGTTAGGTTATACCGTAAAATTAGTTAAAAAATTAATTTCTTTAATATCAATAAACGATTTATTGCGAAGCAATAAATCATTTGTTAATACTAAATATTTATTTGATGGCAATGAGCTTTAATAAATTATTTAGTAACTATTACTAAATATTTGGTAATTAAAGGTTTGTTACTAAATCTTATTAAATAGAACTAAATTCTCTATCAGTGTATATTACAATCTAAATGAATTTTTAGCAATTTAAAAAAGAAAGGAAGGGTGAAATAGACACATTGTTTTAGTCATACAAGAATACTTACTGAAGTGTATTTTACAGAACATCGGTAGCGAGCATTTAAAAGACTTAATTGTTAATCAAATGGATTTGTTCCAGCTGAAAAGCTTTCATTATATTATTAGCTTGATTTTAAAAAAACTGGAAATGCTACATGATTTGTTTTGTATACGGTTTGTCATCGACGTCCCTTTAAATTCACAGTACAAGTATTCAATTCAACAAATACTATTTTCCTTTTTGCACTCGATAAATGCTTTGTGAGCCGTTTTTATTTATAGAAAAATATAAATATAAATCCAAATGGAGTTTTATCCAGGTTGTCGATGAAAATTTTTATTTTACCTCGCAGAATCATTGGGCTATAATAAATTGATGGAGCATTTAGTTAAAAAAGATTTGGGTTGACTTTATGGTTTGATATGTTAATTGAACTCATCAGTAATAAAGTCATTATAGTCATACTACTTAATTTATTCAACTCAATCTTTATTTTATTGTCGAATAAAGTAAATAAAAAATTATTAGCGTGCAAATTAAAATTTTTAATGTAAATTCAACGACAAAAAATAATAATTTAATTCCAATGCTGTCTAACGTATATTCACAACTTTTGCTGAATAAGCTTTCATTAAGTAGCAGCATATCAGTACAATAACGAGTATAGTAGTGGGGGAAAATAAATAGAGTTGTTTCACGTTGACAGTTTGACTTGCTGGCTGGTTTATAAGACAACAAAATGCATTGTTCGCTCAAGGTATAAAGGATTTATATTTTTTTTTTTTTTGTTAATAATGTGACGTGTGACTTAATAACTAATTAACTAAATAACCTCATTTCTTTGACAATTCATTTAGAGCTTGTAATTAAATGATATTGTTTTCTTTTTTAAGAACCGGAAAAAAATGAAAATAATGAACCTTCTACTTAGTCCTAGTTCAGTAAATTTTAGCATACAGCTCAAAAGTGTTGTTATAAAAATTATTTTGATTTTTCATTGTTATTCCGTAATCTATAAGACATAACAAAGGATACTTACATAAGTTCCTTTAGATAACGCAGTTGTGCTTGTTATAAAAATCAATCCTCTTTTTTGGTTATATTCTTATATCATTAAACCGATCCTTACATATGAATGATTTTGCAACTGGACGGATAGAAGGAAATCCTATCTTACTACAGATTATCATTCTGAGTGTAAATATTTTTATGCATTCACTGAACTCTCTTAAAGATATAAATATTGAAAAGTAATTAAAATACACGGAGAATTTCTTCTATCTAGAGATAGTGCTCTCAAATTAGCATCTAACGGGAACTTGACCTGGCTCGTTTTCCTCTACGATTACCCTTCTTCTTATTTTCTATTTCACTCGAGATTTGCATCTCAGTAATGATTTTCCATCTAGAAACCAGTAGTAGAAGGACTACAAGCTATCTCACTTAGTGCCTTTAAGAATATACAGAGCTTTTTACTCCTTTTCACGGAATTTTACTCTTGGAATATTTCAAGAGAGTTTTCTCAAAACGGTATTTCAGGAAATTGTAGTATTTATTTTTTTTTTATAAGTATAGCTTGTAATTATGACGGGAAATTAATTTTTAAGAAAAAAATTTTATAGTCAGTTAAATTTAGAGAATTGTTTGTTAAAATTAACTGCAAGTACCTGAGACTCACGGAGAATGATAAGAAATAAATCCTCTTGCAAGAATAACTGACTGTATAGAGTTTTTGTGAAATCTAAATGGAGTTAATCCGCTTGACATAAGATTAAGTGCATCTAAAAACTGCTATTAGTTCAAAACGACAATTGTAGATTGATCTAGATGCTTCTAGATGTTTTCTATGACATTGATCAAGATTAGATTGATCTTTATTCCTATAGGAGGCTATTTGATGGTTAACTAAATAGTCGGAATAAATGCCAGACGTTTGTATCTAGTGTGTTTCATAATTATGCAATTATAGCAGCGGGATAAAACTATTTAAAATATAAAATAATAACAAGGTAACTTATTATTATTTACTATTATTATAAACTATAACACTTCAAACGTTGAACTTTATAGTGACCTAGAGTGGTTTTAACTGAGTAAAAGGTCATTCAGCTTGATACTTTAATGAGTTAATTTAGGTAAATTTAATTATTTTAGCGGTCTGTTGAAATTTGAGGTAAGCTATCTTTATCTTCGTTTTGTGATTCTGTATAAAAGATTTTCCAATAATTTGTTAAAAATTCGCTTTTGGAGCTAGGGAAAATTTATGATCGACATCAGGTTAGAAGCTACTGTATAGTTGAAACTGCTGATAGAAACAACGATGCATTTATAAAGTAGCGTGTGAGTGACAAATTAATAATTATTGATAAATAATTATATCGACTATATTTTAATAAATATTTTTCTATCGTGTTAAACAAAAAATTAGCTGACTGAAAGGTTGTTAAGGACGATGTCTCAGATAGCTTAACTGTCCGAGCCGTTGGTGCGTAACCAAAAGATCCGGGTTCGATTCCCGGTCCGGGCTGTCCGAATTATTTTTCTGTTTTCTGAGTCAAAGTTTATCAAAATGACTTTTGAGCCGATATTTAACTAAAAATAGTTTAAGTAACTATTGGGGTTCAATATAATAAATAATTTTAAGTATAAAAACTTTATTAAGTATACTTTTGACCAAAAAATATTTCTCTAAAGTCTTTTTTCTGCGGTTGACATCGATTGTTAAAATAATTACCTCTTTGCGGCCTAATGGCGTAATAACTATTACAAACTTTATAGTTTTTAATTATAATAATATTCCTTCAATTGTAGACCTCTGAATAGTCATAAATGGACGACTACAAAAAAACATTATAGTAATAAAAAAATGGAAGCAAAGAAGATTATCAAGTTAAATTAAAAAAGAAGTTACTAAACTAGTTAAATCAATTCTCATAAAGAAATGAAAAAAAGAGCTTACTCGCATACCTTTCTCCATCTACCACAGCTGTAAGTAAGAGCGTCTTAAGTTTTATAATATAAGTCGGCTTTAGTTGAGAAAAGGATGCCAAATGGTATGAATTTAAGAATTTAAATAATTTAATGCAACTGTACTCAAAGGGTAACTTAACTTACGGTAAACTTAAGTAATTTTTTTTTTCAAGAGCAATAAAATAATTTAGAAATCCCCCGCGGTATTTATCTAGTTAATATTCAGTAGTCCTCGGTATGATAAATTTGGATATTAGTGGCAAGTTATAATGGCTTGCAATACGGTAAATTATTCGATAAATCAATGGAATATTCAGCTTAAGTAAATTACGATGACTGTAATTTGTACCGATTCGATTAATTCAATCTTTAGTGTATCGGATGTACTGCTTATTCATCTGCTATTTTTGACGCTCGTAACTTGAAGCCAAAATAATCAATATGAGGTGGATTTAATAGCGGCATTTTATCGGCTAATTGTTTAAAATTTCTATGGAGAAATTTTCGATAATATAAACTCGCAACCTTGCAGTCACTATTTCATTTGAGTACCCACATGCATTTTGATATATTTTTCATATATACATATATATTATATATATATATATATATATATATATAATATATATGTATATATGAAAAATATATCAAAATGCATGTGGGTACTCAAATGAAATAGTGACTGCAAGGTTGCGAGTTTATATTATCGAAAATTTCTCCATAGAAATTTTAAACAATTAGCCGATAAAATGCCGCTATTAAATCCACCTCATATTGATTATTTTGGCTTCAAGTTACGAGCGTCAAAAATAGCAGATGAATAAGCAGTACATCCGATACACTAAAGATTGAATTAATCGAATCGGTACAAATTACAGTCATCGTAATTTACTTAAGCTGAATATTCCATTGATTTATCGAATAATTTACCGTATTGCAAGCCATTATAACTTGCCACTAATATCCAAATTTATCATACCGAGGACTACTGAATATTAACTAGATAAATACCGCGGGGGATTTCTAAATTATTTTATTGCTCTTGAAAAAAAAAATTACTTAAGTTTACCGTAAGTTAAGTTACCCTTTGAGTACAGTTGCATTAAATTATTTAAATTCTTAAATTCATACCATTTGGCATCCTTTTCTCAACTAAAGCCGACTTATATTATAAAACTTAAGACGCTCTTACTTACAGCTGTGGTAGATGGAGAAAGGTATGCGAGTAAGCTCTTTTTTTCATTTCTTTATGAGAATTGATTTAACTAGTTTAGTAACTTCTTTTTTAATTTAACTTGATAATCTTCTTTGCTTCCATTTTTTTATTACTATAATGTTTTTTTGTAGTCGTCCATTTATGACTATTCAGAGGTCTACAATTGAAGGAATATTATTATAATTAAAAACTATAAAGTTTGTAATAGTTATTACGCCATTAGGCCGCAAAGAGGTAATTATTTTAACAATCGATGTCAACCGCAGAAAAAAGACTTTAGAGAAATATTTTTTGGGTCAAAAGTATACTTAATAAAGTTTTTATACTTAAAATTATTTATTATATTGAACCCCAATAGTTACTTAAACTATTTTTAGTTAAATATCGGCTCAAAAGTCATTTTGATAAACTTTGACTCAGAAAACAGAAAAATAATTCGGACAGCCCGGACCGGGAATCGAACCCGGATCTTTTGGTTACGCACCAACGGCTCGGACAGTTAAGCTATCTGAGACATCGTCCTTAACAACCTTTCAGTCAGCTAATTTTTTGTTTAACACGATAGAAAAATATTTATTAAAATATAGTCGATATAATTATTTATCAATAATTATTAATTTGTCACTCACACGCTACTTTATAAATGCATCGTTGTTTCTATCAGCAGTTTCAACTATACAGTAGCTTCTAACCTGATGTCGATCATAAATTTTCCCTAGCTCCAAAAGCGAATTTTTAACAAATTATTGGAAAATCTTTTATACAGAATCACAAAACGAAGATAAAGATAGCTTACCTCAAATTTCAACAGACCGCTAAAATAATTAAATTTACCTAAATTAACTCATTAAAGTATCAAGCTGAATGACCTTTTACTCAGTTAAAACCACTCTAGGTCACTATAAAGTTCAACGTTTGAAGTGTTATAGTTTATAATAATAGTAAATAATAATAAGTTACCTTGTTATTATTTTATATTTTAAATAGTTTTATCCCGCTGCTATAATTGCATAATTATGAAACACACTAGATACAAACGTCTGGCATTTATTCCGACTATTTAGTTAACCATCAAATAGCCTCCTATAGGAATAAAGATCAATCTAATCTTGATCAATGTCATAGAAAACATCTAGAAGCATCTAGATCAATCTACAATTGTCGTTTTGAACTAATAGCAGTTTTTAGATGCACTTAATCTTATGTCAAGCGGATTAACTCCATTTAGATTTCACAAAAACTCTATACAGTCAGTTATTCTTGCAAGAGGATTTATTTCTTATCATTCTCCGTGAGTCTCAGGTACTTGCAGTTAATTTTAACAAACAATTCTCTAAATTTAACTGACTATAAAATTTTTTTCTTAAAAATTAATTTCCCGTCATAATTACAAGCTATACTTATAAAAAAAAAAATAAATACTACAATTTCCTGAAATACCGTTTTGAGAAAACTCTCTTGAAATATTCCAAGAGTAAAATTCCGTGAAAAGGAGTAAAAAGCTCTGTATATTCTTAAAGGCACTAAGTGAGATAGCTTGTAGTCCTTCTACTACTGGTTTCTAGATGGAAAATCATTACTGAGATGCAAATCTCGAGTGAAATAGAAAATAAGAAGAAGGGTAATCGTAGAGGAAAACGAGCCAGGTCAAGTTCCCGTTAGATGCTAATTTGAGAGCACTATCTCTAGATAGAAGAAATTCTCCGTGTATTTTAATTACTTTTCAATATTTATATCTTTAAGAGAGTTCAGTGAATGCATAAAAATATTTACACTCAGAATGATAATCTGTAGTAAGATAGGATTTCCTTCTATCCGTCCAGTTGCAAAATCATTCATATGTAAGGATCGGTTTAATGATATAAGAATATAACCAAAAAAGAGGATTGATTTTTATAACAAGCACAACTGCGTTATCTAAAGGAACTTATGTAAGTATCCTTTGTTATGTCTTATAGATTACGGAATAACAATGAAAAATCAAATCTGAATTTTTTCATAGCTTAGAAGAAGCTATATATAAATCAGAAAATTTTTCACGGGAGAATTCTTAGAGATTTTTCATTGAGAAAAAGAACTAAGGTACCGGCGGGTAATAAGGCCTAGCTAAGGGAGGTTTTGAAAAAAATCCAAAATATTGCATTCAATTATCGAAATGTATCATTAATCTTTATTTCAATACATTAGCCATTAAATATAATGGAGTAATGGTAATTTTCAGCATAAACAAACACAAAATTGAACTTTTTGAAAAACCTTACGAATAGGCGTTATTTTACATAGGTGGGGTAATAAGGCCCAAGGGTTAAACATACTGGAAATAGTTATACTGTACTTAATAAAATTGGTATTAGAGATCAATCATCACTTAAATTTAGCAACAATACTTTTTAAGATGTTGATAAAAATTAGATCAATGATTTTAAATAATTAAATATAAAATTATAAACAAATGCTTACCATTTACTCAAACCATTTTTTAGGAATTGTTCTTTGCTACTTTAGCATATGACGGATGATGAAATATAGAAGACAGGGAACGTGGTATCGGGAATCGATAAACTTGTCGCGACATTTCTATGCTAGATGATTCTACTAGAGAGTGGCCTTTAGCGAAGTAGTCAAATTTTTAAAACTTCCTAAAAATTTGTAAATTCAATCTACGTAGCCTATTAATTAATAAAAAAATTATAACAGTAGGTTTTCGGGGGTTAATCAAATAATTAGGATTGAAAATTGTAATTTTTACATGTAAAATGGAGACTCCACCAGCCGTGTATTTGGTTAAGAATTTAATGCAATAAACGATTTAAAAAAAATTTTATTTTCATTGAATTTGATTGAAAAAATAATAAGCTAAAGATTAAAACAATAAAAAAGTAGCTTTCCGAAGGTATTACGGAGATATTTTATATTTTTTATGAAAAATCACTCGGACACTTGCGTTGTTTAAAGTCGTGTATTTGACTTGGCAACACCGCTTGCTTAGTTACCCAAAGCATCCCTTGTGGAAATTTTTCGGACTTTTTTCAGAAAAAAACTTCTAAAGACTTTTAAAGACTTTTTCAGAGTTTTCGAGGTTTTTTGAGAAAAAAGTCCGAAAAATTTTCATAAGGGATAAGTAACCAAAGGTTTTTTAAATGCTAGAACATCTTAGTCATTTTAGTTAGACAGTAAACATAAATAAATTTGAAGGTTAGGAACACTCTTTTTGTGTTGTCAAGTGTATACCGGTAATTCAGAGTGCTATATTTTTTATTAGTCAATTAAATGTTAATAATTATTTAATGATCTAATTTTTCATAATTCATGTTAATATCGGGCGCAGACTTATTGTCAATGATTAACTCTATTTATGCATGTATTCGTCGGGTATAACAGCCGCTAATTTATTTTAATTACAACATGATCCTGGGAAGTAAAGGTTGAATATAGATCTGCGTACATGCGCCGAAGACAAGACGCCATCTGGCTCTACAACAAATTGTTGGTGTAGCGGGTGTGAATGGCCATTGGTTCAATGTTCGCTTGTTACCCTATCATATGAAAATTTTACCAATTTGGAGTAATAAATGACCGGGCGACCACCTTGGTACCGCGTTAGATGAGATTAATGTTCTCTTGGCCAGAATTCAACGTTATGGTAATAACAAGCCCAATCTTGGCGCTGCCCGACCACAAACTTGGATCGTTGTCTCCGGAAATTGTTTTACCGATCCACCCAAAAAATAAAATTAATCTTGGTCAGCTAACATTGGATCTCTATAATATATATCCTAGGTGTCAACTTTTGGGTGGTTAAATTTAATTATTTTTTTATTTGTTCCAACTAAAGTATGAAAAATGCTATTTCAAGAACATGTAGGACAGGTGAATATTTAAATTTTACGTTTTTTGACCAAGTAATTATTGAATAAAAAATCATTAAACTTGTGAGGAGTACGTAAATAATAGTCCTCCGTAAATTGATTCTATTTTTAAAGTTAATCATTGAAAAAAAATAACTAAATGATAAATAAATAGGTAGTGTTCGCTTATAAAACTGCCTTATCTCAGGACCCATCACATATTCAACTAAATAAATTTTACTATAAAGAAATTACTAATAAACGTACAACCAATATAATCGGAGAGATTGATTTAATTTTGTTGGTTATTCTTTATTTTAGTTTAGATTACTTACAAGCCAGAATTATTAAAATCCAGCTAGGTTAGGGTAGAAAACTAATTATCAACAAAAAATTTCATTTACTATATTTTGATGTAGGCCTTAAGAGAGTGCCAAAAGTTAATTATCTAGTTTTATTTTTTTAACCAGTGTTTAGAGTATTTACAGTCAGTCTGATAACCTCCTTCAGTGGATTTTACATGTGTTTCAAATAAACAAACCGATATATTCAATTGGCATTTGTTGTAACTGGTCCAGACTGAATTACCGACATTAGACTGTACTATATGTTCTTAATGTTAATTGTTAAAAATAAAAGAGCTCGATAAATTTATTTCTAGTTTAATTTATAATTCCTTCATTGATAATAACGAGGAACAACAATATCATATGATTTTTCTGTTTAACTTATTTTTATAAGTGTTTCGGATTTATTTCTTTATAATTTTAAGCAAAGTATTTTTTAAATGTTTTAAAATTGGTATTTTATTTTAACATCTATTTTTCGATGACTAGATAAGTATTTGAGGAAGCATAAAAGCCTATAATTTTTTTATTTTTTTAAGATCAATTTAATTATATTTTTAAGTATAATACCAGAAACAATAATTTCCTGTAAATTCAATTTTTTTTCAATATTATATTCTTACAAAATAATTACATTGACTCTCAAATAAATTTTTTTAATACTTTATAATTTTTTAAATGTTTCTCTGTCTAAAAACTACAGAATTTATTAAAAAATGCAGATATAATGTGATATCCCCGTGAAAAAAAATATATTAAAAATCTATAAAAAATATATAAATTATGGATGTTTCAAATATATTCAAAATATATTTTTTTTATATTTTTAGCTATGTATTTTTTATCTATTTTAAGATATACCTTGAATTTATCTAAAATATAATTGAAAAAAAAGGTGATTTTCAGGAATGTTTTTGACAGGGAAAATAAAGGAATTTGGGAATCGGATTTTTTTTATTTTATTAAGGGTACATTAAAGATTATTACCCTAAATTTTTATTAAAAACTATTTTATTATTACAAAGTTATTAACAATCTCGTCGAGCACTGGAGAAAATTTCCCCCCTCCACGGTCGTTTCGATAACTCAAAAACAAATCATCTGAAATTAAAAACTCAAATTGCTTTTTAATCAGGAAGGATGTAGTTATCGTCGCACGTAAGGAATTAAAAAAATTTTTATTTTAAAGATTTTTTTAGCCGGGTTAAAACAAAAAAAAAACAGTAAGAATAGTGAGAAAATTTTCAATCAGTCGCCATTTTTCTCCCTATTCTCACCGTTTTTTTTTTTTTTTTTTTTTTGTTTTAACCCGGCTAAAAAAATCTTTAAAGTAAAAATTTTTTTAATTCCATACGTACGACGATAACTACATCCTTACTGATTAAAAAGCAGTTTGGATTTTTATTTTCAGATGATCCGTTTTTGAGTTATCGAACCGACCATGGAGGGGGAAATTTTTTCTAGTGCTCTACGAGATTGTTAATAACTTTGTAATAATTAAATATTTTTTAATAAAAATTTAGCGTAATCATCTTTAATGTACCCTTAGTAAAATAAAAAAAATCCGATACCCAAATTCCTTTATTTTCCCTGTCAAAAAAATTCCCGAAAATCACCTCCTTTCTTCGATCGTCACAGTGGTGTTCCCCCTTAAATATTAAAAATATATTTACTATACATAATTTATATATATATTTATGTATTTTTTATAGATTTTTAATATATTTAAAATATATTTTTTTCATGGGGGATATAGGTTATAGTATACATAATTTTTGAATATATCACGTAGGCACTCTTACATTGTATCTAGAAGACTCCATGAGTAACAACCATGATTAATATCTTCTATACTTTGTGCCACATAGTATACTTATCATAATTTTCCAGACGGTTAATTATAAATATATGTTATTATATTTATTTATCAGATATAAAATAAAGTCAGTCGTTAATAATTATTAACAGTTTTTAATTATTGTTTTTAGTGTTAAAATTGCAATAAATTAAAAAAACTTAAGTTAATTTTTAGGTTGTTAGATGCCACGTGGGAACTTTCTATAGTAAATTTAGAAGGTGGGGGTAGTCTGTGACGTAGCAGCGCGGCGCTGTATACCTCTGCCGGCCTATATAGACTGTATGATGTATGCTATAGTCATAACTAGTTGACCAGCCATCGAGTGAACAACGTGTCTGTTACTAAGTTATTTCCAAATTTTATCCACCACATTATTTATTATTTTTACTAATAATTTAATCTCAGTTAAGTGTTTATTGTATTTAAATATATATATAAATTATAAATTTGTTTTTTTATTTATTAAAATCTGTTTAATTGTGTTAATTAGTAGTAAGAAGCTAAATCAGTGTTTCCTAACCTCAATTCCGACCACGTGTTAATAAATAATTAATTTGTTTTAAATAATAATTATAATTTTTTTTTAAATGGAAAACATTGACGTCAGGGCTTTTAATGAAAAAATAATGGAGTCGATTGCGTTTCTAGATTGTAATATTGATATTAATAAAAATCCTCCAACTCCGGGAAAAATTATTTTACAGTACTTCCCGGAGGATTATATTAAGTTTAATCAGCCCTGTCGACAACTATTTATTATAGAGGAGAATGAAACGACGGAGGGGCAACCCGGACAGGACCAAGAAGTAGAGGAGAATCCCGGGAATAACCAAGAAGAAGAAGTCATTGTTGTCCAACCTGCGCGGATAGACCGAGTTTCTCAGAAGAGAAACTTTAGTGTTTTACCGCGGGAAACTCGTCCGATTGCTATTCCGAAATTTCGGAATGTAAATAGAGGAGTTTTTTTTGAAAACAGTGAAATTAAAAAGGCTCAAACTAGTGGCAAAAAAAATATACGCCAGGAAAGAAGAACAGGTCAAAATTTGGACCCGATGGAAGATAAACTCAAAGGAGTTTTGGAACAATTGAAGAGTCGCCCGAAGAAGGATGTCAACCAGGGGAAAAGGAAAACGATGGTTATTGATGTCATTCAGCCAAGTTCAAAAAAAAGAAGGGTTAATAGACAATAAGTTAATTAATTTCTTTTTTTTTCAGCTTCTTTTTAAGATCTAGTTTTAATATAATTTTATTTTTATTTCTATGTTATTTTTTATTTAATTATTTTTATGTTAGTTTAAGGATTAAATTATAGTTATTAAATATTATGGTGAAGGGTATAGAAATTTAAGATTAATTTTAAAAAATTAAATGCCGACCGGGTGGTTGGCCTTTAGTGATATTTCTTTTTTGTGATATTGCTTTGATATTATCCAATAAAGAAATGTTCCTATTGGACATCCCTACTAAGGCATTTCTGGAGTTAACATATTTTAAATATTTAAATTTGTTTTTAATAAAAATAATATATAAACAAATATTAATATTAAATAGATTCAATCAAAAGAAAATATTTATTTTATTTATCCAATGAAATGGAATGATCTATATTATGTTGATGTTGATCTGTATCGTTAAAGCAGTACGACTACGGAAAGGCGTTTACTTTAGCAGTGGATCTCGGTCAAAACGTAACAACTTTTTCTCATTGACTTTTAGAACTCTAACCAAAGCGCTGTGCTAACATTTTAGAGTTTAACTGTTTTATAACTTTTCTTTCCATTCGTGTGTTTTTAAGCGATTGAATTTTGGATTCAAAGTAAATATAAATAAATTTATAATTATGCTCTTTGGTAAAGTTTTTATAGTTATATTTATTTTTATCAGTTCAAATATTTAATTATGTTGAAATAATAATAATAATTTATTCTCAAATTAAATTTTGATTCATATATTAATGAAAGGAAATACTCGTGATATCCTTTAATATTTCACGCGTCGATTAGAGACAGAGAGGTGAGTAATGAGTATGCATTATGGTATAAATTTTAATTATTAAATACTACTTTAAATAGTTACGTAATTTAATATCAAATTTTTATTATTTAATTTTATTTAACCTTCACTTATAGAAGGATTTAGTACGGAGTAATAAACTGATTTAGTGACAAAATTTTTAGTCATTTATTTGGGAGAAAAAAATATTTTTTACCCATCAATATTATTTGTTACAGTTTAATAAATCATTTTTTTATTCTAAATAAATTATATTAATATAAACAAAGCCTTGTTATATCAAAATAAATATTTGTTTCCACCAAATAATATTTAGTAGTAGTTTGGTAAGTATTGTCGGTAGATGGCTATGCTTTAATTCCAATGTCATACATAACCTATTAACTGACTCAGATTATTTTATTGAACTGAAAAAAAAGTTTTTTTCCTCCTAGAAAACTTTTTTCTGTGGTTAAAAAAAAAGTATTCCTAAAATAAGAATACCAAAGTTTACTATCCATAGGAATAAGTTTACTAGATATAAAAAAACTTGGTATTCTCATTATTAAAATACTACAATCAATATGGCCGACTTAACCTCGCTTGGTCGACACGAATCTTTAGGATAGATAATTATGAGAAACTATACTTTTTATAATTCTTCATTTATAAACAATCTATCACACTAAAATTAATAAAAATGAAAAATAGTATATTAAGCCTTTCTTTTCTTATTTTTAATTCTTATTGTTGTCAAAAAATTGCAATTTCTTGCTAATAGCATTATTTTACTAATTTACTAATAACATTACTAAGGTAAAAGACCTAGTTATTGACACTTGCAATTTTATTTTAATTAAAAAAATAAATCAACTCTGATAATTTAATAAACATTGTATTTGAATTATAAATTTTAAGATAATTGGTTTTTTGAGAACATTTTATTTTTTTAATTATAATAAAATTGCCAGTGTCAAACAACTATAGGCCAGTGAAAATAACTGGGTCTTTTACCTTATTATAAAAATTGATTATAAGGAAAGAATGTATTGCTAAAATGAGTTATAAATTTGTTGGAGATGATAAATTCCACTCTGACAACTTCTTTTGCATCCAAGAATCCATATAAGTAAGGGAGTAAGGGGAAGTAATATTGATGATTAATACTTTTATTTATAATTTATAAATTATTTAATTTACAGAAATAAATATTTAGGTAACTAGACTCAGGCACGAGGTAAACTAATAACTAAAAAACACGCGTACACTGTAGATTGGAGGGAAATGACAAAATAGTGGCGCCACCGTCCCGGTTGCTATGGTAACCTAGAATTTAATTTTAGTCCTGTTAAAAAACTTGGTATTCTCAGATTTAAAATACCAGTTTTCTTAAATCTAAAATATTTAACTTGACTTTTACTAACTACAAGAAAACTCGACTAAAAAATATTCAGTATTCCGGGTATAAAAAAACTTTTTTTTCAGTGCACATACGTCCCAAATGGCTTATATGTAATTTCTCAGTGGAGTTTAGTTTAAATTTGTTCAATTAGTCTATTATTGATATGTTAAAAAGTTGTTTAATTTTAAATTTTATAAATGTCTCAAATAAAAAATTATAATTTAATGAGATTATTTTCTTTATAATACCTTATATTTGTACTTAAAATTATTTATTTTAATTATTTTGATTTATTTTGAGTAAAAAAGTTAGGTTATTATTTATTGCGAAGCAATAAATCATTTGTTAATACTAAATATTTATTTGGTGGCAATGGGCTTTAATAAATTATTTAGTAACTATTACTAAATATTTGGAAATTAAAGGTTTGTTACTAAATCTTATTAAATAGAACTAAATCCTTCTATCAGTGTTTAATAAACTGAAATTTTTATGAAATTTTTTCAACTAAAAAATAATTTCTCTACTAAAAAAATAATTAAAATTTATTTAAAAATTGTTATTGATATTTTTTAAAAATTATAAATAAATAAAAAATTATTATTATAAAAATTTAAAGCACTGATTTTTCAAAGTAAATATATTATTTTTTTTTATTTTATGAATAAATTTATTTCTAAGAAAAAGTGTTGCAATCTTTTTACGTGAGAAAGTTATCATAAAATTATGACCGAGTAATAAAGCTAGCATTCACGCTTATAATGCGCAAGAGACCAGAATATATATTTAGAATTCAATAAAAAATATGAAAAATTACTTCCTCATTGCGATAATTTTAATATTTATCTTCATAATATTAAATCTATAGAGTTTTAAAAAATTATTCCGTGGGTAAATTAATCGATCAAGTTTAAAAAAGCTCCGATGAATTTTCAAGCGTTCAAATTTCCTCGGAAATGTATGCAAATAAATAAATAAGAGTGTGTAGCCTTCGTTAAAAATAATTAAAATTTATAGAGAGGTGAAATAAATAGCAATAATGAGTGAAAAAAGTTTATGAAAAGTTGTCGGTTATCGGCAATTTCCGCATGAATCGTTCAGTATGCTATAAAATTCTATTTTCCTGTTGCAAAGAAATTTCTTTCAGGTTCTCTGGAACCTCCTGGTTGTTTCGCTTGGTGGCTTCCGAGCAAAGAGCACCGGAATCTCGATGGAATTGTCTCACTGGTTATATTGCTATCTCCTCTTTTATTTATCTTTCCTCTTTCTTCTTTCATATATAGATAGATATATAGATATACGGGTCAATTCATGTCAAATCAACCAACGAAAGAACTCGACTTAAATTAAATTTTTTGGAAAGTTTTATTCTTATTAAACAACCTAAGGGTGTCCCGTAAAAAAATATTCTTCAATCAAAGTGACCACTTATGGTATAAGTGGTCACGACAATTTTTTTTATTATATTTTAAATTAATGCACTGATAGAAGTATTTATTACCTATTAATAATTATATATATTTTAAGACAATTATTTAATTTATTAAATTTTAATAAATATTATTTAACATTCAATAAATATTTATTAAATCCTGATGTTAAAAAAATCATTTATTATTTAATAAAGCTTATTAAATATAAGCAAATCTTTCTATCAATGTGCAATTAAATATATTGCGTATGACGCTTCAATTTAAAAAAATTCCAAATTTTTTGAATGGTATTTTTTTCCAAAATTATCTATTGGAGTTGTAAAAAAAATTAAAATCTTCATATTTTTGTATGAAAAAATTTCTAACGCAAATTATGAAATTATTTTTAACGTTGAAATTTTTGGAAAAAAAAAATAAGTGTAACAACTATCTGTGCTCTGTTAAATACTAGAATATCATCCAGATATATTTGATAGGACACTTGTTTTTAAAACTGACAATGGTATCATTCAGAAAACAATGAAGTCACTAGTGAATATTCACGGGCAGTAAAAAAAAAAGATAATCGGACTGTCGAGCCGCTCAAGAGCGGATTTAAAAGATAGGCAATATTTACAGAACAGATTCCAACTGTCCACAATGTTATTTTTATGGGTCATGACATCACAAGAGTTATTATTGTTATTTTGCGATTTTATTGTCAAGCTTTAGAGCAACCTATTATAAACTGTCGCTTAAGCTTTCAGGTGTCATTTATAACTTCAAATCCTAGACCAGTCTTTCCTCTTCTGTACTCCGAGATCGAGTTGATTAGTTCACTAATAATTATAACTTTGAAAGTTTGAAAAATGAAAAAACTTATTGAGTAATAAACGATTATTGAGCAGCTTGATTCTTTAGAAAACTTAATCGAATACAAACCGGATTAAAATTGATTGAAACCACAGAACCGCTAGGGATAATATTGATGGTATAGTCAGCCATTGATTGATATTTTTTAGAAATTTATTATTATTTTTTTCTAAATTGAAACGATCAAATTTCTCTTTCAGTATATGTTCTTTAATAGTTTCTGAAAAAATTATAATTTTTTTTTTCAATCAAATTTTTGGTTAATTTGATGATTAATTCATCAAAAACGATTTTTTGATGCACTGAGGGAAAAACATTGATCCTTTAATAATTTATTATTTCAGTAGGAATAAATGTAAATTAGAAAGGATGAAATAAAGAACCTAGAAAATGTATCAACCGGTTTTTTTTATTCTTTTTCTATTATTAAAAATTAAACGTCGCTTAATGAGGAGTATTATCAAGTAAATGAAACAATAATGTGCTACTAGCTCATCTATTTTTCTCCCAGTACCTTTCGAACTAAATTATTTCGCGCTTTAAATGGATTTTCATTGTGAAAATAGTTCATTGATATTAAGGAGGTTCGGGACCTTCATTACTCAGTCGAGAATCTATAGATAATAATTTATCATCAATTTATAGAGGACTTCGTATACTAAGAGAAGAATATGGGTCTCTTAACTAGAAAAATCTAGTTAAATAGCATCACTATTTAATTGAAGTTCTAGTACCTAAAATTATTTATTATATTGAACCCCAGTAGTTACTTAAACTATTTTTAGTTAAATATCGGCTCATAAGTCATCTTGATTAACTTTAACTCAGAAAACAGAAAAATAATTCGGACAGCCCGGACCGGGAATTGAACCCGGATCTTTTGGTTACGCACCAACGGCTCAGACAGTTAAGCTATCTGAAACATCGTCCTTAACAACCTTTCAGTCTAATAATTTTTTGTTTAACACGATAGAAAAATATTTATTAAAATATAGTCGATGTAACTATTTATCAATAGTTACTTTTAATTTTTTCATTGAAAAAATTATGAATAAAAGAGTATAATATAACACGTACTTAGATGACACTCAGACGTTTTGAAACTAGCAGATGCAATTTGAACACCATGTTGATAAATGCATACATTAAAATCCTAAAATTGAGTCAACATACAGTATATACGAATGTATATACTGTATATATAGAGCAAAGAGAGAACATGGCATTGTTAGTCATCAGTCTGCTGCATTATGCATACCCTGTGCAAAGAGCTAGGAACATTTAACCCTCTGGAATATTCACTGAATTTACTTTTCCCTTTTATCTAAACGTTCTTTAACTTTTATTCTGCCGCTAGTCTTGTTTTATTTATCATCTCTATAAATATTATAATTATAATCATTATTATTAGTACGTTTTTTTCATTAGCAGCCTAGTGTTTGTTTTTTAATTACAATTTTCGGTAATTATAATTTGAAAAGACAGTTAAGTATGCAGAGAGAGCAAAAATTGTTAATATAATTATTTTTTGTACGGAAACAATCAACATTTATGATGCAAAAAATAATGAATCAAAATCAATAGAATTTTATTTTAAAAAAAATTAATTTAGTATTTAAAAATAATATTTAATTATTGAAGATAAAGTTTTTTTCATAAAAAAAATTTGATAAATTTTTTTAAGGATTCAATAGATTATTTTTTAATAATTCCGACGTTTTTAGATCTCATGATTTTCAAAGTGATGTTACAAGTGATAAATGTATTAAAGTGGATTTATGTGTGTATGTATTTGTGACACCTTTTAACCCTGTTCGGTTAAGCTTCATGAGAAGTATTGATGAGAGGTTTATGCTTTATATAGAGATAACACCAATCATAACGAATATTACAATTGTATACTGAATAATTTAGAGTGCTTTTACTCTAAATTTACGCTATTAGAGATGCAAGGTCAATTGGAAAAGCATCAAAAGCGTAGTGTACAATATTATATCGGGTACATTATTTAGATTTCAATTATTTTACACAATTAAAATTATTTTGGTGGATTATATAAAACTAGCAACCTAGCAGTCACTTCGTGACTGCCTTAACTTGTGAACTATATAAATAAATAAAATTTCGCTGTATTAAATAATGACTTTTGTTAAATCACACTGTACTTTTTTCAATATTAACGTTTTTGAAGATATAAGCTTATCCCGATGTTATACTCATCAAGAGCTTTCATTTGAGTACCCACATCAATTTTTCATATATTTATATATATATTAGATATATCTATATATGAAAAATATATCGAGTATGCATGTGGGTACTCAAATGAAAGCTCTTGATGAGTGTAACATCAGGATGAGCTTATATCTTTAAGAACGTCAATAGTAAACAAAATACAAGGTAATTTCTTAATTATTGACATTTTTACACATGCAAGCTGATCCTGATCTTACAATTATCAAGAGCTTTCATTTGAGTACCCACATGCATTTTTATATATTTTTCATATATACATATATATAATATATATAAATATATGAAAAATTGATGTGGGTACTCAAATGAAAGCTCTTAATGAGTGTAACATCAAGATGAGCTTATATCTTTAAAAAGGTCAATAGTTCACAAGATACAAGGTCATTTCTTAATTATTGACATTTTTAAAGAAATAAGCTCATCCCGATGTTACACTCATTAAAAGCTTTCATTTGAGTACCCACTTGCATTTTTTATATATTTTTCATATATTTATATTTATAATCTATAAATATATAAAATATATGAAAAATTGATGTGGGTACTCAATTGAAAGCTCTTAATGAGTGTAACATCAAGATGAGCTTATATCATTAAAAAGGTCAATAGTTCACAAGATACAAGGTCATTTTTTAATTATTGATATTGAATTAATATAGATCCAATTTCAATTAAAAATTATCCGAACAAAATTTGTTGCTAAAAATAAATTCAAATTATTCTATAAATCTAATTGCGTTGAAAGCACTCGATTAGTTGCAAGAACAGCAACTTTGCAAGTAAATAAAGTGACAAAAAAAAAAATAGCGTAAATAAGTAAATATAGTAGATAAATGAAAAAAAAAAAAAAAAGAGTGTATGGTGAGTTTGTCGGTACTAGTAATGAAACTTTTTCAATAGTCCGTTAATAGAGTTATCGCAACTTCTAAGCTCAGAGTCGAGAGATAGTCTAGGAAATTTTTTAATGATCCTAAAACTCGGTTGTTTTTGTAATTGCGTCACGTTGCTCATTTTTTTTCAGTAAAATTAAACTAGTAAAGCTTAATCGCATTATTACTACGTCTACCGTTAATCCGTCGAAAAGTTTTATGTTGTGTAGTTAATGTTTGACTTTATTTTTAAAATCCACTGGAGTAATATTAGTATCGAAAATCAATCTATCAGCTTGATGTTAAGACCAAGTTTTTTGGCAACTAGCCTTTAAGTAGATGCCAGTAATACAAATCAATTCAAAGAACTTTGCCGTTTTTTAAATCGAACCCCTCTAATTATTGATATTTTTTTTTTTTTAGATAGAATTTACGACTGTTTTTAATTTTTAATTCTTATTAAAGAAGCTTTATAATAACAATAACCAAAAGCTTGCAATTCAAAAGTTACACTTAAGAGGAATACACTTGCGGAAGTTTGAACTTTGATCGTAGATTGAAAGAGCCTCAAGTAAGTTTGTGTATGGTTCCGCTAAAGTTTCACCCACTGATGGTTTAGCTTTAACACAACATTTCCGCTGTACACAAAACTTCTTCCGATACATCTTTCTGTTCTTCATTGAATATTACTTTAGTTGAGTAGAACATTAAGATCAGCAGTTATTAAGAAATATTACTGTACATGCTTGAAATTTTAAGTTTAATTATTAATTATTAATTTTAGTTTGGTGATATACAAAATAAAATTATTAAGATAATAAGGAAAATTTTCTCTCAAGATAGACAAATGATAAAATCGGTTTTTTTAGTTAAATTAAGTGTCATTGAAAAGGTTTTGATTTGAATTTGTGCCTTTTTAAGGTTTCATATCAATCTTACCAATAGTTAATTTATGATGATTATTTAGGCTGCATTTAAAAATGGTTTTTTGATAGATGGTTAAGAAATGACCTTGTATCTTGTAAACTATTGACATTTTAAAAGATATAAGCTCATCCTGATGTTACAATCATCGAGACCTTTCATTTGAGTACCCACATCAATTTTTCATATATTTTATATATTTACATATATATGTATATATGAAAAATATATAAAAAATACATGTGGGTACGCAAATGAAAGCTCTTGATCAGTGTAACATCGGGATGAACTTATATCTTTAAAAACGTTAATAGTTAAGAAAGTATAGGGCATTTTAATAAATATCTTATGAAATATTGACATTTTTAAAGATATAAGCTCATCCTGATGTTACAATCATCGAGACCTTTCATTTGAGTACCCACATCAATTTTTCATATATTTTATATATTTACATATATATGTATATATGAAAAATATATAAAAAATGTATGTGGGTACTCAAATGAAAGGTCTTAATGAGTGTAACATCAGGCTGAGCTTATATCTTTAAAAATATCAATAATTAAGAAATGACCTTGTATCTTGTGAACTATTGACATTTTTAAAGATACAAGCTCATCCTGATGTTACACTTATCGAGACCTTTCATTTGGGTACCCACATCAATTTTTCATATATTTTATATATTTATATATTTCATAAATACCATATATATAAAATATATGGGTGAGCTTATATCTTTAAAAGTATCAATAGTTGACAAGATACAAGGTCATTTTTTAATTATTGATATTTTTAAAGATATAAGCTCATCCTGATGTTACACTCATCGAGACCTTTCATTTGAATACCCACATCAATTTTTCATATATTTATATATATTACATATATGGATGTATGAAAAATATATAAAGATGCATGTAGATACTCAAATGAAAGCTCTTAATGAGTATAACATCAAGATGAGCTTATATAAAAATATCAATAATTAAAAAATGATCTTGTATCTTGTCAACTATTGACATTTTTAAAGATATAAGCTCATCCTGATGTTACACTCCTAAAGACCTTTCATTTGAATACCCACATCAATTTTTCATATATTTATATATATTACATATATGTATATATGAAATATATATAAAAATGCCATGTGGGTACTCAAATGAAAGCTCTTGACGAGTATAACATCAAGATGACCTTACATATTTAAAAACGCCGATATATAAAAAAGTACAGTGCAATTTAATAATAGTCACTATTCAATAAAGAAAAATTTTATTTTTTTTAAGGTTTACAGGCAGTCACAAAGTGACTGCAAGGTTGCTAGTATTTAATTATTTTATTGTCATTGATGTTAATTAATTAAATTATAAAAGTAAAATTAATCAAAGTATTCTATTTAAAAAAATAATTAAATTGATTTTAAATATGATTGAAAAATTTAATTATAAAAAATTAATATCAATAATACAATCTTTTTTTTTAAGTTATATTAAAAAATCTTTAACTAAAGAGTCGTTTTAGTTAAAAAAAATTTTTTTTTTATTTTAATTTCACTTCGTGCAAATATTTAAAAATTCTTCAGCAATTACACCAAAATTCTAAGCGTATATCAAAGAAACTTCTGAATAGTTAGATAATTCAGTAATTCAGTAATTCGCAAACAAAATCAATGGTCTCGTAGTAAAATTAAATATCCTCTGTTTAAAGTCATTAAATCTTACTCATTTGCTCGGTAAAATTTAACCCCGGTTTCTCCGTTCAAAAGATAGCGATGAGAGTGTTTGATTAATAAACTTTAGTGTCAGTATAACTTAATGCAATGAACAAACTACCAAATTCACTTAACATCTAGCGATCTTCTGAGTATACAACAATGCCAGCCAATTAACAAATGGACGTAAGGTAAGGTAACTTTTTCTTAATTTTCCTTTTTCTTTCTGGCTTACTAGATCGCATTATATTAACAAAGGCGTATTTATTGCCAGTGGACAGAAGCTCGGTTAAATAATTTAAGCTCGCATTAAATACAGTATGTTAAATTAAATATGTGCCTGGAGGCGTGACAGTAATGCAAAGGATAATAGGGTAGCCATTTAAATTTTTTCATATGCGACAGCGGGTAAGGATGAAGACAGAATGTTGTGTTCTTTGTTTCGTCCATGTAAAATTATTTAAAATTATATATTATTTTTGCAAGAGACTGACGGCTGCCATCATGGAGATGAAGATGAAAAATTTAATATAGAAAGTAGGTTATAGACAATAACGTCACGCAACAGTACAATTTATTATTTCAGTAGGAATAAACGTAAATTGGAAAGGGTGAAATGAAGAACCTAAAAAATTTATCGGCCGGTTTTTTTATTCTTTTTCTATTATTAAAAGTTAAACGGCGCTTAATGAGGAGTATTATCAAGTAAATGTAACAATAATGTGCTACTAGCTCATCTATTTTTCTCCCGGTACCTTTCGAACTAAATTATTTCGCGCTTTAAATGGATTTTCATTATGAAAATAGTTCACTGATATTAAGGAGGTTCGGGACCTTCATTACTCAGTCGAGAATCTATAGATGATAATTTATCATCAATTTATTGAGGACTTTGTATACTAAGAGAAGAATATGGGCCTCTTAACTAGAAAAATCTAGTTGAATAGCATCACTATTTAATTGAAGTTCTGGTACCTAAAATTATTTATTATATTGAACCCCAATAGTTACTTAAACTATTTTTAGTTTAAAATATCGGCTCAAAAGTCATCTTGATTAACTTTAACTCTGAAAAAAGAAAAATAATTCGGACAACCCGGACCGGGAATCGAACCCGGATCTTTTGGTTACGCACCAACGGCTCGGACAGTTAAGCTATCTGAGACATCGTCCGTAACAACCTTTCAGTCAGCTAATTTTTTGTTTAACACGATAACAGAAAAATATTTATTAAAATATAGTCGATGTAACTATTTATCAATAGTTACTTAAACTAATGCATAATTCGAGTAACTACAAAAAAAAAGTTTAGAAATATTTTTATACTTGTGACGTTATAATTCAGCTAACTATCCACTTTCCTCTCAGTATATCTTCAATTATAAAACATATATTGCAATACTAAACTAAATCCCGCAATAATATTGATTACTTAATCTTCCAATATACAAGTGAGAAGTTTAGAATATCTTTCGCCACCTAGCGGAGCTTACAGAACCATTTTTTTCGTTCTTTTAATATAAACTAAAAATTTTCTAAATAATTATTAATTAAAATTGCAACTAGATAAGAAATTACAGAACATTTAATCATTTCTCCGATTTTAATGATAATTTTCATCGAAAATTTCTTTTTGTACACTTCTAAAGTTATTAACAAAAAATTTTATAAAATTGATATTTATTTTTATGACTTTTCTACGGGATTATTATAATAATAATATTTGATAATTTTTCAATTAAAAATTGTTTGTTTCATCTCAGTTATTGTTTGCTGATATAAAAGGTATCAAATTTCTTAAAATTACAAATTTTTTCATCCCTCCATAACATTCATCCCCTTGGGGCATATATATTGTCAATTTATATAAAAAAAAAAAACGAAAAAAAATTTCCATTTTTTTTAGCTTTTATACACAAAGTTTGTTTGTTCCATTTTATTAAAAAAAAAACAGTCAGGTAAAATATATTCATGATCGTCAACATGAAAATTCATTTTTCGTCGAACGTAAGAATACAAATTTTTCTTCGTCATTGGAAAAAATATAAACAACAAATTATTGAGCGTATTTTTCAAAAAAAATATTTATTTTTTATAATTTATCATAGTGTCTTCTTAAAAATATTTATAAAGTTGTAGTATACTAATAATTTGAAGATGCTTTTTATTCGGTGGTATTTAAAAGTCTAAGTCAAAAAGTTGAATTATTCATGGGCTAAAGAGCAATCTCGCTAAATTTAAACGAAAGATTTTATGAACAAATGTACTTTAGAGCCGTATAACATGGGGTACGTTCACTTTAAATCATTTCTATTGTTGTTATAATGCACTAATACACGGGAAAAATTTGCGGAGATATCACTGCTTAAACGTGGAGTGAATGTGGAGGGAATAATATTTTATTTATTCACTCTCCCGAGAGTAGAATTCATCCCGAGGATGAACTCAATCTGGAGAAGCTAAAAAAACTTGCTGAGTTAAAATTTACAGATTGAAAAATTATATTAAATTGTAGAGTTGAAATAAAATATTGGAAAAATTGGGAACTGTAAGAAAAATTTTGTTTAACTCGTATCCGAACAAAAACAGTTTCACTGTAAAAAAATCGCGCCAAGTCCACGTTCATAAGACTATTAAGAAAAAAAAATTAGTTTTTTTCTTTACAAAAAGATATAAAATAAAAAAATTAAAAAATCCAAGTAACCGATATGATTGTTTATGATTTTCGAAAATTAAAAAAAATTTTGTTGTAAATTTAAAAATTAAAAAAAAAATTTTGGAACATATTTAGTGTGCGCGGTTGCAAAATATTTTACTTTTAACTAAATTCGTAAAATCTATTTACTAGGCCTTTAAAAAAATTGAAATACACAATATGACGCACACCTTCTTTAATCTTCTTTAATCATTGGAGTGTCCAAAATGATGAAAATTTTAATTTACTACTATCGAAAATGTTGACTTTTTCAAAATTATTTTTTTCACAAATTTTCTCCGGACAATTTTGAAGACTGTTGTTCAAAATTATGAAAATTCCTAATTTTTTTATACGCCCTTTCGGCATTAGGCACGCGACGTATTTTTAAATTATTTTAAATGTAAAATATTGTATTGAAAACGAACCCAGCTCTATAATAGTTTTACTGTAAATAATGCAACCTTCTATTCGAGATGACAATGATATTTCATTGCGCATTATCCTTCACGAAGTAAATGACAATAAACTTGACAATTATCAAGTTCCGAGCAAACTTTGTAACTTTTAGCTAATTGCAAGGTTACTTACTAGTATTATTAGAAGATTTATCGAACACTTGAAAAGACTAGCGGCGAACTAAGTAATATTCTTTCCAATTACGCTAATTCATACATAAGAAACCTAGTTTTCTAAGTGGTGTGTAAATTGTTTCAAGTGAACTAATTCGATTAAATTAAATTATTTAGAAGATTAATTATTTTTTATATTTTTAAGTAATTAAAAAAATAAATTTTTTATTTAATAATTTATTGGTCGTTATTTTTGCAAGTTAATTAAAAAAAGAAATTCACCTTTAAAATATTGAAATTTAAAGCATTTTAAACTTACTTTTAAATTACATTATTAAACATTAAACTGTAGTACTCTAAACGGCGAAAGTTTTGTTATAATCGTTGAGCACTATTGATTTTGATTCTCCGGGGGTTAAATTAATTATTTATTGTAATTAGCCAGTTAATAATGACAATTAGTTTTATAAAAGGAAAATTGAAATATCGTTAAATTGAACATACGCTAAAAATAAACCTAATTTCTCGCATTTGCAATTACGCGGATGTATTCTCGAGTTTCATTTAATACTTAGAGGATAATACATACTAAATGAGACTTTTTTAAAGTTTCAAGCTTGCTCTCAATGGTCTTGATATATTCATAAGAACCTTAAAATTTTCCATTTAAAAATTAAAACCAGGATTAGTTTTTAATTGAGGTGTATAATGAATCATGAGAATTTTTTATTCTTTATTTTTTTTTAGAAATTAATATCACTGGATTTTTATTTATAAGCCAGCTGGTCATTATTATTTTTTTGAAATTAAATTATAATAAAAGCTTGACTTATTCACACCAAAGATTTTTTATAAAAATATTTCCCTGGTCGAAAAAGTTTTCACCAGGAGTTGTGCCATTTTATGGTTTCAATCTCACCAATAGTTAATTTATGATGATAAGTATTTAGGCTGCATTAAAAAATGCTTTATCTTTAGATACACAATTAAGAAATGACCTTTTATTTGGTGAACTATTGACATTTTTAATGATATAAGCTCATTCTGATGTTACACTCATCGAGACCTTTCATTTGAGTACCTACATCAATTTTTCATATATTTTATATATTTATATATATTATGTATATGTATATATGAAAAATATATCAAAAATGCAAGCGGGTACTCAAATGAAAGCTCTTGAAGAGTGTAACATCAGGATGAGCTTACATTTTTAAAAATATCAATAATAAAGCGAATGACCTTGCATTTTGTCAACTACTGACATTTTTTAAAATATAAGCTCTTCCTGATGTTACACTCATCGAGACCTTTCATTTGAATACCC
>CAJNRD030001114.1:11758229-11771110 GCA_905319865.3 Cotesia congregata
TTTTTTTAATTAGAATAGAATTGCAAGTGTCAAACAACTAGGCCAGTGAAAATAGCTGGGTCTTTTACCTTATTATAAAAGTTGATTATAAGGAAAGAATGTATTGCTACAATGAGTTATAAATTTGTTGGAGATGATAAATTTCATTCTGACAACTTCTTTTGCATCCAAGAATCCATATAAGTAAGGGAGTAAGGGGAAGTAATATTGATGATTAATACTTTTATTTATAATTTATAAATTATTTAATTTACACAAATAAATATTTAGGTAAGTAGACTCAGGCACGAGGTAAACTAATAACTCAAAAACACGCGTACACTGTAGATTGGAGGGAAATGACAAAATAGTGGCGCCACCGTCACGGTTGCTATGGTAACATAGAATTTAGTTTTAGTCCTGTTAAAAAACTTGGTATTCTCAGATTTAAAATACCAGTTTTCTTAAATCTAAAATATTTAACTTGACTTTTACTGCGTACAAGAAAACTCGACTAAAAAATATTCAGTATTCCGGGTATAAAAAAACTTTTTTTTCAGTGATATGAAGAATATATCAAAATGCATGTGATAATAACCCGGATTTTTGATAATCTTCAATTTATCTCAGTGGGAAGTTAAAAAAATATTTACTTGGTTTTTCTCACTGATTAACCTTATTCGTAGAAAATTAAATTTTTATCTTTGACATTATTTGAACATAAGTCAGCGATTAGAACTATACTATCTCTGTATTATGTAATCAGTACACAAGCTATATAATAAAAGACGAATTTTAGAGAGGGATTTATCATAACATTGAGTGGAGTTATTAACACTAACATCTCATAATATTTAATCCCAACAAATTTAAATAAAATTTTCGAAAGTATAAAAAGTGATTATAATTTATTAATCCCATAAAATTTGTTTATTATTTTATTAATATATTTAAATACATTTTTTAGATGATTCATGTTTTATTTTTGTTGACATTGAGTTTGGTGGCAATCTACGAAGCAAATGCTTGCAGCTGTGTGTATCAATCTCATCAACAAAAATTCTGTGAATCTGACTTTGGTAATTATAATCTATTTTATCCATTAAGACATTTGATTTAATGTTAATAATAATAATAATATATAGTGTATATAAATAAAAAAAACTGAGTTTGACATTTAATTTTTACAGTAATTAAAATGAAAGTTGAGGATATTAAAGAAAACAATAAGGAATCACAGTATTTAATGTATCAAGTTAATATATTAGAAACTTATAAGGTAATTAAAAATTTTATTTTATTGATTAAGCTTAAATGAAATTTATACACTGATAGAAGGATTTGTTAACTATTAATAATTTAATTTATTCGAAATTATTTAATTTATTAAATTTTCATAAATATTTTTTAACATTCAATAAATATTTAAATAAATTCTACTTAATAAATTACTTATTGACTGTTGATAAATATTGCATGCCTTAAGCGCGAAGCACGCAGGTATGCTCTACTCTCATCTAAAAATCGTGATTTCGATTAAAACGTGATTTTTATAATTTAAACAAAAAAAAAAAAATTATGGATAAAAAGCATATTGAAATCCGAACAAAAACAGTTTCACTGTAAAAAAATAATTTTTTTATTTTTTATCTTTTTGGTAAAGTAAAAAACTAATTTTTTTTCTTAATAGTCTTATGAACGTGGACTTGGCGCGATTTTTTTACAGTGAAACTGTTTTTGTTCGGATTTTAGTATTTTTTGTAATTTTAATAAAAATTTACAATATGTACCAACTTAAATCTCGCGTTGGCTGCATTTTTTATAGCAAAAACTATCCCTTTAAAGCTACAGTTTATGTAAAAATAATTTCAGCGCACCCTGGCGGGTGTAAATGCAAGCTGTGAAATATCTTTTTTTTAACTGTAGTTTCCCATCTAATGAAGGATTACTATGCATTCTCGAATTATTTAGTTTGTGGCAGATCACTTTGCCCATCAAAAAAAAGTCAGGATCGAAATTTTTGCGTTGCTATAGTTTGTGCTGATTAAATTTAGTAATTTCAAGTAAATTAATTGTTATAAGTGAATATAATTAATTAATAACAGTAAAATAAAGTATGAATTACTGTTATAATATACAATTTAGGAAAAAAAAGTACCGTAGAATTAAATAAAATTTTGCAACCTCAAAATACCGTTCTGCTTACAGTAAACACAGTCCGGTAGTCTGGCGCTCCGTTGACAACGGATTTGAACGGAACTTGGCGCCGGATTCTACCGAATCTGTGGATACATAATAGTAACTATAGAACACGTTAAAAAAATATTCTTATCGATTAAATAAGATTTCTCAGAAAAAACTCGTTTTTCTGATGAATTAAATGAATAAGAGCGTGGTATTCACGGGAGCTATGGGCTTGATAACACTACAACTTTGTCAAAAATCACTTTCACGATTTAATTTTTTTTTGTTTTATTCCTGAGGAAGTTTATCAAAACCCTTGTGAAAATTGCGTGTCAAAATAATTCCGTTTCGATACAGTTAATTTTTTTCGATTGTCAGTTCGGTGAGTCTTTCTGCGATTTCGGCAGCCATACATATTATTTTTCATAAACAGAATTGAAATAACTATAAACAAGCAGAAACTATACATACATGATGGTATAATTACTAACTGCTTTATCATCTGTTAAAATTTTTCTTTAGTTTGACTGGCAGAGGGGATAATAATACTCGCGGGAAAATTCAAATTAAAAATGAATAATTTTCGTTATGATCTAAATAATTTATGTATGACATGAGCGCTTAAGGCATGCTCATTTGGATTTTCCAAACTTTTTATTAAATCCTATGATGTTAAAAAATCATTTATTATAGTTAATAAAGCTTATTAAATATTAACAAATCCTTCTATCAGTATTCAATTACAATTTAATTTAATGCGGTATAATTTTTTTAGGCTTCTGCTGCTGCAAAATCTGCTCTTAAAAATCGAGTTTTGGTAACCTATTCCGATTCTGGAATCTGTGGAATCCCGTTTTGGCGAGATGACGTCGCTGTTGTTAGTGGGTTTGTAATAAATGAGCAACCACACATCAGTATCTGCGATATGCATATATATAACGCTGAAAAAATAGCAGCTGAGGAGATGAATCTTCGTGAAAATTATATTAAATCTTGCGTTTCAGTAGCTTGAGTCTAAATTATTTACTACAATATTTTTCTTAAAATTAATAAATTTTTTTTTATCAGATAAATCTTCAGTACTTTTTATTATACTATGAATTTATTCTAATTTTTTTTTTATTTCTTACTTCTAAGGACATTATGACTGTCAAGGTAACATTTAATATGACAAAATGCTGGGATCATCAAAGTTAAAAAAAAATTTTTCTTTCTTTATTATTTAAGAACATGTAGTACAACCTGATGTCGGTAATTCAGTCTGGACCAGTGACAACAAATGCCAATTGAATATAGCGGTTTGTTTATTTGAAACACATGTAAAATCCACTGAAGGAGGCTATCAGACAGACTGTAAATACTCTAAACACTGGTTAAAAAAATAAAACTAGATAATTTACTTTTGGCACTCTTTTAAAAAGGATTATTAGAGTCAGCCTTTTTATTGTGATATAGTTCATCTGGCTAAGGAACTCGGCTCTGGACTTAGTTTAAGTAATTTCTGGTTTTTTGAATAAATAGTTTATTTTTATTATTAATATTTTGAGTTACGTGAATTACTTCCTCCTTTCTTTCCTAATGTTAGCATATTATTTATCTTTCCCTGGAATACCTGCAGATCAGCCCTGAAAATCAAAGGGTTTATTGTTTCCCAAGGTAAAAGAACAACTGGCGTTCATATCGTGCACTAACCCAGCCTGAGGAAAAGCTGCTGGTTGCTTGGGAGGCGAAGAGTTACCTCCCAAGTCATTTTTCGTTATTTAGTTTTTTTTTTTAATATTGGGCGACCTGGACAAAATTTCGTGTCCACTGACCACTCCACTGTCAGCTGGAGCGTAATTTTTGTTACAAAGCAAAGTAATAAAATGACTTTGGTATTTATTACTTGCCGGAATAAATAAACAGATTTGGCAATAGCGCGGTTGATTGTACCCATAACCTGTAGACGTGGATGAGTGTGTGAGTTAAACATTTCTCTCTCTGTAACTATATTTCTATCCTTTTGTTTTTTCTCAGCTGTTGACGCGATGTTGTCAAATGTTTATTCGAATAAATGGCTGACGATAAACCAGTTACAAACATTAAATTTGACTTTAAATATTTCAACAAATTATATCGGTAATGTATTATTATTAAATTGTTTTTATATTTTGCAATAATCCAACGTTTTGCGTGTATAGTTTTTTATCCGTTAAAGTTGGGAGGTTAATATTGACAAAAAATAATTAAAGTCTCGACAAAACGTTTGTCCGCCATAAGAGCCCGTGTATAGGGAGATAAAATATGTGATTTTTAAAATTTAATATCTAAGTAACTAAACGGTGAATCTTTTTTAAATTTTGGGATTAGGTAAATAACGTATTTATTTATACGTATACTTAATTTTAGCAAAGTTTGAAATTATTTTTTACATAAGATTCGCTCGAACCTCCTTAATTATTTTAAAAATAATTGAATTTAAGAATTTAAAAAAAGCCCAAAAAAAATTGGATAATTCCAATGATGTAGAATTCATTACAAAGATTTTTATTGACAAAATATTATTCTATATAAGTATGTTATAAATAAGACGGAAAATTTTTTGACCTTGAAATATTAATTGAATCACTATTTAAAATGTTCTGTGATATTGCGAGAGCTATAATAAACAGTTCAAAGAAAAAAAAACAATTTTTATTTACTTTTTCCTACTAATTGTCCTTGTTCGTATAAAAATAAATTTTAATCTTTGACCTCTTCTGAACATAAGTTTGCGATTAGAACTAATATCTCTATATTATGTAATCATAGCACAAGCTAATAAAAGCTGAATCTTAGAGAGTGATTTATCATAACGTTGAGTGGATTTATTAATTAACACTAACATCTAATATTATTTAATTCCAAGAAAGTTTAACAAGATTTTCAAAAAAATAAAAAGTGATTATAATTTATTAATTCTATAAAATTTATTTATTATTTAAATAAATTTTTCAAACTTTTTTAGATGATGCGTTTCTTATTTTTTTTGACATTGAGTTTGGTGGCAATCTACGAAGCAAATGCGTGCAGCTGTGCGGCTTTTCCTCTTCAACACTTATTTTGTGAATCTGACTTTGGTAATTATAAATTTTATTCATTAAAAAATTCAATTTTATATTATAAATAAATAGAAAAAATTAAGTTTGATATTTAATTTTCACAGTAATTAAAATGAAGATTGATGATCTTCCAGAAAATAAGGAATCATCATATTTAATGTATAAAGTTGATATATTAGAAACTTACAAGGTAATTTATAATTTTATTTTATTAATTAAATTTATAATTATAATTGAGTGCAATTTTATTTAATGCGATGTAATTTTTTTAAGGAGTCTGATGCTGCAAAATCTGCTCTTAAAAATCGACTTGTGGCAACTAATCTCGAATCTGGAATCTGTGGACTTATATATAAGCAAGGTGACGTTGTTGTTGTTGGTGGGGGTATAATGAATGGGGTGCCACACATCAGTCTCTGTGAATTGCATATAGAAAACGCAGAAAAAATAGCAGCTGAGGAGACTAATCTGCGTGAAAATTTTATTAAAACTTGCGTTTCAGTAGTTAATTAAAATTAATGAAATTTTTTTTATCACACGCATCAACCGATTTTGTTGAAATGACAAAAGACGGGATAACTGAAAAATATGTTGTGTTAACAAATGAGTGTAGTTATAGCAACAAATCCATTAGTTGCATTAACAAAATATTTCAAGTTGTACTAACAAACCAGTTTGTTAAATCACAAAATCAATTTGTAGCTCCAACAAAATTGCATGCCCTAAGCGCGAAGCACGCAGGTATGCTCTACTCTCGTCTAAAAATCGTGATTTCGATTAAAACGTGATATTCATAATTTAAATGAAAAAAATTATGGATAAAAAGCATATTGAAATAAATAATAGTAACTATAGAACACGTTAAAAAAATATTCTTATCGATTAAATAAGATTTCTCAGAAAAAACTCGTTTTTCTGATGAATTAAATGAATAAGAGCGTGGTATTCACACGGGAGCTATGGGCTTGATAACACCACAACTTGGTCAAAAATCACTTTCACGATTTAATTTTTTTTTTGTTTTATTCCTGAGGAAGTTTATCAAAACCCTTGTGAAAATTGCGTGTCAAAATAATTCCGTTTCAATACAGTTAATTTTTTTCGATTGTCAGTTCGGTGACTTTTTCTGCGATTTCGCCAGCCATATATATTATTTTTCATAAGCAGAATTGAAATAACTATAAACAAGCAGAAACTATACATACATGATGGTATAATTACTAACTGTTTTATCATCTGTTAAAATTTTTTTTTAGTTCGACCTACAGAGGGGATAATACTACTCGCGGGAAAATTCAAATTAAAAATGAATAATTTTTTTTATGATCTAATTAATTTATATATGACATGAGCGCTTAAGGCATGCTCATTTAGATTTTCCAAACTTTTTATTATTTTGTTGCTGTTACAAAGTGATTTTGTTGCAATACCAAAACTAATATTAGTTGCCAAAATATTTTCCAAATCAGCTATAGCTGATTATAGTATATTTTTAAATGTATTCTCATAAGATTTACTGTAACAAATTTATTTGTTATTCCAACAAATTCTAATTGTTATTATTATAAATTCTCTTTATTACTTCAACAAATTGTTTTTGTTACTCCAAAAAATTCTTTTTGTTATTTTAATAGAATAATTTTGCTGTTTAAACAAAAAAAATTTTTTATGCTAGCTAAAGTATCGTCGAATTTTATCGAATCAACTTAAAAATTTTGGTATAGTAAGACAACTGTTTTGTTGTTATAACATATCAATAACTTTGTTATAACCTAAATTTTGTTATTTTAACATATAATTTGTTATCCCTATGTTAACAAATTCATTTGTTACCACAACATATCTTAGATTATTTGAACAAAATTTTTTTCTGCGGGCAGGTAACTTAATTGCTATATAAATTTTGATAAAATTTTTGAATTTTATCAAATGATATTGTTGTTCCTCGTTATTTTCAATGAAGGAATTATAAATTAAACTAGAAATAAATTTATCGAGCTCTTTTATTTTTAACAATTAACATTAAGAACATATAGTACAGTCTAATGTCGGTAATTCAGTCTGGACCAGTTACAACAAATGCCAATTGAATATATCGGTTTGTTAATTTGAAACACATGTAAAATCCACTGAAGGAGGTTATCAGACTGACTGTAAATACTCTAAACACTGGTTAAAAAAATAAAACTAGATAATTAACTTTTGGCACTCTCTTAAGGCCTACATCAAAGTATAGTAAATGAAATTTTTTGTTGATAATTAGTTTTCTACCCTAACCTAGCTGGATTTTAATAATTCTGGCTTGTAAGTAATCTAAACTAAAATAAAGAATAACCAACAAAATTAAATCAATCTCTCCGATTATATTGGTTGTACGTTTATTAGTAATTTCTTTATAGTAAAGTTTATTTAGTTGAATATGTGATGGGTCCTGAGATAAGGCAGTTTTATAAGCGAACACTACCTATTTATTTATCATTTAGTGATTTTTTTTCAATGATTAAATTTAAAAATAGAATCAATTTACGAAGGACTATTATTTAGGTACTCCTCAAAAGTCTGATGATTTTTTATTCAATAATTACTTGGTCAAGTGTCCCAGTTTGTTCAAAATTTAAATATTCACATTAAAAACATGTAGAACAGTTTTTGACTTTTTACGAAATATTTTTCTTCTATAATTGCTCATTGCAACATGTGTAATATACCTTATAAAATACATTATTGTATCTTTTTTGTATCCTCATAATTGGCCTTACAGGCTGTCAGGATTTATTAATAAAGAAATAAATAAATAAATAAATTCAAATTTATTCATTAAAAAGTTATTGCGACTTAAAAATCAAAAAAAATAGTTTCCTATGAAACTTCTAGTAGACTTTTGAGCTCGAAGAGCTCAAAATAACACATAAATTGTATTTTTGAGCTCGAAGAGCTCAAAAACATCATGGAGAACAAAATTCTTGGCTCAAGAAAATTTGTCGAATGCCTGAAGGAAGATCGAAGTTGTGTTGGCTGAAGTTAAAATTTTTCTTTAAATTCTATTCTTGGTGAGTCATTTTTTCTTAATTCTATCATATATACTTGATACAATAAATTTTTATATTTGATCAAGATTTTTAGATACTTTAGGGAAGCAGCGCCACCTACTTCAGCTGAGAAAAAAAATTTTCTCACCTAGAGAAAATTTTTCTCGAGAATATTTGATACCCATTTTATATTATTATACCGTGCAATTATACATATTGGATGAAAAAAAATGATTAAATATTATTTGATCTTCCCAATTGACATATTAATCAATAAAAATATTAATGAAAATTAACATCTATCTTTATATTTAATTTTTTGGAGCTCGAGGCTGAATTTTCTCTTCACAACAAGATTTTCTTGACTTAAATAAATTTTCATGGATCAAGATACTCTTAAAGCAAAAGAATTAATTTTGATGAAATAAGTGAAATTTCTTGTCAAAAAAAATTTTTTTTGCTCAAGAAAATAATTAGTAAAATATTTTCTTGGCTCAACTGAACCTTTTTTTCAGTGATTTCTTTTGATGTTTACGGCGTATATTTAATAACCTATTGTATAAAAAATAAAAAAAAATCAAATTTTCAACCAATGAAATCTAGGTATGTAAATAGTGAGTAAGCGAAAAGAGCTAGCTGGTAGTCTGTTTATGGCAGGTTCTCCGTTAAAACCCGGTCGCATCTTTATTCCGTATTTTCCTCAGAGTCTTATTGGTTTATTTGTAAGCATACAACTGCAGTACACTTTCTCATGATGAAAAGCAAGAACTTAAGTCTGAGAAAACAGGAATTAGAGAGTATGCTCCAATACACAAAGGTAAACGTAATCTGCTAAGCTTTTCACATCTTGGTGAAAACAATAATTTGTATTTCTCACCGTGCTCGTGCTTGATGTTCACATTTCACCACCCTTTTTGAAAAGAAACTCACAAGCTGCCTTTTGGTATCTCGGGAAATGATAAAAAGAGAAAGTTAATGCTCAAGATTAAAGTTTTCCGGTTTCTGTCTTTTTTGTGTATGAAGAAAAGACAAAGTTGAACGAAAAAACGAATTGAGATACTTTAGGCCATGGTTTATGCTGAGGCACAATTCTCACAAATCTTGATGTAAGGCAAAGTCGTAAACGTCTATTATATAGGGAACATACGAGAGGTGAATATACCTAACAGACTTTGGGTTGAAATAGTACTGTGTACGTTATTAAGCGTACTTAATGGGCAACCTCGGAAAGAACCTTCGATAAGATTCTTTTCTTTTATTTTTTTAGGGCTTCTACTGTTATATTTAAGTACTGAGTAACGAGGTTGGTTATTGAAGTAATCAAAATTTTATTTTTATTGAGTTGGGAATTTTTTATAATAAATGTATAATGAATTGGGATATTTTATTTATTAAGGTTAGTGGAATAAAAAAATTTTTATAGGAAATATAGTATATTTCTTACGACATACTAAAAGAAAAATATAGTTCGCTGAACTAGGAAAATCTAGTTAAATAGCATCACCACTATTTAATTGAAGTTCTTATACCTAAAATTATTTATTATATTGAATCCCAATAGTTACTTAAACTATTTTTAGTTAAATATCGGCTCAAAAGTAATCTTGATTAACTTTAACTCAGAAAACAGAAAAATAATTCGGACAGCCCGGACCGGGAATCGAACCCGGATCTTTTGGTTACGCACCAAGGGCTCGGACAGTTAAGCTATCTGAGACATCGGTTAAATAAGGCAGTCAGAAAGAGAGTAATCTGCGACAGATGATCCTTCAACCACTTAAGATCCAGCTCGTCCGGACTGTTACCTTTAGATTTTGATAACGTTAGCTGGAGATTTTTTGTCACATCAACAATATCTAACTTTGACCAGTTGAAGACACAATTTACTTGTTTTGTATGATGATTGGGTAGATCAAAGACGAAATTTTTGTCACATGACGGGTATTTGGTAACAGTACTAGCGTAGAAATTATTCAGTAAATTCGCATCAAAGTGATCCAGTGGTGAAGACTGCCTAGGTTTAATAATTCCTAGCTTTTTCAGCTTGGACCAAATGTCAGAGCCCTGAGCACTTTCCTCTAAAACATTTTTAAAATAATTATCACGTGCATCACATATCTTAATTTTTAATTCGCTTCTTAGTTTTTTATATAAGGATAAGAGATTTAAATTCCCTGTTCTGCGAGCTTGCTTATAAATAGTATCACGATTATGTAACTCCAGCTTGAGGTCTTTCGTCAGCCACGGTGTTTTTTGACGATATAGTTTTCTCTCCGTAAACGGCGCAAATTCATTTAATGAATCGATGACTGCAGTCAGAAAGATAGAGAGGTAAGTTCATTAGGATCTTTATCATCAATGTCCATATTACGAAGATCTAATCGCTGACTAAGAGCCTGGGAGAGCGCTAGATGATCACAGCGTTTGAAATCACGAAACTTTACTATTCTTTCATTATTATTTGGAGATGTTAACTTATAATCACAAAGTAGATAATCGTGGCCGCCAATGAACGGGCTGGCGGACTTGGAAAATTTATCAATCTTGTCCTGACTATCAACAATGATAACATCAAGCCAAGAATCTACTCCATTTTGATGATATGTCGCACCATGGGGTACACAATATAGAGCTGAATCAGTAATGAATGACTTGAGATGTTGCGATGATTTATCACTCTTTAATAAATTTGAATTTAGATCTCCCGTGATAATAACATTTCTATAATGTGGATAGAATTTATTAAATTCAATAAAGAAATTATTTAGTGGCTCACCTTGAGGCCTTCTATAGATGGACGACAAAAGAATGTGTGATCCGACTGCTGGAGAGATGTCTATTATTAAGAACTCAGGATGATTTTTATGCTGAGAAACTGACGAATAGAGGACCTGTGACTTCAATGATTTGTGAATGAAACAGGCCACACCACCACCTCTGATAAAACGTCCGGCATCATCAATGAGTCCTCTATCACGACGAATGACAGTGTAATTATCAAAAGATATTTTGAAATCTGGATTTAACCAAGTTTCTACTAGTGTAATTATATGCGGTTTAATGTCCGCAATTAATAATTCGAATTGCGGTAGATGAGCTAAATAGCTATTTATATTAAGTGTTAGTAAAGTTAAGGTTGAAGTAGCAGTTGAAACAGGAGTAGATTTGTTTGATGATTGTTATGATAAATTATTTAAGTCATCTGAGGACTTAATTACAATTTTTTCGGATCTATCATCTTTTTTTAAATATATTACACCTTTTAGTGCCCAGGCATATTTGTAATTTAAGTTTTTTGCCTTTGCTTTAGCGCACATCAGCGCTATTTATATATAAAAAAACGAAAAAAAATTTACATTTTTTTCAGCTTTTATACACAAAGTTTGTTTTTTCAAATTTATTAAAAAATATATTCATACCACTATGCAAGTGAGAAGTTTAGGCTATCTTTCGCCACCTAGCGGTGATCGCGGAACTATTTTTGTTATATTACTATATTATTCTTTACTGCCGCTAATTAATAAAATTCTTTTCAATTACAAGCTTGATGTCGTCTCAGAACTTAATAGATTATTATATAAAAATTGATGAATATAATTTTTTAATTAAAACTCTATTGAAATCGTGGCTATATCAGAATTCAATCGATGTCACCCGAAGCCTGGATCAAGCTATTATAACCAGCGCCAAAAAAGTTTCCGATCGATTGTGCGAATCCGATTGCGTTGTTTACTGATGATAATGCATAATGTTCTGGGTCTACCGTGTATTCTGGGTGTATATACTGGGGGTGAATACAGGAAGGAGCCAATATCATCATCGCAAGCTCCATGTAAACTCATCAACGCCGTTCGGTGACGAGATGCTCTGTCCTCGTGCTGGTGTCTGTGTAGAAATTTAATCGATTAATTTCGATGCTAATTCTGTACGTGATTCCTCGTGAACCATAGCTTTACAAGCAATCCTGTTGTTTTACTCACTGGAGAGTGTTTCACGGTGCAATGCCCTCTGCTCAGTCTGATAATTATTTAGTAACGCTTTTCTCGATTATTTAATCTATATTGTATACTGTGATCTGATAAGTATTTGATTTGATGCTTCGCTTGCTTTATTTAATACCATTTTCATCCCCAGATATTTGTTCGCAGTAACAACCATCGAAAGCACATTAATTTATCGATTTTCTGTTAAAAAATTTTTCAATTATAACTGGGATAAAAATTTTTTTGTAAATATATTTTTATTTAATTTAATGAATTTTTATAAAATTTTAGTAACCTTTATAATAAGTATTTAGGCTGAATTCGAAAATGCTCTATCTCTAGATACAAAATTAAGAAATTACCTTGTATCTTGTAAACTATCGACATTTTTAAAGATATAAGCTCACCGCTACATTACAATCATTGAGATCTTTCATTTGAGTACCCACATCAATTTTTCATATATTTATATATATTATATATATGTATATATGAAAATATATAAAAATGCATGTGGGTACTCAAATAAAAGCTCTTGACGAGTGTAACATCAAGATGAGCTTATATCTTTAAAAATATCAATAATTAAGAAATTACCTTGTATCTTGTAAACTATCGACATTTTT
>CAJNRD030001114.1:11784524-11798210 GCA_905319865.3 Cotesia congregata
TATATATATATATATATATATATATATATATATATATATATATATATATATATATAATATATATTTTCAAAATATAAGCTTATCCCGATGTTACACTCATTAAGAGCTTTCATTTGAGTACCCACTTGCATTTTTGATATATTTTTCATATCTACATATATATAATATATATAAATATATAAAATATATGAAAAATTGATGTGGGTACTTAAATGAAAGGGGTCGTTGAGTGTAATGTCGGGATGAGCTTATATCTTTAAAAATGTCAATAATTTATGAGATACAAGGTCATTTCTTAATTATATTTTCTTGTTCTCTCAATAATGTAGATAGATTTATTAACAGACTTAAAGACTTAATTCAACAAATGACAATCTATCTTCGTGAAACTAACCTCTGCTAAATGTAAATAAAAATTTTAGTTTTTAACTCACATGTATCCGTCAACTCGATCATCGCCACATTTTTTCACATATTAATTTCATTGATTTTAGTTTTTACCTCAAATAATTTATCGTTAATTTACAAAACGCGTGAATAGATAAAGTTTTATGTTATATGTTAAAGATTCGGGAAAGCATTAGTCATTGCTTAATCTTATTGCCTACTGTAGTGTCAACAAATAATTTGGTAGCAAGTAGCAAATTAAATTTATTGAAGCATGATTAATTTTTGTCTGGTGTTTATCAAACAAGGATGATTAATAAAGACAAAACCGGATCAGTGACTAAATAAAATTGTAGTCGTGTGAGTTCGGGTTATATTTTAGTCTCAAGTATTTGTGTAATAATTATGTTCTTAAGTGTACGTAGTCTGTAGTATGAAAATTCATTATTTTTATTTTTTAATTGAGAAATTTTATTATAAATTAAGAATTTTTATTAATAATTTCAAATTAATTATAATGACAGAAATTAATTAATTATTATGACAGAAATTAAAAAGTTTGTCAAAATTATTCTACAAATTTAAAATAATTAAAAAAATTAAATTAAGGCTCTGATAAATATTATTTTAATAATTTTATTATTTAATTTTAATTTAATAAATTCTCAGAAATATAATGAACATTTTCCAAGTAATGATAAGTTATTTAATTGTAAACTTTGCGATAAATACTATATAATTATTATTAAAATTGATAATATTTTAATTAAGTAATAATATATAAATTTAGAATTTTAAGCCCATAATTATGACTGAGGGGTCAGCGTAGGTATACAAAATTAAGGACCAGTTAGAACCGGGTTCGATCCCAACATAGGTTAATTATTTTTTTTTATACCAATTTTTTTATTTTTTATTGTTGATTTTTTTTAATTATTTTTTAAGGGATAATTTTTTTAACAAATTTAAGACAAAAAATTTTTTTTAATATTTTGAATAATATATTATTTTAATAAATAAATTTTTTAAAAAATCAGAGCATCAATAATTAATTATTAGACTGGTATATTAGATCATCACGAGGCTTGGTCTTGTAATTATTGGTTGTATGTAAAAGGCCGCGCTTTATTGTACAAAGTTATAAAGAAAAAAAAAAATGACGCACCCTCGAAACTACTTTTACTCATCAGAGCAACATGTATGAGCAAATTACTTTATGTTTTATATATCGTGAACTTTCACATAATATCTGCGTAGTTTCCCGGATTATTTTCTCATAGTACAATACTAGATAACGGACACACACTGCACTTTACTACAATAAATGCATGACCTATCCACGTTCGATACAACTCTCGAATGATTCAACATAATATTTGTTGTTTTTTTTTATAGATAAAATTAAAAAAACCGCAGTGATAAAATTTTTCTAATATTTTATGAGCAATTACTCAGAAAGAACAATACTATAGGTTTTTGTCATTTTAATTTTAAGATTATCAATTTGTAGATATTTAAAAATTTTTTTTGCGTTTTAACGCAAAAAAATCTAAGAGAGTAGTTTAGTAAAATTATTAGAAATATTAAAGAATATTTTTTTGGAAAAAAAAAATTTAATTTTAAATCAAAAATTTTTGTATTAGGTAATGTAATTAATTTTTTTTATTTTAATTAAACTTGCAATTTTTTGATTAAATAAAAATAATTAATTTTTTATAATTAATTTCAATAAAAATTTTTTGAAAAAAAAAAATTTTTTTGTTACTAAGTTATAAACTTTTAATTAAATTATTTCAATTACTTAAGACTTTTTTTATTTAATAAAATTATTAGACTTAAGAAAAATTAACAAAATTTGTATACAAATTAAAAAATAATATTTAGAAAGCGATAAAAAATAAAATAAATTTTTTTAATAAAAATTAATTCCGCAACGGCCGATAGATGGCGAAAAGATTAAAAGTTTTTCGCATGCAGAAAACCTACTGTTATAATTTTTAATTATAAAAAAAAATTTTTAAGGCTCTATAATAATTTATAAAATGATAAAAAATTTCAACATTAATAAAATTATTAAAAATTTAATTTTACAGTTGGAAAATTTTAATAAAATAAAAATTTTTCATTTTTTTAAATAAATAAAAAATTTTTATTAAAAATATTAACACGTGTAATTTTTTATTCCAGTAAAAAGATAATTGTAATAAAGTGGTACAAAGTAGTACTTACTGATTTAGTAAAAATTAAAAAAAATGTATATGCTTTTAGATAAGAATAAAAATTAGCGGCGTAGTAAAATTAAATATCCATTATATTTATTATCAAGTTGTGCGTGACTATTGATCAGTAAACACACAACTTTCTGTAATGATAATAACAATAATTGTTATTATTATATTTAAAATGTCCTTCATTCTTAGTTATGTGATTCACGTTTAATTTATTTATTTCCCTATAGAGATAAATAAAATGTCAGTATCGGAGAAAACACACCTGGCGTAACACTGATGGGAGTTACGCAAAAAATAAACAATTCACCTTTATTATCATTTTTTAAATAATAATAACGAGTAGTCTGATTCACTAAATCTTGTTCTACTTACGCCCTCATATCATTACGAGAAGTTAATTTATATGTAAGTCGATTATTTATTTATTTTCGTTTCACACTATCCGGAAAGAAGCGCGATAAATATAAAACGAGAGACTGGCCGAGTTAGTTAAGTTGTAGTATCAACTTTAAGAATTTTTTATGACTCACCTCAATGCCGCTAGTCGGTGATCCCTTTTATTCCTTGATGTCTGGAAAAAAAAAATTATACTTTAGATCCAAAATTCGATACAGGAAATTCTTCACATACTAATTTTATGATACAGGTGAAAAAAATAGATTTTATTTATTTAGTAATAGTTACTAAATAATTTATTAAAGCCCATTGCCACCAAATAAATATTTAGTATTTAACAATTGATTTATTGCTTCGCAATAAATCGTTTATTGCTATTAAAGAAATTAATTTTTTAACTAATTTTACCGGATAACCTAACGTTTTACTCAAAATAAATCAAAATAATTAAAATAAATAATTTTAAGTAAAAATATAAGGTATTATAAAGAAAATAATTTCATTAAATTATAATTTTTTAGAGACATTTATAAAATTAAAAATTAAACAAGTTTTTAACGTGATAATAGACTAATTGAACAAATTTAAACTAAACTCCACTGAGAAATTACATATAAGCCATTTGGGACGTATGTGTGTGTTCAAAGGGAAGATAAATCTCCCAAAATCGAGCTCAATAAAATAATCTCAGTCAGTCAATAGGTTATGTGTGACATTGAAATTAAAGCAACGCCATCTACCGACAATACTTACCAAACTACTACTAAATATTATTTGGTGGAAACAAATATTTATTTTGATATAATAAGGCTTTGTTTATATTAATATAATTTATTTAGAATAAAAAAATGATTCATTAAACTGTAACAAATAATATTGATGGGTAAAAAATATTTTTTTCTCCCAAATAAATGACTAAAAATTTTGTTACTAAATTAGTTTGGTACTCCGTACTAAATCTATCTATTGTATTTATCAGAAAATAATTTTAACTAAAGAAATGAAGAAGAAAGGGAAAAAAAAGAATTTTTTCGGTACCCGAAAAAATAATAATTCGGACAAACCCAGACCGGGACTCGAACCCGGACTATTTGGTTAAGTGCCAAAGGCTTTATCAGTTAAGCTGTCTGAGATACTAATACTCTATGGATATATCCGAGGTATACACGGAGAGAAAAATATGAAAATCATTCATATAATTTCAATGTAATGTTTTCCTATACCATTTTAGGAGCGATTACTTAAATTATGGGAATTGTACCCATAATTTTTGGAAAATGTTACTATAATTATGAGAATGATTTCTATAATTATAGGAACGATACCTATAATAATAACTGTAATATCGGCATGATTCCCATAATATATAGGAATGGTTCCTATAATATATAGGAATAGTTTCTGTAATATTATAGGAACCATTCTTATAATATTATGGGAACCATTTCCATAATATTATAGTGATGATGCCTAATAATATTGAGATATTTATCATTACAACTAAAGTTATTTGTGACTTCGATGACCACTTTGAAGCATTTGAAATTATTAGTAATTTCAATAATTTTACTTGCTTCCCAATAACATCATTTGAAATATGTTAAATAAGCAATATTGTTCATATAAATAATAAAAGTTACATACCCAAAAGGTGGATTTAATAAATATTCAACGTATGTATTGTAAATAAATAATTTGTTTTAAAAATAAAATGAAATTGTGAAAATAAACAATGAATTTCCATATCTAGCTTGCTCCTCTAATTGTATAGTGATAAAATATCCCTTTTATTAGAGAAACTTTAGAATTGCTACAATATTTTTAAATATTATCTAACACAATAATAACTGAGTTGGAATAAACAATTTAAGATTAAGTACACACGTGAATAAAAATTATGAAAAAGAAATTTTTTCACTCCAGTGAAAGATCAATTTTTATTTACAAAAAAAAATTTATTAGCAAAAAAATATATAATAATTACTTTATATTTTGATGTGATTGCTTCATTATTATGGACATAAACATTTTTCTATTATTATGTGCATCATTCCTATAATATTATAGGAACCATTCCTATAATTTTTGGAAAGGTTCCTATAAATTACTCTCCGTGTACATTAGGATATAAAAAATCATTCATAAATCCTCCTATTAGTGTATAGAATTTTTCCCCGTTAGGGGAAAAATTCCTAATTTAATATTAGTGAATTCTATTTATACTCTTTAATATAAAAACACGGAAGCTTAACTTTCCATAGAGCATTATAAATTCTACGAGGTAATAAATTGAACAAATTAACCTAATGAATCACTAACACGTCAAAGAAAAGTAATCGGAAAATTTAGTGTATAAAATTTTTCGCAACTCATCGAATATTTTCTCATGGAAAAGATAATAAAAACGATGAATCACATTACATAACTTGAAAAGCTTCCATAACGTACTAAGAATTTCCTTAACGCAACAATTAGCACCTGCATCACGATCATCACACCAGTGATCATCACACTAGCAAGTAGCTTTATAACAAATATTTTATTTCAGTAGATCGTTTCCTCTGATTCATGTTTTTTTTTAAATTGCACGATTAAGATAATAATAATATAAACCATGTGGTCAAAAGGTTTCGGATTAGATCTCTGGCAGACAAACTATCGCACGATATCTTATTACTTGTTTTATATAAATAAGTACATACTTTGGATCCATGACTCTTGCGAGTGGGGAGGTGTAACGTGTAACAGCAACAGCTGTGATGTTATCACTATCATCATCATCATCACGCTTATCGTATTAATGATTAGTAGCAGCAGCTCTGTAATGACTGTTTGCGTAATGATACTTTTATTCGCATATTGATACCAACTCTAATTGCTTGTATTGCTTGCATTACTTGCTACTGTAGTGCTATAGGCGTTGATTCTTTACTCTAGACCTGATCAATGAGTCATACATCAGTTGGATATTTTTATCTTGACATTGCTCTATTGTATTTAATTGCAGTTCATATACATTGTAAACTTTTAAATACTTTGTGGGCTTGATAAGCTGCTAGCCGAGATACTTTTTCGAAGAAGACATTTAAGGCTGTGGGAAGACAAAATAGTTGTTGCTACTGTATCACGTCATCGGCTTATTCAAGCATATTCAGAAAATGATAACATTTTTTTATTTATTAATGGATAACTAGCAACCTTGCAGTCACTATGTGACTGCCGTAGTAAATTATAAATAAATAAAATTTTGCTTTATTAAATAAGGAATTTTGTTAAATTGCACTGTACTTTCTTAACTATTGACATTTTTAAAGATATAAGCTCATCTTGATGTTACACTCATCAATAGCTTTCATTTAAGTACCCACATGCATTTTTGATATATTTTTCATATATACATATATATATAAATATATAAAATATATGAAAAATTTAAGTGGGTACTCAAATGAAAGGTCTCGTTGAGTGTAATGTCGGGATGAGCTTATATCTTTAAAAATGTCATTGATTGACAAGATAGCAATGTCAGTTCTTAATTATTGACAATTTTTAAGATATAAGCTCATTTTGATACTACACTCATCAAAAGCTTTCATTTGAGTATCCACATGCATTTTTTATATATTTTTCATATATACATATATATTTAAAATATATATAATATATATAAATATATAAAGTATATGAAAAATTGATGTGGGTACTCAAATGAAAGGTCTTGATGAGTATTGCATTGGGATGAGCTTATATCTTTAAAAATGTCAATAATTCACGAGATACAAGGTCATTTCTTAATTATGTATCCAGAGATAGAGTATTTTCGAATGCAGCCTAAATACTTATTATAATAAATACCCTGGCCACAAAATTTTGCTTATTCTCTTAATAATATAGATTAATTAAAGATTTTAAATATTTAATTTTTTCAGGTAAAAAGTATGTAAATTTACATGCTTAATCTAAAGGATATATTTTTGTATAAAATTATGTGTCTTTTTTTCATTAAAACGCTTAACAAGCTTAATATAAAATTTTTAAGTTGTAAAAAACTTGATCATTCAAAATTTTATTTTTAATTTTTTTTTCAAGGTAATATTGTACCAAAAATTGGTTAAATGAATCAATCATCTAATTGATGACTAAGAAAAAAAAAATAGGTGATTTTACAAAAAAAAAATGTTCCGTTCAATTTAATGAATGAATAATGGAATAAAACAAACTGAATTGATTCAATCACTGATAAAAAATAAGTGTCAATATCATACAAGCAAACACAATGGTACGTCGTCTGGACTAGCGTAAGAAGCACGTGAATCAATAATGAAGTGAAACCGAGAGTAAGTCCATCAACGTGGTATTCTTAGAATTTAGTTTCATTCATCCGGTTACCGATGTCTGCTATAATCCTAGCTATGAAATAACCTATGGTATTAATCACTATCTTTGAGGTCTTCCCCGGGATAATTTGTATCAGTGATCAAGTGATTACTGATATTATCTAATTATTATTCCAGTGATTTTTTTTTATTACAGAAATTTTTTATTAATCGAAAAATTATTAATGTATAAAAAAATTATTGAAATAATTTTTATTAAATATAAATTCCTTCATGAGTCTGAAAGGAAGCGTGTAATATATCCTCACAATAAAATAAGACCAACCGAATGAATTCATTGATGAGTCACTAATAATGTGCCATCGATACCCGATGAGTTTCGCTTTACGAAACTCAAGTTACATATATTATATTAAGTATATACACGTGCGTCTGTGGTCGTTTAAAATACTAAAAGACGTCAGAGTGAAAGTAGACCAGCATCCGTGTATAATACATACCTTACTTACGAATTAATGCATGACACCTCCCCTGAGATTTTCTATTATAAAGATATTCTCAATGTTACATCACAATTTTCACGGTCACTAGCTCATTTATCTCGGACTATAAAAAGAACACTGAGCGGTGAACTCTATTTAATTTAATTGAGTTGATGATAAAAAAATTGAGTCGATATTGGGCGGCAATAAAATCCGTGTAAACACGTTAAAACATGTTTGTACACGCACCAAAAAATACCTACACATCAAAGCTTGTCTAAAGGTGGAGCACAAAAGACTAGAATGGGATCTTTTCATACTGACGCTTTAATCTTTTTTTTTTTTTTTTTTTTAATGTCTAGCCTAAACTATTTTTATTGATTTTTGTGAGGTGTAAAAAAAAGCTGATGTAACTTTTGAGGATTAATAAATTATCTTTTTAATATTATGAGGTGAGATTTATGATTGAAAAATAAACTTTGGGTATAATTAAATTATCTAACAAATTTTATGGACTATTTAAATTTATGACTTATTTTTTTGAAAATTTTCGGGTGTAAAATTATTAATTTGAAGTTTTGTAGTTAAAAAATTGAAGTTATGGAGTCAATAATATCAAATTTAAAATTTTAGTACCACGACCGCCGATAGGTGGCGAAAAGTAGCTTAAAGTTTTCGCTTGCAAATTGGTAAATTGAGTAATTAAGTACTATTTAAAATTGTAAATTTTATTTATAGATTATTTAAGGATTATTCATTCAAATTTTGAGCTTATTGAAGCTCAATAAAATTAAGATATCAAAATACATGATTAATATAAGATTAATGATGATAGAAATTATCTATATTATTGAGGGAATAAGCAAAGTTTTTTAGTTAGTTTATTTATATGATAAAATGAGTTTTTACCCACATAAAAATACTATATATCGTTAAAAATATATTATACAATCCCATAATAAAATTGAGATGAAATGTATGTGGCATCAAACTATTCGTAACGTGATTGGTCGAATATATCATAAGCATGAAAATATATGCAAACTTTATAGTCAATGCGCGCGCTTGCGCGCGTACATTTGAATTCTAGTATATTGCAAATAATATAAGTGATGAATATATGGCGGCAAAATTGTCTATATTGAAAAGTATAACTTTATTCTGTATATGGAACCATGTATTTTAAATAATATATTCTTTAATATATGGTGATCCATATATCGTTTAGTATATATCATCTGCTATATTACCGAATATATAAAAACTATATATAATATATCATGTACAATATATGAAAAAATATATGTGACACCATATATTTTTCGATACATTATTTTAAGTATAAGGTATCAATATATAAAAAGTTGTACCGATACACATATGGATCGTGCATAAATGAAGCAATTATATTGATGAATATATGGTTTATCCCTACAATAAAAATACATGACAGTTTGAAGTTAGTCAATAGTCGAAAAAATGAGACCTGATTCCTTATTGGTAGAATATAAACCCTCCTCAGTTACTATTGGTCAATCTCCTGGTACGTGAACATATCAATATATCGATATAAATCGAACAGGATAAATTCATTCGAGAATTTCGATAGGGGGCGCGCGAATGCGCGCCGTTAAAAATTCTAGTACATGAGAATAATATATTTATTTACAATATATATTTTTATATTATTTCGGCAAAATTATAGATATGATTTTATATATCGTTCCATATATCACATTATAATATCAATATATTTAATCATATATTTTGAAACATATAAACCTTTTCCAAGCGGGTATGGTTGAATATCGTATCGTTGGATATGTATTTATGCTGCATTCTAAAATGCTCTGTCTCTAGATACATAATTAAAAAATGACCGTGTATCTCGTGAACTATTGACATTTTTAAAGATATAAGCTCTCCCCGATGTTACACTCATCAAGACCTTTCATTTGAGTACCCACATCAATTTTTCATATATTTTATATATTTATATAAATGAAAGCTCTTGATGAGTGTAACATCAGGATGAGCTTACTTTTTCAAAAATATCAATAATTAAAAAATGATCTTGTATCTTGTCAATCACTGACATTTGTAAGGATATAAGCTCATCCCAATGTTACACTCGTTAAGACCTTTCATTTGAGTACCCACATCAATTTTTCATATATTTTATATATTTATATATATTGTATATGTATATATGAAAAATATATGAAAAATAGAAGTGGGTACTCAAATGAAAGCTCTTGATTAGTACAACATTAGGATGAGCTTATATCTTAGAAAACATCAATAGTTAACAAGGTACATTGCAATTGAACAAAATTCATTATTTAATAAAGCAAAATTTTATTTATCTATACTTCACTACAGCAGTCACGAAGTGACTGCAAGGTTGTTAGTATTTTATTATTGAATTAAATTTTTAAAAATTTATAATATGAAAATATCTTTGAAATAAATCTACAAATTTACTATCCTGAGAATTAATCTCCTTTCATTGATAAATATGAGTAACACAAATATCTGGAAAACCCTGAAATCTCCTCTCAAGTTCGCGGTACAGTTTCTCACACCGATTGGCCTAATTATCCTCACGCCGTTACCATATGTAACAACAATGACTAACCAATCTGGACTTACCAACACAGTTTCTAAATGGCCTATTTATCTCATACTATCATTTGCATGTAGAAAGTCTGACGTCAACAATCTAAATATTAAATTTATTAAATAAAAAAAATCCAAAATTTGGAGGCCGGTTTTCTAACTTGTGACAGAGATTAGAAAATTTATTCACGTTCGAGTGATACTATCTCGAATCTAATAGGCAAGACGATGTGAATACTAGTGTATACATACATAATGGGTACTACACACTACACATATATACAGTCACATACTTGCGGATGAATCAGCTGGCGAAGTGTAACGACCGAATGACGTCGATAAGTTGCACAACAACGCGCTGGTAATCCCCGCAAGTGTAAACTATAAGCATCATACGTTACATTACACATAACACTGCTCGTATATATGACCAATCTTACGTGATTTTTATCAATCGTCGGTGAGGAAAATATATCACCGATTACATCAATTTGTATGTTTGTATACGTAAATGTACAAGCTTATTTCCGTCTTTAGAGATTATTCATAGCAATTTTTTTTTTTTTTTAATATAGTTTATTCATTCACATGCAGAATAAAAAATAGCTGATAAATTTAAATGAGCAAAAGTCGCAAGTAAGCGGCTTTTTTTTATAATTTTATATCAGACGTCAGTAGGAAAATAAAATAATTAGATAATTATTATAGAGATGTTGAATGAAAAAATAATTCTAATAATAAATTAATTCCACAACGACCGATAGATGGCGAAAAGATTAAAAAGTTTCTCGCATGCAGATTTATAAATCGAGTAATTAAGTACCATTAAAAAATTTTGTTTTCTTCCTTATACATCTTTAAAAAATCTAATTTTTGTCCCAATATTTGAAAAGTATCTAATTTTTTTGCGGACGTAAAATTAAAATTAAAATAAATTTTTTCGTAAGTATATAAATACACTGATAAAAAAAATATTTTCATTAAAGAAAAATATTCTTCCAAGAAAATTATTTTGAAGAGAACTAGTTCTCGTCTTGATTTAATGTTTGTTGGAGTGAGAGATCTAATCACTACCATCAATAAAATTTTTTACGAGGTTCAAGACTATATTATCTTCGATCGATACAAGTGAATTCTTTATTTAAAAACGATTCTCTTCAATAAATAATTATTTTATTTCATTTAAAGAATTATTGATTGTTGATTCAAGAAAAAATTTTTTTATTTATAATGTTATAAGTTTAAGTCAGAAAAAAACTTTGAAAAGTGTCAAAAGAAAATTGCTATTTTTGCTTTTTAATGTGCTATATTTTCTTTCTAACAATGTGCTTTTTGGATAATTTATCTGTACAATATAATTGTAGGTACGATTTTATGTTCCAAAACTTTCAAATCTTGATTTCTAGGCGATGATAGAGTCATGCAATTTAAAAAAAAAAAAACCAAAAGTTAATCTAAAGTGACACAGCGACTTAATGTCGTGCGAATGAGGCTGTAATACTAGTTTTAACATAAAAAACCCGTAAAAGAATAAACAAGATTTTGCGGTGGAATAATTTAAATAACCGGGTGTGATTTTATATGTGGACTACAAGGATGCCTTAAGTAAATCATCAAATCCATGGGAAGTCTGCCCAAGGAAAGAGAAGTCATTGAAAAAAAGGTGCTTTTATGTGAATAATGCATTGCCGGCACGTGCAGCTTGCCTTGCATTGACTGGCCAGTTTTTAAAAATCACCTGGGTTCTGTACTCATTTTGTGTTAGTTCCTTTTTCTTGGTCTATTGTTGTTAACTTTTATGTCTGGCGCCTATTTGGCGGCGGGTGTACAATAAAAAGACTAATTCAAAGAACCTCTTGATACTATTATTCGTGTATATGTTGCTGTGGAATATTTCAAGGCGACAAAAATAGACAGAAATGGATAGCCCACCAGAATAAGGAAGGAACATAATGCAATACATCGTGTTGGGTCGCGTTACCAATAAGAGAAAATTTAACAATACTCTTTTTTTTTTTTTTTTATTTAAGATATATTGTGTCAAATCGGTATTGGTCGATATTATAGGCGAATGGGTATGTGTTTGATGCCGACAAACTAACTGGCGGAAACAGTTCAAATTTTTCAACGATTGAAAGTATAATTCATGCATCTCTTCAAGAGACCAGTAACAGAACATCTACAAGTTTTATTCTTATTTAAATGGAAAAAAAATCTTCTATTTCTTTAATATAAATGGAAATCGTTGTATAAGACAAATTGATGATCTACAATTCAAATCTCAATTTTTTTTTTCTTAATTAAAAATGACCTCTGATAAAATTGTGACGAATTTCTTCAATTAGAAAAATATTAAAGGATGTAATTACTATTTATTGCACAAAGATTGAAATACTTCAATGGAATCAAAAATTAAACGAGCAAAAGATTTCAGTACATAGTAAAATTTATGATACTTTTACCCTATTGAAAAAGAAGCAAGATCAGCACTCTGCACGTTTGAATAATTGACAGTATAGAAACTAAAGAAGAGTTTTCAAATACGATAATCCTTAATTCCAACACACAGAAATGGTTTCACATTTTCTGACATTTTATGGAATGCAAATTTTATTTCTTTCATTATTTAATAATCTTTAAAACAAGGTTTTGGACCTACCTATAATTATCATACGAATGTTTTAATACTAATTTAAAAAACAGTTCAGATTTTTCGACGATTGAAAGTAGAATTCAAGAATACCTGGACGAATATACACGGTGAGAAATTTCTATTATTTTTTATTCTGCATGGATTTTAAATTTTACAATGGTGCATATTACTAGTGAACCTTATTGACTCAGAATAAAATTTTACAATGGCCCATAGTAATTTCCGAAACAAATGAAATCAGACATAGCAAACGGTAGAAATTGAAATGTACCATAGTAAAATGAAATATGCAATAATTTAAATTTCCGAATGTACTATAGCAAAAAAAATAAGAAAATGTTTGTAAAAAATAAAAAATTTTAGAGTAAAAAATATTTTTAGCAATCAAAAAAAAATATCAAACCAAACAAGATTTTTTTGTTTGTAATAATTTTTAAAAAAATTTTTTTAAAATATAGTTTTTTTTATTTGTTTTCTATTTTTAATTTGAACGAAGGATTTATTTTGGCAGTTAATTATATTATAAATAATTATAAACACAATATATAACTTTTAAATTATTTTTCATTATAATAATAATA
>CAJNRD030001114.1:11805125-11842617 GCA_905319865.3 Cotesia congregata
TTTTTTTACAGTGAAACTGTTTTTGTTCGGATTCTCATTATTATAATACTACAATCAATATGGCCGACTTAACCTCGTTGGTCGACACGAATCTTTAGGATAGATAATTTTGAGAAACTATACTTTTTATAATTCTTCATTTATAAACAATTTATCACACTGAAATTAATAAAAATGGAAAATAGTATATTAAAGCCTTTCTTTTCTTATTTTTAATTCTTATTGTTGTCAAAAAATTGCAATTTCTTGCTAATAGCATTGTTTTACTAATTTACTAATAATATTACTAAGGTAAAAGACCTAGTTATTGACACTTGCTATTTTATTTTAATTAAAAAAAATAAATCAACTCTGATAATTTAATAAATATTATATTTGAATTATAAATTTTAAGATAATTTGTTTTTTGAGAACATTTTATTTTTTTAATTAGAATAGAATTGCAAGTGTCAAACAACTAGGCCAGTGAAAATAGCTGGGTCTTTTACCTTATTATAAAAGTTGATTATAAGGAAAGAATGTATTGCTACAATGAGTTATAAATTTGTTGGAGATGATAAATTCCACTCTGGCAACTTCTTTTGCATCCAAGAATCCATATAAGTAAGGGAGTAAGGGGAAGTAATATTAATGATTAATACTTTTACTTATAATTTATAAATTATTTAATTTACACAAATAAATATTTAGGTAAGTAGACTCAGGCACGAGGTAAACTAATAACTAAAAAACACGCGTACACTGTAGATTGGAGGGAAATGACAAAATAGTGGCGCCACCGTCACGGTTGCTATGGTAACATAGAATTTAGTTTTAGTCCTGTTAAAAAACTTGGTATTCTCAGATTTAAAATACCAGTTTTCTTAAATCTAAAATATTTAACTTGACTTTTACTGCGTACAAGAAAACTCGACTAAAAAATATTCAGTATTCCGGGTATAAAAAAACTTTTTTTTCAGTGTACTTAATTTGAATAATAATGACTCTTGTCTAATTAGCAGTTAATAATTATACTGATAGAAGGATTTGCTTATATTTAATAAGCTTTATTAACCAATAAATGAATTTTTAACATGGGATTTGATAGATATTTATTAACAATAGATGATTTATTAAATATTAATAAATACTTAAAATTTAATAATTGTCTTAAAATCAATTAAATTATTAATAGTTAATAAATCCTTCTATCAGTATGTTACAATGTAATTTTCTGATTTTTAATTAATTACACTGTGTTATCTAGTAATGTTATCGATACTTATTGTAACTAATTACGGCTCTTCTCTAATTATCAATCATCAATTTTTATTTTTATTTTTTCTGTCATAAAAAAATTAAGTAAAAGATTAATTGTTGAGCTACCTTTATTAAATTAATGAAATAAAAATAAACTATCATTACTGAACCTAGAAATATTTATTTTTATATCATCCACAACTACAAACTCATTACCCACCGCTCATCTAATTATAAACAGATCTCACGCGGGATCTAAACATTAGCCGCCACGTGTAAGCTTAGTATACCGATATTCCGCCTCGTCTAGTCAACAAACCAGCTTTTATTATATTTACTATACTATTTTTAACCCATTTAGCTTGCATCGATCGCGCCCCGATGAATATCTTCTTTGGAAATAAAAGACGGTAAAGATCTAGGTCAATCTTGTTGTCACGGAATTGTGCCAATACTTTAGCATGCAACACACACTGACTTATAGTTATCAAATTCTAGGAAAAGGTAATTTGTTGTTTATTGATCTGACGTTGGCTTACTAGCCTGACGCGGTGCTACTATCAACACCTACATCGCTTTACTTAAGTTGAATTTACAGTAAAAAATTCTTATTTGTGTTGGAATTTTTGTAATAAGTATATTGAATTTTTTAATAATCAATTACTACTCCAACAAGAAATTAATGAAAATTTTCATTAATTAAAAAAAGAAACTATGTTAAACGTTTTGGATCAAAGAAATGATATTCAAAAAAAATTGGTCAATATTAGAAGATTTATGATATCCAAGGAGAAACAATATACTGAGTAATATCTAAGATTTTCAGTAATTAATTATTTATCAGAGATATAAAGTCATAAAAAATTATGGTTAAATTGAACAATTTTCTTCATAGCAAGTTTAATTAAAATTTATTATGGTACAGTTAAAATAATTAATCTTTGATCCTTTTGAATCGAGCACCTAACCAATTTTCGAGCTTCAGAGATTATAAACACCTTAACCGAAACCTTAACAATTTTCAGTTCAACTGAAGCAAATACATTGACACTGATTTAATTGTACATAAAAATGGTACTAAATGAAAAAATAACATAATTTTTCCAAGTTCTTTATTTTTTCGAAAAAAGATTTGAACGAGAAGAGTTCAAGGAAGAAAATTTTCAAGATAAGCATTTTTTAAAATGTTAATATTATAAAGTATAATGAAATAACAATTTAATAAATTTTCTTCATTAAATTTACCAATAAGGTGCATAAATATTCGTCACATAAAAAAATCATCAAATAAAACTTTTGAATAGTACTTAATTACTTCTTCTATTACTCTGCAAATGAGAAACATTTTTACTCTCTCGCCACCTAGCGGCCATAAGGGAACTATTTACTATAAATAAAATAGAGACTCCATCAGCCGTGTATTTGGTTAAGAATTTAATGCAGTTAACGATTAAAGCAAAATTTTAATTTTATTGAATTTGATTAGTACTATCAACACCTACATCGCTTATATTAACTTGGGTTGAATTTACAGTAAAGAATTCTTATTTGTGTTGGAATTTTTGTAATGGGTAATAATTTACTACTTTAAAGTAACACTGTAAAAAGCAAAATGTTTCTTAAATTTTCTAGATCAATTACAATTTAATCAGAAAAAATTTATCAACATTAATAGACCTAACATATCGAGAAAAACATTATTATGCTGAGCAATGTCTAAAAATTTTTTTTTAATAATTATTTTTCAGAAATATAAAGTCATAAAAAAATTATGGCAATATTTCACATTTATTTTCAAGAAAGTTAATCCAAATTTAGTTTTGATACCGACCAATTACTAATCCTTGATAATTTATTATTGATCACCATACCCATATCCGAACTTCACAGATCAGATAGATCGTATAAAAACAGAAGCGTCAAATATAAATTTTGGAAAGGAATATTTTTTTTAACAATTTACAGCTCAAATGAAACAAATAAATTCAACCCCGTAACTGTTAGAAAAAAATGGTATTACATGGAAGGATAACATAAATTTTCCAAGTTCCGTATTTATTTATAAAACGACAGCAATGATTACCAAATTTTTCTAGCTGTACATTTTTGAAGAACACTAATATTATTCAAATTACTTAAACGATCAATTGATAAATCTTTTCATCAAATTTACCAATAAAATGCATAAATATTTGTCACATAAAAAAATCATCGAATAAATCTATTGAATAGTACTTAAATACTTATCCTATCACTCTACAAGTGAAAAACATTTTTAACGCCTCGCCACCTAGCGGCGATACCGAAACTATTTAATATAAATAAAATTTTAATCAAAATAAAATCGTGAATTCTACAAAAATAATCTCTGCTGGAAAGAAACTATCTCGTTTTTTATCTCTAGAAAAATTTTCTTGTATCTAATCACATAATTTTTTATCTAATTACTATCAAAGCTTTCTTAAAAAAAATTCTCAACTAGTGCAAAAGATTTAATTGTCTTTATAAAAAATAGCATACTTAAGTTGCATCAAAAAAATTTCAATTTAGTAAAAAAAAATTCTTAATATATTTATAATTACTCTACATGCAAAACAAACAAGTAAATATCAAGGTCTCTTCCTCTAAGCTATGAATGCGTCGGTAAAAATTACCTCTATTTAAATCTACCTCAGTAATTAAATAACTTAACTACTATTATATCATAAACTGCAACAATCTAAAGTATCTAAATAATTAAACAATAACTACCTGAAATTTAGGTAATCCAGTTGGGATCACTTGACACTCTTTAAGTAAGTTAACGTATCGCCTTGTATTTTAAGAATGAAACGTTTAAATAACTTTGATAATATAAGGTGTTAAAATAACGCGTGGTAAAGATTACGCGGTGTCTAGGTACGCGTATTAACTTGGTGTGGTGTATGTACGTACTGACTGCGAATAGATTTCCAGCATGGTGGGGGCGCGTGCGCTCTCCTGTAACAGTTCGACCTTTATTTACGTGTCTACACTTTTTAACGTGTTGTACTCGCAAACATACCACATAATACAATGTGGGTCTTATTTTACAATAAGTACTAACACTATACTAAGCTGAACAGTTTACTATTTTAATAGTCTAAGTGATAAGATTGATAAGATAGCGATTAGTTTTGTGAAAGCAGAATATCTAATATGTGTATGTTAGCGATTAGAATAGTCACGGCTGTTGATATTATTAGAATTCTTAGATACATTGTAAGACAGGAGGCTATTTGTTGACTCGGCACGCATTGGCTTCTAGCTTGGAGTAAATTGCATCTGGCATTGCTAGAAGTAAAGTACTGGTGTATACTTGCAATGCTCTTGCACAATTCTTCTTCGACTTACTAACCGTACAAAAGACATTTTAGCGCAGCAAATTATTCCCGTTTAAAGGAAACTAATCTTGGAGATTTGACTAAAGATTCCTTCGGCAGGTGTTGGATTTTTTTATCGAATATTAAATAAGTGATAAGTCTTTTGAATATTGATTAACAAGTGTTTTGAGGTAAATTTGGGTAATATGGCATTTTTAACATATTTGAAATGAGAAAAAAAAATTTTTGAAATTTTTTTTGACAAAAATAAATTAGTTAGTTTTTGAAATTAATTAATTAATTTCCAAATTGTTGTATAAATAGAGGAATGGTACAGTTGAACAAGAAATAATTTTAAGGAGATCCAAGTACACTAGTGTAAAGAATATCTATAAAAAAATAATACGTTGTTGAGGAAATTTCCGAAAAATTTACTCATTAAATAATTATTAACATTTAATTGACTAATAAAACAATATAGCACTCTGAATTACCGGTATACACTTGACAACACAAAAAGAGTGTCCCTAACCTTAAAATTTATTGCATGCCTTAAGCGCGAAGCGCGCAGGTATGCTCTACTCTCGCCTAAAAATCGTGATTTCGATTAAAACGTGATTTTCATAATTTAAACGAAAAAAATTATCGATAAAAAGCATATTGAAATAAATAATAGTAACTATAGAACACATTAAAAAAATTTTCTTGTCGATTAAATAAGATTTCTCAGAAAAAACTCGTTTTTCTGATGAATTAAATGAATAAGAGCGTGGTATTCACCGGAGCTATGGGCTTGATAACACCACAACTTTGTCAAAAATCACTTTCACGATTTAATTTTTTTTTTGTTTTATTCCTGAGGAAGTTTATCAAAACCCTTGTGAAAATTGCGTGTCAAAATAATTCCGTTTCGATACAGTTAATTTTTTTCGATGGTCAGTTCGGTGACTTTTTCTGCGATTTCGGCAGCCATATGTATTATTTTTCATAAACAGAATTGAAATAACTATAAACAAGCAGAAACTATACATACATGATGGTATAATTGCTAACTGTTTTATCATCTGTTAAAATTTTTCTTTAGTTCGACCTACAGAGGGGATAATACTACTCGCGGGAAAATTCAAATTAAAAACGAATAATTTTCGTTATGATCTAAATATTTTATGTATGACATGAGCGCTTAAGGCATGCTCATTTGGATTTTCCAAACTTTTTATGTTTACTGTCTAACTAAAATGACTAAGATGTTCTAGCATTTAAAAAACCTTTGGTTACTTATGCGCATGGGTAACTAAGCAAGCGGTGTTGCCAAGTCAAATACAAGACTTTAAACAACGCAAGTATCCGAGTGATTTTTCATAAAAAATATAAAATATCTCCGTAATACCTTAGGAAAGCTACTTTTTTATTGTTTTAATCTTTAGCTTATTATTTTTTCAATCAAATTCAATGAAAATAAAATTTTTTTTAAATCGTTTATTGCATTAAATTCTTAACCAAATACATGGCTGGTGGAATCTCCATTTTACATGTAAAAATTACAATTTTCAAAGCTAATTATTTGATTAAACCCCGAAAACCTACTGTTATAATTTTTTTATTAATTATTCTTAAAAATATCGAAGTTGATCATACCGTAGATATTGCAACAATATTATTATTGTCACCTTAGTTAAGTACAAATTAAAGTGAAAGTACATAATTAAAAAGAGAAAGATACAAAAATAATAAATATGATATTAAGACTAAAATTATTTGTAATAATAACTATTTAACAAAAAATACTTTCTTTTTTCTAAGAATCAATTTCCTTCTGTATTAAAAAAATGATCAGAAAGGTATTTTTTTACAACAAGCTACTTGAGACACTTTTTAGTGATTTTAGTGATTTAAAATAAATGTTACTTATATATTAAAAAGACGAAAATAAAGAATTACTTGCATAAGAATGAAAATGTTCAAAATTTTATCGGATTAATCTATTATGAGCGTTGTAGAGTTTAGTACCGCGATTGCCGATAGGTGGCGAAAAGTATTCTAAAATTTTCCTTTGCAAAGTGGTTGATCTAATTATTAACTACCATTCAAGGTAATAATATTTAAAAGTACCATTCAAAGTAATAATAACTAAAAAAAAATATTTAGAAATCAAATTTTTTTCACTAACAAAATAGTCTTTCAATAATAAGCGAAAAAATAATTAAGTTCTGATTCTTAATTATTTAGTAAAAATTATTTTTGTAGATTTTCGCTCCGTTCACAATATTTATGGTCCTTACATGAACAATAAGAACTTTTTCCTAGATCGCAAATTTTTGGAGACGATAAAATTTTTGTATAACCTCTTAGGTTCAAGATGAGAATTTCAAATTAAGCGACGATGTTAAAGTTCTACAATTAAGTTGTTTCTATGTGGAAAGTTCTGTTATTTTTAATGTACAAACTAAAATTAAATTATGTCGTTTTTTTCTAAATTGTAAACAGAATAATCTGACAATATTAACTCTATTAGGTTTTTATCGCTATCAATTTCACTTTGAGGCTTCCGAATTTTCGTGGATACACTTTTAAGAACAATGATTGTGATCCAAAGCTTACTTTTAAGGTATTAAGTACCATTTAAAGTAATAATAATCGAAAATTAAATTTTTTTTAATAACAAAATTGTTTAATTTCGTAGTAAGATAAATGATAATTAAATTCTGGTACTCAATTATTCAGTAAAAATTAATTTATTCCTTTCTTCATTTCTTGAAAAGTTTAACGACCCTGTAATTGAAAAGAAGAACATTTTCATTTATTTTAGATATATTTGTTTGGACAAATTTTTAATGCTGTTTTTCATATTTAAAAATGAAAACTTTAAACTAAATGACAATTTTAAAGTTTCACTATTTTTCATCTTCAGCCCCTCCGAAAATCATTTAGATTTCGTTATTAGCTAAGTACAAACGAAAATTAAGTCAACTGTGGTTTTGGTGATCGTAAAAAGATTAAAGTAGCTACCTTAATTTCATGAAACTTTATATCTTGCAGTCAACTTCATTTTCAAGATTCTAAATTTTTCTAAGTACACTTTTTTAGAAATGATTGTGATTAACGCTTTTAATTTTCGCCAGCAACATACATTATCGTAGAAGGATAATGCCAGCAGTATTATTAAAAAGGATCATCATGAGCTTCTACTTTATAAAATAGAATGATTAACATTTTATTGTTAGCATGAACTCATTTATCACAATGATCTTTATATACACCAAAATTTTCTTCAGTCTACATAATATACTTATAATTAACGTTATCTAGCTAAGTACCGCAGCTACCGATAGGTGGCGAAAAGTAGTCTTAAATTTTCCTTTGCAAAGCGGTTTATTAAGTAATTAAGTACCATTCAAAGTAATAATTCTTTAAAGTTATTTTTTTTTTTACTTACCAAAATTGCTTATTTATAGTAAGATAAATAATAATTAAATTCTGGTACTCAATTATATTCAGTTAAAATTAATTTAATTCCTTCTTCAGTTCGTGAAAAGTTTTATGATATGTGTAATTTTAAATTACGAATATTTTCAATCATTTTAGTTATATTTTTTTCGACAAAATTTCTTGTATTGTTTATCGTATTTAAAAATGAAAACTTTAGAGTGAACGAAAATTTCTACAATTTTTTACCATTTGGTCCTCCGGGAGGGATAGAATCATGCAGATTTTATTAGCTTTGCAAATGCAAATTATGTCAACTGTGATTTGAGTGAACGTAAAAAGAATAATGTGACAAAATTTAATTTGTGTGAAATTAAAATCGGTTTTGCTATTAATTAGATCGTAGTTTTCTGGATATACTTTTGTGCGCACTGATTTTAATCAAAGCTTACTTTCAAGTTGTGGCAGTAACGGACATTATTAGAGAACGGTAAAAGTAATAGTTTAAGTAGTCGTCTTTTTAAAAAGGATCATCCAAAAATTTTACTTAACTCAACAACATTGATATTGATTGGATACCTTGGACAATATTCTTATTTTTATCATGAACAGATTTATGATCTTCATCTTGCTCTATTAATTTTTTTAATGATTTCGGAAAATATTACTCAATATTATCCATAGTAAATTTGATATTGAAATAAGTCAGTTAATAAATCTAAATAACAGTAGTTGATTTATAATATAGAACGCCCCATATATGCCCTCTTTAAATCTGTGATGAACAGCTTAACACGCGCGTTATTGAGATTCTTTTTGTGCGGCAGCACAGTGGGAGGTTATTATACAGCTGATGCTTATAAAACACTGACAAAGGTGCATGCTCAAAAAATAAGTAAGTCAGCATCATCAGATTCAATGCCACTTTATTGTAAATAAATAAAGTATGCACCTTGATGAAATGGTTAAACAGTTTATGTTTATTTAAATAATAATTGTTTGTATAGTTGCAATATCATTTAGATCTTTTCGCTGACGCGTAACATCCATCGTGAATTTTATTTCTTGCGATTATTTAACACGGATTTTTAATATCACTGGTGAATTTTTTTACATCCGGCAGTAGATTAGCACACTATTTTAACATCCCAATAATAGACTATATAAGATGATTGAACGAATATATTGCTATACAGACTCTCAAAATAAAATAGTGTGTTAGCAAAAGCCAAGAGTCAGTTTCCGTTTTCAAGAGCGGAAATCGCGTCTTCATTTATTCATTTATTAAGCTTTATCTTGTCTAATATTTTACGATGTGATCTTTAATTTACAGGCTTACTTTGAACTTTTTTAGGTTTGATCGTCTATTCTTATCATACAAAATTGTTATTCAATTTTTAATATAAACTTTTGAAAGTTTTTATCAATATATTCCAGATAAATAACAAATAAATATCGAAGAAAAGGATAACGGTAGCAGTTAAAGTTACAAAAATACACATTTTTCTGTCGGACGATCGAAATTGTTGTTACAAGATCTGTAATTTGTCGTCTTGGCTGGATGCCGTTGCAAAAATCCACTCCATCAAACTAACAACTCGTTTCCTCTCTTCTTTTCTCAGTTAACCTTTACTTTTTCTTCATCTTCTTATTCTTGTCTCAAATTTTTTCTTGTTTTATACAAGCCCTCATTCTTAAGATCCCTATGTACTTACACGTGTATCGGTTTGTAACAACAAGTGTTTTACAACTTTTTTTTGTGAGTTATTGGATCATTGTAATTTTACAATAATGTCAAATAATAGTATATTTTTTAAGAAAAAAAATCGATATCTATGTAATCAATGTTGTAATAAAAAATAACAAAAATACATTTTTCAGTTTATGGAAAATTTCAAAGATTTTTTTCATGTATATGAACAAATATATAGATAATCCAGGTGTTAAAACATGTTTACATTACAATAGTACATTGTAAAAATAATAATTAATTCTTTGAAACTTAATATAAGCATAAACAGAATGTCAATTCAAGCATAGCTTACACAGCAATTTGTGATCTTACCTATATTATTAAGAGAATAAAAAAAATTTTGTGTTCAGGATAATCATATGATAAAATCGGTTTTTTTTCAGTGAAATTTAATAACATTGAAAAGGTTTTGATTTGAATTCGTACTTTTTCAAGGTTTCATATCATTCTTACCAATAGTCAATTTATATTGATAAGTATTTAGGCTGCATTCAGAAATACTCTATCTCTAAATTCATAATTAAGAAATAACCTTGTATCTCGTAAACTATTGACATTTTTAAAGATATAAGCTCATTCCGATGTTACACTCATCGAAACCTTTCATTTGAATGCCCACATCAATTTTTCATATATTTTATATATATATATATATATCAAAAATATATAAAAATGCATGTGGGTACTCAAATGAAAGCTTTCAATAAGTATAATATCAAGATGAGCTTATATCTTTAAAAATATCAGTAATAGACAAAATAATATGTCATTTCTTAATTATTGACATTTTTGAAGATATAAGCTCATCCTGACATTATACTCATTGAGACTTTTCATTTGAGTACTCACATCAATTTTTCATATATTTTGTATATTATATATATTTCACAAATACCATATATGAAAAATATATCAAAAATGGATGTGGGTACTCAAATGAAAGCTCTTGATGAGTATAACATTGAAATGAACTTATATCTTCAAAAATATTAATAATTAAGAACTGACTGTATCTTGTCAACTACCGACATTTTCAAAGATATAAGCTCATCCCGACATAACACTTATCAAGACCTTCTATTTGAGCACCCACATGAATTTTTCATATATTTATATATTTAGATGAGTGTAACATCAGGATGAGCTTATATCTTTAAAAACGTCAATATTGAAGAAAGTACAGTGCAATTTACCAAAAGTCACTATTTAATAACGCAAAATTTTCTTTATTTATAATTCACATCACAGCAGTCACGTAGTGACTGCATAATTGCTAGTATTTATTACATACTTTTTATTTTACTTCACCTAATCAAATAGTCTGATAAAATCCTAAATTCGTTATTAAAAATACTAATTTGGCATTTTTTCCCAAACATAGACCATCTTGGTTTATTCTAGTGATAGTATATATAATATACCTTGCACTAACACTTGTCTGAACAATAAACAGAACATGAAAGAGTGGAGCAAAAGCCTATCAGTAGCAGGGACCAATTACCCGGTTGAGCGGATCCAATTGCATCGACAAAATCAATGAGATCTCTTTCTACTAATTTTTTTTGAAAGGATATCTGTTGGACTGGCAGTTAGCTACTGATGAAAATCACGGGATCAAAGAGGTAGGGAAATGTTTACGATCAGCAAGATGACAGGGCGCTGATGATTTCGCTTCCGGTTTCTCGCGTTGTTTTTTGCTGCAACTCTATTAGTCTAAGATTGCTGATCTAGATCGCAAATAGAGGAGAGCTTTTTTTTTCTTTCTTCGTTTCTTATTGACTAATGGGAATGGATGATAAATGCAGCAGCCTGTGATGCGGTTTGGTCTCTCGGATGTGCAATTTACGCATCAGCAGGGCGAGTCCGAGAATAAACGCCCAGCGTATCGGGTTTATGCGGGCCAATTACAGGTAGAGGAAGGGCCACAATTTGTTGTAGCGTGGCTGTCGAGGTAAAGGGCGGAAGTCGCACGGGATAGGGTGTGTCAGTTATTGGCAAACACGAATCACGAGACGATCTTTTTGCTTAATTTTTTTACTCTGCAATCTTGCTATGCAGAAAAAAAAAATAAAATGAGACAACTCTCTCTCTGTGATAGAAGAAAATGATTTTTGAAAAATGAAATTAAAGAGCCGATCAAGAATGTTGGGGATCAAAGTGAGCTGGTAATTAGCCAGCTGAAGGAATTTGTATGTGACTGATGAAAAAGGTTAACAAACGGAAAGGCCGCTGGATGATGCATTCTTGTCATCTTATGTGAGCGTGTAGAATACTCATTATCATCATTATCATCATCATCAGCATCATTATCCGATAATAGTCCACGTAATTTTCTATTACGAGTTTAACAACATGGAAAATATCACTAAATACAACACAGTTGGTGGTATTATTATTGTTATTACCAGAGACATGCATTTCCTGTTTTTCCTTATTAGCTCGAAATCCATCATGGGAATTTTTATCCCTCTTCTATGAAAAGTAATAATAAGTTATCGAATCGTGTGATTAATTTTTTTGTTTTTACTCGCAAGGATACATCTATGCGTTGCACTTATAGAAGGATTTAGTACGGAGTAATAAACTGATTTAGTAACAAAATTTTTAGTCATTTATTTGGGAGAAAAAAATATTTTTTACCCATCAATATTATTTGTCACAGTTTAATAAATCATTTTTTTATTCTAAATAAATTATATTAATATAAACAAAGCCTTATTATATCAAAATAAATATTTGTTTCCACCGAATAATATTTAGTAGTAGTTACTAAATATTTGTTTGGTAAGTATTGCCGGTAGATGGCGATGCTTTAATTCCAATGTCATACATAACCTATTAACTGACTGAGATTATTTTATTGAGCTCGATTTTGGGAGATTTATCTTCCCTTTGAAAACACACATACGTCCCAAATGGCTTATATGTCATTTCTCAGTGGAGTTTAGTTTAAATTTGTTCAATTAGTCTATTATTGATATGTTAAAAAGTTGTTTAATTTTAAATTTTATAAATGTCTCAAATAAAAAATAATTATTTAATGAGATTATTTTCTTTATAATACCTTATATTTTTACTTAAAATTATTTATTTTAATTATTTTGATTTATTTTGAGTAAAAAAGTTAGGTTATACGGTAAAATTAGTTAAAAAAGTTAATTTCTTTAATCCCAATAAACGATTTATTGCGAAGCAATAAGTCATATGTTAATACTAAATATTTATTTGGTGGCAATGGGCTTTGATAAATTATTTAGTAACTATTACTAAATTTTTTAATTTTAATTTCATTTTAGTGAAAAAGAAAAAAAAAATTTCACACAAATTTAGTCAAGGCTGTCTGTTCTGTCACCTGAAATGAATTAAATCTAAAATGTCCGGTCTCACGACACCGTAGAGATTTTTACGAGATTTTTATAAAACGTGACGAATTAGTTTAAAAAAATTTTTCTCTATAAGAAAATAACAAACACTCAAAGGCTAACCTGTTTAAAACGAGCTAGTCCGGAAACTGTAAACTTTGTAGGCGCCCGAAAGAATCGGACAATGGGTATTATTCTTAGGGCATAAAAAAAAAAGTTATGTTTCAGAAAAAGAAAAAAAAAAAAAAAAAAAAAAAACTCTAAATTCAAGCGACAATTGTCTTGGAGAGAAACTTCAGCAGTCTTCTCATTCACGCCTTCCATTCATCATTCTATTGAATAAGATTTTCTAGTGGCCAGACCTTTAAGAATTTTTTTTGTCTTGTAGATAAGTCATTCAAGTGGAATGTGTTCATTGAAGATTTGCTTACATATATAACAATAATAAAAATATACATTTGATACATATGTGTAGATCGGATGTATCGGAAAAAAATTCACATTTTTGGTTTAAATGGAGATGAAAAGATCTCTTAGCCAAATATCGAAGTAAAATCGTTAAAATATGAAATAAATCGCGGTTTCATAAAAGGAATGACTCACCCATAAGAGAAGATTATTTTCTATTGGCTCGCTACTCTTTTTGTCAAGTGTGTAGAAGTCGTAAAAGCAATATAATAGCTCGCAGGGCATTGGACATAAGATGCCAAATGAAAACTGTTATTCTATGGTAGCCTAAGCGTCTTGTGATCTCAGTCCGAGCTTTTCTTTTCTTAAGAGGCTTTCATCCTGACTTTCCTAACGTTTATTTTCATTTGCAGTCTGTTTCCGGTGAATACCGATATTTAGCGGTCCTCTTCAGATATTCAGCGGGAGGCATATCTTATTTTTATAAATGGATATAGAGACCGGATGAAAGTGAATGTTTCGAATATTTTTTATGTTTTATTCATCCTGATTCTTTTTGTGATGTATAGATTGGAAAATTTTTTTTTTGGTTAACTATTGACTTTTTTAAAAATATAAGCTCATCCCGATGTTACACTCATCAAGAGCTTTCATTTGAGTACCCGCATGCATTTTTTATATATTTTTCATATATACATATATATATATATAAAATGAAAGGTGTCGATGAGTGTAACATAAGGATGAGCTTATATCATTAGAAATATTAATAGTTCACTATATATCAGATCAATTTTTCATTATTGACATTTTTTAAGATATAAACTCATTTCGATGTTACACTCATTAAGACCTTTCATTTGAGCACCCACATGCATTTTTCATATATTTTATATATTTTACAAATATCATACATATATAAAATATATGAAAAATTTATGTGGGTACTCAAATGAAAGGTTTTGATGAGGATAACATAGGGATGAGCTGATATCTTTAAAAATGTCAATAGTTCACTAGATACAAGGTCATTTCTTAATTATTGACATTTTTTAAGATATAAACTCATTCCGATGTTACACTCATCAAGACCTTTTATTTGAGTACCCACATCAATTTTTCATATATTTATATATATATTATACATATATATTTCACAAATACCACATATATGAAATATATAAAAAATTCCATGTGGGTACTCAAATGAAAGGTCTCGATGAATGTGACATAAGGATGAGCTTATATCTTTAAAAATGTCAATAGTTCACAAGATATAAGGTCATTTCTTAATTATTGACATTCTTAAAGATATAAACTCATTTCGATGTTACACTCATCGAGACCTTTCATTTGAGTACCCATATGGCATTTTTCATATATTTTATATATATGGAATTTGTGAAATATATAAATATATAAAATATATAAAACATTGATGTGGGTACTCAAAGAAAAGGTCTCGATGAATATAATATAAGGATGAGCTTATATCTTTAAAAATGTCAATAGTTCTCAAGATAGTAGGTCATTTTTAATCATGTATCTATTTTTGAATGCAGCCTAAATCATCAGATTTTAAAACCGGAAATTTTTGAAAAAAAAAAATGTTTATCTAGTCTATTTTGGTCAATAAACTTATTCTTGTGTAAGGCTTGGATTATTAGACATTATTATTTAATAATAATAAGAATAATTAGAGGTTCGTTTGTCGGACATACTTCAGGGCCACCCTGGCTTCTAATTACGTGTAATGCACGGTATTTTGTAAAGCTGATGCCGCCAGAGAAGAAAAGATTTAAAAAAAAGTTTGTTCTCATCATCATCTCTTATCTTGCAATAAAACAAATGATCGGAAGACGCAGTGTTATGTCCGGCATGCTCACGCGATACAAACCCCACACGAGGACAAATATAAAACGACAATAGGTATATACAATATAAGGTATAGTAGACGATACATTCAATACCTGTTTTAAAAAATAAAACAACTTCCTTTTAATTCATTCTGATCAAAGCGCACTTGCAAGTAAGGACAACACACACGATGAAGACGTGTTTTCCTCGTTCCTTTCAACATTTTTAATCCAGTTTTACTGTATAACTACACTGCAGTATTTAAAATTTTTTTATGTAACCATAAAAAAAAAGCGCTTGTTGTTAACAACGCCCGAAATTACTTTCTTGTTAAATTTTAAGGATCATTTAAATTCAGCTTAATTTAACAAAAAATTTTTATAATAACAATAACGGTAGCGTGTTTTATGCGTCATTATAGATCAGAAATGCTATGAGATAGCTAATGATACAAAATATAGCAAAAATAGAGCTAATAACTATTATTTTGCAGGAGAAACTGGAGTCTAGATAATAATGATTGAAAATAAAAAAAAATAATTATTGATTATCAGTTGAAAAAATTTTAAGGTAGAAGGATTTGTTTATATTTAATAAATATTTATTTAATGTTAAAAAATATTTATTATAATTTAATAAATTAAATTATTGCCTTCAAATAAATTAAATTATTAATAGTTAATAAATCCTTCTATCAGTGCTAAATGCACTTTATTTTTATATAAATTCTATTACACGAGTCAAAATAATTAAAATATCCAAAAATTATTTCTTGTTTTTAAGAATTTTTAATTTATTTTAGCAATCTTGAGTCGAAAATTGTGTAAAGCTCTAAAAAATACAGGTTTAATAGTCAATTTAATGAAAAGCGCTTGAACAAAGTTCCGCGACCGCCGATAGGTGGCGACAAGTAGTCTAAAGTTTTCGAATTCAAAGTGTTAGATTGAGTTATTAAGTACCATTTTAAATCTTTTTTTTTCTTTGAGTAATGATGAGTATAAATTATAACAATAAATATTTTTATTATAGAAATTTTCATATCTTACAGTATCAACGTCCGAAAATCAATAATTACTTAAGTTCTATAAATTTTTAGAAAAAATTATTACCCTTTTTGGGTAGGCAATTTCAGAGCCAGAAAAATTTTCTGCTCACTCTTCAAATGTTGTGAGATTTTCGAGAGTTATGATTTATTGTAAATACATAATGTGTCAAAGACAGTTTATCGAATTGTGAAATTTTTTAATCTGTTTGGACAACAACTTTTGTCTCATGCTATGAAATATTTTGATTTTTAATGGTCCGGGTCAGTGAATATTAATTAATAACGAAGTATTTACGATTTATTTGACGAAATTGGCTATAAACTGAACTTTTGATACCAAAATACTTTATTACTCATTTTCCATTATATCGGCTCCAATAGTACTATATTTTTGAGTTAAATTTAAATTAAAGCTAAGTATTATATTATTTTCTTGAAAAAATTACCTGGAATGTTTATGTGAGCATTAGTACACAAAGTTTTAATTTATTTTAGTAAAAGTACTGCGAGCGCCGATAGGTGGCGAAATGTAGTCTATAGTTTCCGCTTATAAACTGGTAGATTGAGTTGATAAGTGCAGTTTTAATTAATTTTGAGTGAAGATAATTATTAAGGGTTGTTATTACACCCGAAATTCGTTTATTTTTTTAGTTATATCTTTTTTATGAAAAAATTGTGTTGGTAATTTTTTCTTTGGAAAATTAGAACTAAGTGAATAGTTTTTTTTAAACTTGTGTTCTATGATTGCCTGGTTTTAATTATCGAGTAATTAGTTTGTAAACCGAGGACAGTTTGTCATCTTGAAAGTTGTGTCATTTGCTGGGACAACCACTTTTAGTCTTTGAATGAAAATATTTCTGATTTTAGATTTTTCTTATGTATAATTTTTAATGACATGAAGTATTTATCACGAAAGCATTTTTGAATTGAATATCAATTACAGCAAAATATTAAATTATTTCCAAAAAAATTTTAAAGAAATTATTTGTGAGTATTAAAAACTGCTTTAGATTTAATGATTTTCAACTCAAAACTACGATATGTCTGAAGTAATCAGAGTACACCTTTGGAGCGTTTGATTTTTTGGTTTTTTAAATATAATAATTGTTAAAGTAAAAGTTTTCTGAAAATTTTGAAAATTTAATTTTTTTGAGATGAAAGCTTTATATTATTGCTTCCGTAAAAGACGAAATAATTTCCTACAATAATACTATTAAATTGTTTAAGTCCAATCACTAATTAATAAAACTGTCGCAACTCGCCCCGGTATCTAAAAATTTAAAAAACAACGACTTAGAATTCTAAATAAATTATTTACATCAATTAAAAGGTCTTTAGCACCTTACCCAGATGTTCGTACAACTTAAAAATTATTTAGAGTCTTTAAGTATGCAGGTTCACTAGTTAATTTCATTTAATCCACTCAAAGTACCACGACCGCCGATAGGTGGCGTAAAGTAGTCTAAAGTTTTCGCACTCGAAGTGTTAGATTGAGTTCTTAAATACCATTTTAAATAATTTTGAATAAAGATTATTATGACTAGTTTCTTGACATTGAAATTGACAGACCTTTAAAATTCTTTTAGAATCTTATGGAAATTAAATTATTATAACAATCTTTATTAAAAAATTCTACTTATGCAAATTAATAAGAATTCCAAGTAAAATTCTCAAAATAATTTAATCAAAAATTGATTTGTCATAAAAATTTATATTATTAAAGGATGACAGCTAATTTCACTTTCAAATCTAATTGTAACATAGAAATTTTTGTGTTCCTATTCCATGTTTTTATACCCGAAATTCAATGGTTTTTAAAGTTCCATCATTTTCACGAATAAATGGCACTGATAATTTTTGTGACAGCAACTTTCAATTTATGTTAGAAATATTTTGACTATTGATGATTTTTTCAGATTCATTTTTTCACATGATCAATTGATGAACTTATTATTAAAAGCTTTGATTTTAAATACATTATTTGCAAAATAAATTTGAAACACTATATTATCCTCTTCAAAGTTATAATTTCTCTGATGGGTTTTTTACGATCAGAAACTTACTTGGCTTTTAACATTTGCAAGCATGTTAGCAATAAACCATTAATACATGCACACTTGACTGTTTTTAATATATAAATTTTCGTTTTTGTTATTAACGGTGCTTACACTCGAAATTCGATAATCATTTCAGTTCTATATATTTTAAGTAAAAATTGTCTTTGTAACTTGTGCGTTAGTAATTACTTAATTACTAACGCACAATTAATTATCAGAGGATAATTTTCTGCGCAGTCTTTAAGATTTTAGGATTTTCATATTCTGTGTCAAGGACAGTTGTCTACCGGTAGTGAAATTTTGCGCTTTGCTGGACAACAACTTTTATCTCATGTAATAAAATCTTTTAATTGTCCGTGCTTTTGTAACTTCGATTGTGAAACAAAGTATTCACTTCCAGAATGAATTTGCTGTAAGCTGAACTCGATAAAAAAAAATTTTTTTCACTTTTTTTTTTTTTCAATAAGTCGGCTTCAATAGTACTCCATTTTTGGGTTGAATTTCATTTAAAGTTAAATATTATTCATTTATTTATTTATTTAATACATTTATATGCCAAGGCTTATGGTCCGATGGCAAATTGTACAGTGTAGTATAATAAATTAATTATAATAAAAAGTTTAATTGAGTAATAAAACAAAAACAATATAACAAGATGAGAAATATTAGATAATTTTTTGAAGAAATTTCCTTGGATATTTATGTGAGCGTTGGTAAACTGATAGAAAGATTTGTTTATATTTAATAAGGTTTATTAACTGTAAAATAATTACACTGTCAAATTAAATCTATTTTTATTAAGAATTTTCAATTTATTTTAGCCAGTCAATTTAATTAAAAGCGCTCAAGCTAAGTACCGCGACAGCCGATAGGTGGCGAAAAGTAGTCTAAAGTTTTCGCTTTTAAATTGGTAGATTAACTAAGTTATTAAGTACGATTTTGAATAATTTTTAGTAAAATTAATTATGACTAGTTTTCTGACTTTAAAGTTAACATACATTAAAAATTCTTTTAGAATTTTATGATAATTAAATAATTCTATTAAAAAATTGTCATGTCGAAATTATTTTGAATTACAAGTTAAAATTTTTTAACTAGTTCATTATAAATAAATTTTGATATTTATTTCGTGTGGACAGCTAGCATTACCGTATCATCAGGCTTTGTTGGAAAGTTCTTCCTATTAGATATTATGTACCTTCGAAATTAGATAACTATTTGAATTCTATTAATTTTTATAGTAACTTTAATATCTTTTGCGTCAGCAATTTCAAACTCATGATGATTCCTCTCTCTCTGAAGTCTTCTCGTATTGGTATGATTTTATTTTGTAGTATTAGATTTTGGAACCAAAGGCACTTGGTTCGACTCAGAATTATTGTAATTTGTTGGGACAGCCACTTTTTATTCACTTGTTTGAGGAATTATTTGATTTTTTATATTTTTATCGTTTAATTTTAATGACATGAATGATTTATTGTTCAAGACTCTGACGTTGAAGTAGATAACAAACATTGAGTATAAAGTAATAGTTTGTCATTTTTTTTAACTTAAAATTTTATGGAAAGTTTTATGAATGTTTTTTAAATGTGTCAGCCTTAATATTAATTCATTTTTGAGTTGCTTTTCAATTAAAGCTAAATATTGAATTATTTTTCAAAAAACTTTCTATGGAGTTTTATGTAATTATTAAAAACTGCTTAACATAAAATAATTTTCAACTAAAAATTCTGGTGATAATCCTCAGTGAGTATAATTTCTTTAACTGCAACATTATTTGTTACAATATTAATACAAAGACTTTTAAATTAAAAATTTCTTTGAATGCTGAAAATTCAACTCTTTCTAAGACGACAGTTTTTAATTATTATTTCCGTAAAAGACGAAATAATTTCCTACAACAATGCTATTAAATTGTTGAAGTCCAATCGGTAATTAATAACACTGTCGTAACTCGCCCCAGTATCTAAAAATTTAAAAAACAATGACAAATAAATTATTTAAATCAATTAAAAGGTCTTTAGCAACTTACTCAGATGTTTGTACAGCTTAAAAATGATTTAAAGTCTTTAAGTATGCAGGCTCACTAGTCAATTTAATTTAATCCACTCAAAGTACCGCGACCGCCGATAGGTGGCGAAAAGTAGCCTATAGTTTTCGCTTTCAAACTGTTAAATTGAGTTATTAACTACCATTTTAAATAATTTTGAGTAAAAATATATGTGACTAGTTTTCTGACACTGAAATTAACAATCATTAAAAATTCTTTTAGAATTTTAGTATAATTAATTAAAAAAAAAAAATTAAATCACAGGTTTCACATGGAAAAATTTACGAGAATTCTCAGTGGTTTTTTCTTGAAGTATTTTATTTTTAACGATTGATTTTTTATCAAAATTTATTTTATTTTGACAACTAACACCTGTATCATCCGGTTTTAATATAATTTTTATAAGGTGTTGTGTACACCCGAAATTCGATAATTAATTAAGTTCTATAAATTTTAATATTCATTTTTGTAGAATAATATTTGCGTCGGCAATTTCGGACTAGGGATGACCACTCGTCGTGCAGTCTTTAATAATTGTAGAATTTTCTTTTTCGAGGATTGAGTTTTAGAACCGAAGGCAATTTGGGATATTGAAAAATTGTATCATTTGCTGGGACAGCAAATTTAATTTATATGAATTATTGAATCGTTGATACTTTTTATGGTTTGTACTGCTTACATGAAATATGATTCATCATAGGCCCTGACGTTGAAGTAAAAAATAAACGTTCGTTATCAATTACAAATTGATGATTTTTTCGAATGTTAACTCAATCATCATGTTTATAATTTATTTTTCTGAATATGTCATCTTGAATAGATATCCATTTGTTAATTAAATTTCAATAAAAGCAATATTTCAAAAAAATTTCCTTGAGCATTTATAAGAGTATTAAATTTGTAAGTTACTTAATACCTAATAATGCAGGTGAAAATTTAGTCGAGATTCCCGCCTGTCTGGAAATTTGTCCGCCGTAAAAATGTCTGATAAAATTATTTTCAACTGAAAATTAATAAATTTGTGTGGAGTAAACAGGATATCCTTTTAATGCAAAGGTTATATTAATAATTTGAATAAAATAATTACTAAAGTAAAAATTTTCTAAGAGTTTTGAAAATTTAGTACTTTTTAGCGATGAATGCTTTAAATTATTGCTTCTATGATAGAAAAAATAATTTATAACAATAATGTCTTCAAACTTTTGAAGTCCAATCAGTAATTAATAACACTGTTGCAACTTGCCCTAGTATCTATAAACTAAAAATTTAAAAAACGTTAATGACTTCTAGAGAATTCTAAATAAATTATTTAAATCAATTAAAAGGTCTTTAGCAACTTACCCAGATGTTAGTACACATAATTGTACAAAAATAGTTGTTAAAAAATGATGCTAACGGCAAATCTTCTCAGGGGTCACCCCCTCTACATACTTTTGTTTCATTTAAGTTACGGTATGTTCTAGATAATAACTGTTAGCTACTGGGTACTGGTGATAATGATCGGTCAAGCTTAGAACACTTACAGAAGTTAACTGAAGAATTTAATACTCTTTAATAAGATAACGTAGTTTCTTTGGTCATTGAGACTTTAAGGAGGCGCAAGAAAATCATCCACAAGTTTGTATAGTACCTTGCCACCAGACGGTACCAGTTACTGAGAAAGACTGCTAAGACAAGAAGAGAAATAACAAACAATTTAGTAATAGTCTTACCGACTAATTGGACCAAAGATTTTTTTCTACCTTCTAGATATTTTTGAGTGATTATAACAATAAAAGAGCATGTTGTATTACGGCTTCTTACACACAATATGTCCGTTTTAACTCATTGTTCCAGTTGGTCAGTTGGTGTCGCCAGGTAGACGGTAAACTCCAGGTTAAATAGAACAATCAAGCCTTAAGTCTTCGACTTGATGCTAAATCGAAGGGTAGTACCTGAAAAGCCGAAAATTTCTAAAGGAAAGAATGAATGACATTTGCACCTGTTAGTTTACGTGTGGTCCCTTCATGGCTGCTTACAGGATGCCAAGGCTCACTTTCTGATCCTTTAACAAGCTCGAGTGCCGTAAGCTTTCTACAGATGCTATGATGGAGACTGCTGAAGCTAAAGTCGGAGAGAGAAAGAGAGAACTGGGAATAGAAACACCCCACGGTGAATGAATGGGGACGTTTATAGTTGTAAAATATTTAGAAGGCTCTACGCCTATAAGGTGAAGGTTTGGTTGTATATAGTGTCAAGTAGGGGCGTTTTCGTTAGCGTTTTAACCGTAGTTGGTTATATGAAAGGTTTTTTTTGAGACAGTTTTGACGGGAGAATTGTTAGTTTAGGGTGATTTTAGAAATCATTGATCTTTTTTAGGTAAATTTAATTAAGATTGTTAAAATGTAAGGAGAAGTCGTAAATTTAAGGAATTGGTAGGTAACTAGTGTTAGGAATGCAAATTTTAGCTATTAGGTCAAAAATAGTTCCACAAGCTCCGCTAGGTGGCGAAAGATAGTATAAGCTTCTCACTTGCAAAGTGTCAGATATTGCAATATATGTTTTTAATTCATAATTGAAGATATATTGAGAAAAAAAGAGGCTAGTTAGCGGAATTATAACGTCACAAGTATAAAAATATTTCTAAACTTTTTTTTTTTGTAGTTACTCGAACTATGCATTAGTTTAAGTACTATATTTTAATAAATATTTTTCTGTTATCGTGTTAAACAAAAAATTATTAGCTGCCTTAAAGGTTGTTACGGACGATGTCTCAGATAGCTTAACTGTCCGAGCCCTTGGTGCGTAACCAAAAAATCCGGGTTCGATTCCCGGTCCGGGCTGTCCGAATTATTTTTCTCTTTTCTGAGTTAAAGTTAATGAAGATGACTTTTGAGCCGATATTTTACTAAGAATAGTTTAAGTAACTATTAGGGTTCAATATAATAAATTATTCAAGTCTAGCTTGAGAAAATTTGACGCAAGTCTAGTTGGCAGCTCAAATAATTCTTCAAGCGGTCAATTTGACCTACGACAAAGCATATATTATTACGAGTTAACTTGTGCATAAATAACGGCTTCTGATTACATTTGAACCAATTCTATTTACTTAACACTTGGAATTGTCTTTAATTGCACGTATTTTGGCGTCTATTTACCTTGAGATTTATTTAATAATCTTAGCGTTTTATTGTTGGCTTAAGGCCAAGTCTGTTTCATAGTCACTATTTTCTGGCAAGCGTCAGCTGTACTGTGACTACTTTAAAATTGAATTCAGTATTCTTGAATTCCGTTTGTGTTTTACACAGTATATATCTTATTTAATAACTTTATTCACTGATTTTACCTCTCGTTATTTAATTAAGTTATCTTTGTTAATATTTTTCCGTTCATGGTCACAAGTGTCAATTGGCTACAAATGAGCAAGTAATTTATGCAAACTTTTTGTTGATATTCTGACAGATAGTGTGAAAAGTGTGATTGAAGGGTTATGATATTGTAAACAAAATAAAATAACAGAACTTTCTCAATCTAATCTCAAAGTTTCATTGATCAATAGAAGAAATTTCAGACGGTAAGTATTTTTGAATTTTTATTGTAATAAATAAAAAATTTCCTAAAACCCAAATTTATCATATGATTCAAAATTAGGCGCTTATTAATTTTTATTTTTTATTAAAGTTTGTCTATTTTAATTTTAAAAATAGTTTTCTTTGATCTTTCTTTGAAAATTTATTATTAGATCTGTTAAATAATTTTATTAGTCTAATTTTAATTAACTTCCCTATAATAGCCCCGACAGCCGCACATTCTGTTCAAGAGAATGTAATTAGATAATTTAAGTATATTTTACTTTTAAAATTTAAATGCAAGTTAATATTAAGGCTACATTAGACCCTTTGAGTCAAATTTACTATAATTTTATTTAAAAATTGATCCGTCCAATTTTGACATCGAATTGCTGAGTAACTCAACTTAGCTCTTGCTTTTCTAATAGTTTATCTTAAGTTCGCTTCAGATTCTGCAAATCGACAGCAAGTCTCAATTAGCTCATTTATCATGGTATAGAATTCTTTAAGAATTATCCATCTGTAATTTATCAATTGTGTAATTTATTAACAAATGATAACTTACCGATGGAAGAAACATGAACTTAAATAGGTAAAGTAGAGATTTGCAATAGTGATGGTTGATAAATTGACGTCAATTTGATGTCAAGATTATATGCGCAATTATCATGTTATTTTGCTATCGTTTTTGATGTGTTTTGATAGATCTGTCTCCATAAAATATAAGCTTCTATTATGAACATTAGACCCTTGTTTTCTAGAGTATTTCTAAAATAAATTATTTTTAGTTGCCCTTAATATCAAATTGGCATTGAAAAATAATAAAATTAAACAGAATTTATAAAATAGAGTTACCCTGACAGCCACCTTAACTGAAATGCCGTCAATCTACTGCCAAAATTTGTAGCCAAATTGACGAAAAGAGTTGACTAAGCAGTTTCAGTCAAATTGCCTATAAGTTACTCTGCAATTTGACGTCAAGACTTGATGAGCAAGTATTTCAGTCAAGTTGTAGCTACGTCGAAAGGAAATTATGCTACAAGATTAATTGTTAACTTGTATTCAAATTGCGGCAGTAAATTTTCGTCAAATTGCTTACAATTGTCAATCAGTGGAGAATTACCGCCAATTTAATATTAAGTTAAACGTAACTATTGAAATTCAACTATTTTATTAGAAAACTTGATGGATATCAAGAGAATTATGATCTATTGATAGAAAATAATTATTTAACCTCCGAAGAGGTAAGAATTATATTATTCTTACAAATTGATATTTTTCAATCTTCGAAATTTCCGATTTAGAAAATTTGTAACATAGTGAAACCACAACTCTTGTTATCGAATTCAGAAATTTTATAACTTCACACGCTTAAAGGATTATATTCTCACTCTTGAACTTTGCAATAATTGCTTAGCTCAACCACTGTATCTTACGAGGTTGAGAACAAACTTTAGACGAAGTAACCGCTTCCAAGTACAAGTATACTCCAGGGACTACTTACTCGTGTGAATTCGCGCACCGACGAAATATGTCAGTGCAAGTCTTGGGGTTTAATAATGACCAGTTAAAGAGTTGAGTTGCTTCTTGAGTTTACTGCTAATGAATCTTCTTTTCATCTAGATTCTGATTTTTATTCTTACTCTTAAAGACACTTCAATATGTCATACTTTGAATTGACATCTTAACTTTCTTATGAAAAATAAATTTGTCACGTCGAAATTCAGTTAATAGAGATCGTTAGAGCTGAAAGAAGTAAACTAGTTATTCATAAGAAAAAAAAAGTTCTTACAGTGAACGACGATTGTCTTGTGCGCCAAAAAGACGAAAAGAGCTTAGTACTCATAGTTGACTTTAAAGAGGGCATCTTCTATCTTGGACGAGGCTCTTTACAGAGTCGTACGTGACCAAGTGTCCGACGGAGTCTCTTGACGTCTACTGAATTGAAAAAGTAGTGTGCTTTCCTTTCTTATCTTTGATTTTATTAGTCTTTATAGTCGACAGCTTTATATAAGATCAGTTAAAATTGAATTGGCTTATTGTAATTGAATTCTAAATGTGTCACTGGAATTATTAAGTTTTTTTATAAGAAACTTTGCAGAAAATAATAAATAGGAACGAGATTTAAGAAAATCTACTTAACCCCAATAGTTACTTAAACTATTTTTAGTTAAATATCGGCTCAAAAGTCATCCTGATTAACTTTAACTCAGAAAGCAGAAAAATAATTCGGACAGCCCGGACCGGGAATCGAACCCGGATCTTTTGGTTACGCACCAACGGCTCGGACAGTTAAGCTATCTGAGACATCGTCCGTAACAACCTTTAAGTCAGCTAATAATTTTTTGTTTAACACGATCAGAAAAATATTTATTAAAATATAGTCGATGTAACTATTTATCAATAGTTACTTACACTAATGCACAGTTCGAGTAACTACAAAAAAAAAGTTTAGAAATATTTTTATACTTGTGACGTTATAATTCAGCTAACTATGCACTCTTCTCTCAGTGTACATTTAATTCCATCTTCTTGACATCATTTATGCACTGAGAAAAAAATATAGTTCTCTGAACTAGGAAAATCTAGTTAAATAGCATCACCACTATTTAATTGAAGTTCTTATACCTAAAATTATTTATTATATTGAACCCCAATAGTTACTTAAACTATTTTTAGTTAAATATCGGCTCAAAAGTCATCTTGATTAACTTTAACTCAGAAAACAGAAAAATAATTCGGACAGCCCGGACCGGGAATCGAACCCGGATCTTTTGGTTACGCACCAACGGCTCGGACAGTTAAGCTATCTGAGACATCGTCCGTAACAACCTTTCAGTCTAATAATTTTTTGTTTAACACGATAGAAAAATATTTATTAAAATAAAGTCAATGTAACTATTTATCAATAATTACTTAAACTAATGCATAGTTCGAGTAACTACAAAAAAAAAAGTTTAGAAATATTTTTATACCTGTGACATAATTCAGCTAACTACACACTTTCCTTTCAGTATATCTCTTTATACACACAAAATATCACACTAAATTACGCAATATTATTAATTACTTAATCTGTCACTGTGCAAGTGAGAACTTTAGGCTATCTTTCGCCACCTAGCGACGTTCGCAGAATTATTTATTAGTAACACTAGTTACTCAACAACTCTTCATATTAATGACAACTTATCCTTATATTTTTTAATTACTCAAAAATTAAACAGTAAAATAGAAATATTTTTAATATCAAAATTTTTTTACTTCTCTATTAATTTATTTTTAATATTATTTTTTTATATAATTTTTCTTTAGAAAAATTTATTTAAAATTTTTTCTTCTAAAAAATATTCTTACTATTTTTTCCTTCTAAATATACTGACTTTTAACTTATTTTAACCAAAGAATACGCCCATTAGTTCCTAATGTAATCTCTTTTTTCTTCCATAACACCTGTAAAACAAAAACAAAAATAATTCACCCTTCACTGCGAGTAATAGCCCATGGAAATATTTTTTCCTCCACTCGGTTACATAATTTCTCCAAGTACTCTTCACCGGTGCTTCTCATACGCTATAAAATATTCATACTAGTAATGTCTGGATCATAGTCATATCAGGATAATATTATATCCTTTGAAGCTTATAATTTGAGCGTGAGCCTTTTCAGTGTAATGTACCGTTTATAGCTCTACTTGGCAACAGGTTACCTAGCAACAACGACAGTTTACATCAAAGTGTGGCTTTAATATCATGAGAAATTGTTTACATTTGCAGGGTATATTTTCTTGTGTAGTCTCTAACTGAGCGCACATTTTATCCACATCAATTTATGGTCACTTTACATATTCACTTGATTTGCATTAACTTGTCCATAACTGGGAGTTATTTTCACGCATAAATTTATTTATTTATTTTTATATATATATTTCATCAATGTAAAAGCAAAATATAAAAAAAAATATTTTGTCGAGCGTATTTGTAAATTTTTTAGTCTATTGTAAAAGTTAATTCACCGTGAGTGCTGTGGACTAAAAATTTTTCTGATGTTTCTGTTGAGCGAGCATTCATTCACGCAAGCATTGTAAACTGCTTTTAAATTTATATAAAATATTTAAAAAATAACAAATTTTAAGCGAATGTTGAAAAACATCCTTTATTTTTTATATGACGCATAAAAGTAGAGTAAAAGTGATCTCTATGTCGCAGATGCAAAACAACGGTCCTATATTGATCAACCGCTGGTGGACATGCTTTTTCAGCGCGTAATTGACGTACCATTAACATTATATAAGCTTGACAGCTCGTAAATTGCCCATAGTTAGGTAAATTATAATTATAATAAGAAATTTAAATATATTTATGTATGGGCAGGGATGCATTTCATGTGGGTAATTGTGACGTTGTTTTGAGTACATTTTGTAGCTAATTGACCAATTTTCACTATGGACAATTTAATTTGCCTCATTATTGTTAAAATTAATTATTCATTTTGATTTTTTAAATCCAATTAAAAAAAAAAAATTGAGTTTAGTTTTGGAAAATTCCGACAGGTGGCGCATGGTCGCGAAATGTTCTCGCAATAGGAAAGTTTAATTAAATTATATTAGTTTCGGCGCAGAATATTATTTATGGTTTATAAGAAGCATTAAAATTAGAATTGATTTTAATTTTTTAGATTAAATTTTATCTTAAAAAAAATTGAGTTCAGTTTTGGAAAATACCAACAGGTGGCGCATTGCCGCGAAATGTTCTTGCAATCGGAAATTTTAATTAAATGATATTAGTTCCGACGCAAAAAAAAATATTATTTATGTTTATATTGAGCTTTTTAATTATTATTTTAAGCTTTAGAAGTTTGAAAATTATAAAAAAAAATTTATTTAAAATTAAATAAACAATATTGCTAATTTTTCTTTTTAAATAAATATTTTTTATCAGAATAGCATGAAAGAAGACTGATTTTCATCGGGTTAGGGCTCACTTGGCTTGTTGGATTACGTGTCAGAAATATCAGACACAAACTTGGAAAATATAACTCTACAAATCTTGATAAACCTAATTAAGTCAATCATGAACTCATCAACAATAACATTAGTTAAATAATTAAGCTTAATTAAATAAGTGATTAAGATGATTTAATAAATATTAATATTATGCAGAGCTTATTGTAATTTTTTAGAATTATATAATGATTAAAATATTTATTAATTTTAAAATATTAATATAAAGAGATAAAAAATTGACTAGTCTTAGTGTTCAAGACAAACTTTTAATTTAAAGTCGCAAAATTAAACACAATTTTTATTTGAAAAAGTTTTTTTCAAGGTTACTGAATATTTAATGAAAGTCTGACCGAATTTAAGGTTTAGACTACTTAAAGTAGCCGCCGGAGTTTATTGATTTTAAATTACGTTTACTAAAAAATTTTTCACATTTATTGTAACAAAAAAATTGCAAAAATTCACTTGTACTTGGACTTATATTATCATTAAAAATTAATAAAAAAAATATGTGCAATTTTAAATTGATAAAAATATTGTAAAAAAAAATTTAATAAATAATCGTAAAATTAATTAAAAAAAAAAATATTTGCTATGTTCAAAATTAATTATTAAAGTAGTTAATTTATAAATTAATGACAAATTACGCAGGAAATAATCTACACGTGTCTCTAATCCTCAGTCTATTTTCGGCTACCAACTATTTAGGGAAGGCTTTGATATTTGCAATTTTAGGTGTATATGGTATTAAAGTATTCGCAATGCGTTGTAGTCTGCACGCCATTCTCTCGGCATAGTAGTATGACTTGACGTCACGTTCGGGCGAGCCGATGAACGCATTAGTCATCGTATGTAGTAACGGTCTTGAGTCTACTGTATACAGCTTACTTATATCTATGACACTTGTTTTGTTATTAACATAATGATCTTTGGGAAAACCCCGAGCATGCTCAATCAAGTCTAATGCTTTCGAAGTAAACACTCTTTAGAGTCAAGGAATATTTTCTATCGATCGGATTATCTTGAGGAGAGGACAACAATTTGATTCAAAAGTTTAGTTTGTCGAAAGCGGTGTTGGATTTGTTGTTGGAAATAATCATATGTGATCAGACATGCGGCTTCTGAGTAGGATTAATATGGTTACATATTCACTCTCATGGTTCGGTATGGTCCAGTAAGGTCGGATAGGCTCATATGATTGCATTCACGCATTTGTAACCCTATATGAAGATATTCGGACTGAAAAAAGGATAACTTGACCCGGGAATATTTTTTGACAGTTAATTTTTCAGGGAAGTGATTAGTCCGAATTAAAAATCTTGAATTTTATTTAAAATATTCTTGAGCTAAATCTTTCGCACTTGGCGCACGGTAGAATATCTTTGTTGGAAAACTATCATTTCTGATACAATAAGCACTTTTTTTGAGCGAAGTATGTTACTTACTTGAACCAAGGTTATTAGAGCCTCGAGCCGAGAAAATTTAATCTTCAATTCCCTGACAGGTCAATAGATACTGATCAAAGTATAAGGTTATTCGTACAGCTCGGACAGCTTCACAGACACAACTGAAAACTTGTATTCAAAAAGATCTGAGTTCAAATCCTCGCTCGGACAATTAAAATTTTATTTTCAGTTAATCTATAAACACCTTGACAAACTTATTTCTTTTATCTTCGTAGACTTTTTTTCGAGACCTATATGACAGCATACTTCAGCCAAGATAGATATTTCTCAGCTTGACAATATGTTAAAGTAACTAAAAATTTTTCCAACTCAACAAAGATTTTTTTGCGGTTCAAACAATTATTTTTTTTTTTTTAATTTCATCATTTTTTATTGTCAGCTAAGAAATATTTTCTACCCAAATTTCCAACAAAGTTTTTCAAATAAATTTTTTTCTCAAGATATCCTTCTTTTTTTGCTCTAAAATTTTTGACATATGTTTTATCAATTGATATTAATTAAATCTAGTGGAAGGGGAAGATTTAACAAATTTATTTTAAATAAATTATCAATTTCATTTTTATCACGGATTGTAATAAAGCTTTTTACAAAAATAAATAAATCTGTAATAATAAATTATATAAGATACTAAATCAATAATAAAAATAATAATAATAATTATTACAATAATAATAATAGTCGATAAATTTAATAGTTAGTCAATAAATATCCAAAATTAGTATCCGTAAGTTTAACAATAATTTTATCTAACAAATACTGTACATATATTTATATTTTTTGTCTATATAAATAATTATAAAATAACGTAGTTTTCTTTAAAATAAAATAATTCTTCTTGAAAAATTTGTGATTAAATATTTTTAAAAAATTTACAATTTAATTGCTGAAGAGTTATACCTGGAAAATATGAAAAATCAATCTAAATAATTGAAATATCTTTCAAAGAAAAGGAATGCCGCCACCTGTTACGATACCTCCTACAGGTGGTTTTCTTGTCTTGTTATATATACGTCTTATGTATTTTAATTGTAAAAAAAAGTGAAATAAAATGTAAGTGACGCGATGATGAGTTAGGATAAAATATATTAAATTCACGACCTACCGCAATGTGTTTTCTTTTATTCGAGTCTATGCCGTGTAGTATAATTGTGTGAGAGAGGAGTTGTCACGGAAGAGAAAAGACGCGCGGTACAGCAAGAGCAAGTTAAAGTTAAGAGTTGCGACGGAGAGTTGCAGTACATGGACTTCTTTAAGCAAGCTGGACCTCTTTAAGTATCACCAGGACAATAATGGGGTATAATTGTCCCAAGTAATGCGAGGACAGTGTGCCATTACTGCATTTTTCATCTTCTTATAACTATAGACTGTACTTACGATACAACTGGAAGTTTAATACTCTGCATTACTTTTTTTTATCCTCCACTTTGCCCTGTTGGATTTTATCAAGAATTTACCAAGGAACGCCGTCATCAGGCCGCCGTCCCAACTACCGTCTAATGTCGAGTTATTCTATTTTCCTCATTGCTCATTGCTAACAGATTATTGTCCTCTTCACACGCATCATGACAGTTCTCTTGCCTCCGACCATCACTGTAATCCTTTTTTAGATCCGAAAATTTTCATTACAATTATTATTATCACACTGAGAGGAAAATTTTAAGAAAAATAATTTTATTTTAAAAATACTGATAAAAAAAATCACTTGATTTTTAAGAAAAACTTTTTCTTCAAAATGTTTTCTTGATGCAAGAATATTTTTTTTTAATGAAAAATATTTTTTTTTATCAGTGTATTTATATACTTACGAAAAAATTTATTTTAATTTTAATTTTACGTCCGCAAAAAAAAAATTAGATACTTTTCAAATATTGGGACAAAAATTAGAGTTTTTAAAGATGTATAAGGAAGTAAACAAAATTTTTAAATGGTACTTAATTACTCGATCTACACAGTAAAAAATTTTGCGTCAAAAAATTTTGTGTTAAAAAATTTTATGTTAAATATTCAACACTTTTTTGTGTTAATTTAAAATTTTTTTTAATGAAAAATATTTTTTTTTATCAGTGTATTTATATACTTACGAAAAAATTTATTTTAATTTTAATTTTACGTCCGCAAAAAAAAATTAGATACTTTTCAAATATTGGGACAAAAATTAGAGTTTTTAAAGATGTATAAGGAAGTAAACAAAATTTTTAAATGGTACTTAATTACTCGATCTACACAGTAAAAAATTTTGCGTCAAAAAATTTGTGTTAAAAAATTTTATGTTAAATATTCAACACTTTTTGTGTTAATTAAAATTTTTCTGTGTTAATTTAACACAATAATTGTTAAATTTACACAAAAAAGTGTTAAATATTTAACATAAAAATTTTTAACACAAAATTTTTTACTGTGTATAAATCTGCATGCGAGAAACTTTTTAATCTTTTCGCCATCTATCGGTCGTTATGGAATTAATTATTATTAAAAATTAATTTTTGAAGGTCTAAAGGTCATTTTTTAGCTTGTATTTTATTAATTAAAAAAAATAACGTCAGAAGTAATTAAAATAATTAAATTAAAAGCTTATAACTTAGTACACGGAAAAAAATAAATATTAAATACAACATGATGAAATCATGTTGCAACAACATGATTTGTCATGTTTAGGTTACATGACAATCATGTTGCGGTAGCATTAGAAAAATCATGTGACAGCAACATGATTTGTCATGTAGCCGAAACATGACAAATCATGTGGCAGCAACATGATAGACTATTATACACTAATATTACATACAATATTATAAATCTTTAGTTGCAGCTTAATTTTATGCTATTAAAGCTTCATGAAAATCATGTAGCTGCCACATGATTTTTCTCATGCTACCGCAACATGATTGTCATGTAGCCGAAACATGACAAATCATGTTGCTGTCACATGATTTTTCTCATGTTACCGCAACATGATTGTCACGTAGGCAAAACATTACAAATCATGTGGCTTCAACATGATTTCATCATGTTCATTTACCAAAACTGCATCATGTTGTATTTACTATTTATTTTTTTCCGTGTAATTAAATAAATTTTTTTTTTTCAAAATTTTTTTAACGTTTAATAGCCTTTATTTCTGTTCCCTTAGGGCTCGCAGGCCTACTGATAGTCCTGCTTTTCGTGACGGCAAACGGAAAACCAGCAGCACCTATGGCAGTTCACAAACAACAGTTTACATCGACGCCCAAATGGATAAATCCTTGCGGGGAAGCTGCCGAGAATCCTGATGGGTCAATTTACATAGAACAAATGAAAGATGAGCAATTGTTAGGGACGATCATCTTGAGAGCGAGAAACGCGCTAGATCACGCGAAGCGTTTCTGCGACCATTTTGTAAGTTTTTTTTTTTTTTTTTATGATCTAGTAAAAAATCAGTATAAAAAACTTTAATCGTGTGTGCGTGTGTGTTTAATATTCCGGCGTATAATAGTATTATGGCGTAATTGCCGATTAGATCATCCACGGCATTCAACAGTGTAATAATAGAAATGATAATGATGATAATAAAAAAAAAAATTAAAAAAGGGAGTCTTTGTAATACAATCTTAAATGTACTTATGATGAGACAGGTGTAGCATTTATGATATAGACTTCTGTGGCGTCGCACTGTCTGCTGTCGGATTCTTACGTCAGCTTGCTATAACTTATATTATCATTTTATTTTATTTCTGAGTACTCGATTATTATTTTCGTTAAGTTTAGATGATGATTTTTTGTCTTGATTGTTTGTTAAGTCGGGTCAATTATTGCTAACGGATTTTATTGACGGGGACTTGGGGAAAAATAATAAAATAAAATGGAAATAAAATCGGAAGCTGTCCCTACCATTATCATCATCAAGCATACTCTGGCTGCATACTAAAGTGCAGACCGGATATACCAATACCGGCGGTAAGTTGTCTGTGGCAAACTGAGATTCTTCGGTTAATGAGAATTATTATAATTATAATCATAGGTTTTATAGAGCTTGATTTTTATGAATTTTTAATTAAATCGTTGATAAATTTTGCTCTATTATTAATAGATAATTTCTTAGTGACTTAATTTTTTTTATACTGCATTTAGACGTTTGTTTATTTATTTATTTCCTTTTATACAACTCAACAGCCAAAAAGCTTGGGTTGTATAAAAGAAGCCAAAGGCTTGTTAAATATTATTTTAATTAAAAAATATATGAAGCTTCAATAATAACTTAATATTTAAACATAAAAAAAAGTTAGGTAAAAATATGAAGAATTTAATTTTTAATATTCTTTAAAGAAAATATTTTATTAAAGCAAGATACACAGAAAAAAAATTTACTTTAATCAACTAAATAATTTTGAAGAATTTCAATTTTTTGATTGGAGTAAACAAATTTTTAAATTAAGAAATTTTTCTTGACTTGATTTAAGAATTTTTCATCTTGATTCAAGTTAAATTTTTTTTCAATCTAGTAACTATTTTTAGTCGATTTTCTTAATTTTACTACACGGAAAAAAATAAATAGTAAATGCAACATGATGCAGTCTTGGTAAATCAACATGATGAAATCATGTTGCAGCCACATGATTTGTCATGTTTCGGCTATATGACAATCATGTTGCGGTAGCATGAGAAAATCATGTGACAGCAACATGATTTGTCATGTTTCGGCTACATGACAATCATGTTGCGGTAGCATGAGAAAAATCATGTGGCAGCAAGATTATTTTCATGAAGCTTTAAGAGCACGAAATTAAGCTGCAACAGCTAAATATTTATGCTTCAGAAACATTATTTATTATAAAGTAACTAAAATTGCTACCGCAACATGATTGTCATGTGGTCGAAACATGACAAATCATGTGGCTGCAACATGACAAATCATGTGGCTGCAACATGAAAAATCATGTGGCTGCAACATGATTTCATCATGTTGATTTACCAAGACTGCATCATGTTGCACTTACTATTTATTTTTTTCCGTGTAGATAAATATTTATTAAAATAGTTCCGCGAGTATAGATAGATGGCGAAGTAGCTTAAAAATTTTCCGCTTGTACATTGACAGAGCAAGTAATTAATTACCTATTGACATTTTTTACACGAATTAATTTAAAAGATTAATAAATAGTAGCTTCTATTTATTTTCAAAAAATAAATAATTTAATACTTTAGTCTATCTAAATCTTAATTTTCCAAAAGCTTTGATTAATTTATTAAATATTAATAAGGCGATACAAATCAATTCAAATTTTTCTTTAATTACTTTACGGAAAAAAAGAAAAATCGAAAAATTACATTATAAATATAAAAAATTTTTAAAATTGCAGTTTAAAATAACATTTTTCTAAATTCAAACTTTGAATGTTAATTTTCAGAGCTTTCAATGTAATATTTACAATTTACAATGTAACACTTACAAAATCTGTAATAATTACAACCTAAAACTGTAATTTTTTCAATTTTTTATACAGAACGTCACGTTACATTATTTAATGTAATTTTTTTATTTTGATTTTTTCTCCGTTCCAATAGAATTTTTATAAAATTTTGGTTTCCCAACATTCCTTTTAATTTTTACAATTAGAATAACAGTTTCAATTAAATTGTAACTAGCCTAGCCATATTAACGATAACTATTTATTAAAAAAAAATTTGAATATGCTTATACACGAAATTTAATTTTTAAATTATTTTTCAAATTATAACTCAATCAATTTGAACACTTAAAAAAATATAAAAGTGTATAATAAAATAAAATAAAAATAAAAAGATGTAAATAAATGAATAAGCTATAATAGAGAAGTCAAAACTACAAAAAACGGGAGTATCTGTATACATAATATCGTCTTCGGCCCAATCCTTTTATTTGGAAGACCCAGATTATATTCTAAGATTTAGGGCCGGTATTATCGTAAAATCGTGTTTAATTATGTATAAGTAAGACTTTGGTCATTCAATAAAAAAAAATGTATTATAAATAATAACCGGTTGACGCGAAAGTGTAGTTGAGTTATTTCCAAGGTTGTCGTGTTGTAGGTTTATACACATATAACAAAGTAAAGCGTTAAAAATATATTTTCAACCGAAGATTTAGTTTTTACCTTGGTACCTAAAAATTTCGTAATTTACTGGGCGGCATAAAGTCAAGCCAATTTAAACATCTAAAGGACTTTTGGAGTAGAGTAGAGAAATATTAAGAGATAGAAGGAGAGTCAATAAGAGAGCAGACAGTGAATAGTCACAGTTATCTTTTCTTTGAGGGCTTTTTTTTTACTAGACCACCATCGACGGATTGGGTATTGGTATTGGTATATTGACTGCGGATAAAATAAGAATTAAAAAATACTTTTTTTATTTTTTCACGGATTATTTTATTGTTTTTTTTTTTTTAAATGTGATACACAGTAGTACGTGAATAATTATATCAGGTGGCGTTTGGCTAGATCAAATTATAGCGAGCTGAGTTTATCGGAATTAATCGCAAGACGTTGATAAGACATTTTGTTAAATGATACGCGTGAGTCTAAGGCTGCTTTAATATGCATGTAGTATGTCACTTTTTTTTTTTTTTTTTTTTTTTCAATGGAATTCATTGATATTTTTGTTCGATAATGATAATAATAAAGAGAGAATTTATGAAGTGTATATTTGTAACTTGAGATTTTTTTTTTACAATGAAAATTTATTTGCAAGCATTGATAAATTTTATTTGTGAAATGTATCTGGGTGAAAAAAGGTCGAGATTTAATTTTTAATAATAGAATCAGAAATTTTTGTAGTTTATAATGATAAGTATTTAAGCTGCTAAAATACTTTATTTCCAAATACATAATTAAGAAATTACCTTGTTTCTTGTGAAATATTGACATTTTTAAAGATATAAGCCCATCCTGATGTCATACTCGTCGAGACATTTCATTTGAATTCCCACA
>CAJNRD030001114.1:11842768-11856320 GCA_905319865.3 Cotesia congregata
CCATGTGGGTACTTAAATGAAAGGTCTCGATGAGTAAAACATCGGGATGAGCTTATATCTTTAAAAATATCAATAATTAAGAAATGACATTGCTATCTTTTCAAGTAATGATACTTTTTGAAATATAAGCTCATTTCGACATTACACTCATCGCGACCTTTTATTTGAATACCCACATCAATCTTTCATATATTTTATATATTTATATATATTATATATATGTATATATGAAAAATATATAAAAAATGCATGTGGGTACTCAAATGAAAGCTCTTGTTGAGTGTAACATCATGATGAGCTTATATCTATAAAAAAGTCTATATTTAAGAAAGTACAGTGCAATTTAACAAAATTCATTATTAAATAATGCAAGATTTTACTCATTTATAGTTTATAAATATTTTTTCCGTACTTTATATGTAAATAAAAATGTTATTACAAAAATTTAAGCATCTTAACTCTTGCAAAAAATATTTAAACTTAATTTTTATTATTCTCGACGATTTTTTTAATTATTATTAAACATATATTTAATATTTATAAGGTTATAACTTCTTTTTAAGACCATAAATCAATGCGGTGAACAATATATCATTGAAACGGATGTCAGCAGACGTGTGCCGATAAGATATGTGCACTTATAGTTCCTAGTAATTGAATTATTATATATCTGTTTACATTAATTGAATTAATTTAAATAACTTGGCGCCGGTTAAAAATCATTAACCATCAATCGTAACGTTTAATCATCAATAATAATGATGATTCTTATTATTGTTACTTAGATCAAGTTTAAAATAATAAATAAAATTTTTTTTTACAATTAATTAAATTTAATAAAATTGTTTTGTCTCTTTTTCAGTCAAAAGAGTCGCTCGGATTGAATTTCGAGTCGATGCAAGCGTCGTGGAACAACCGTCAGTATCATTGGCTGCCAGGTCCGCTGGAAATTCCAAAACAGCTGGGCACGACGTTGTCCGAAGACTATTTAAGCAAACTTGAGGTGCGGATGGTCAGTGCTCTTATCATTTATCATTTTTTTTCACTCATCTGATCATTCATCAGCTTATTAATACTATGTTTGGTAATTGTAGGTTAATTATTGTGTATTTTTATACTTATAGATTGACTCTGCGTTGTTGAATGCGTACGAGTATATGCAGAAGTATGCTGTGGGCTTAGAACAAATTACCTATGACCAGAAGGAGGAACAGCTTAATTTTCAAAAAGAGTTTGTTGAGACTGAACACAATCTTCGTTCCGTAAGTTATTTTTTTTTAGTAATTTATTTTAGTCTCTTCTCTAAAAAGTTTTAAATTTTAAATTATAGAAAAAAATAACACTAATTATCATAAAAAACAATTAGAATTTGTCATGCAAAGATGATTTTTACTTTATAGACATTATTGGTCATTATAGCGACACAACTTTTATAAAAGAGACATCAAAGCCGTAATAATTATTAATTATAATGTTTAAAATAAAATTCATTAATTAAAAATGGTGACAAAATGCAAATTTATTGATAAAATCTTCAATATTATAATTTTGAACCATAATTACATGATTTACCAATTCGCAAGCGAGAATTTAAGGCTACGTTTCGCCACCTATCGGCGATTTCGGAACTAAGTTTAAAAATTTTATTTAATAGACTAAATCTCACGATTTTAAACTACAAACTTCGAATTAAGAATCTTACAAGAGCAAAAAGTAAAAAAAAAATGCGACTTTTCTTTTTTTACAATTTTTTTTTGACTAGTTTGGGTAAAAATTTTGATTTTTCTATGAATTAAACATATAATAAATTTCTAAACTAGAATAAAAATTTAATATTATGATTTTGAACCATAATTACATTATTTACCAATTTGCAAGCGAAAATTTTATGCTACATTTCGCCACCTATCGGTGACTTCGGAACTAAATTAAAAAATTTTAATTAACTAATTAAATCTCACGATTTTAAACTAAAAACTTTAACTGGACATTTTTTATAAGCAAAAAATTGAAAAAAAAAGCCAATTTTCTTCTTTCATAATTTTTTTTACAAGTTTGGACAAAAATTTTGATTTTTTTTCTTCTAATAAAAATACAACACATTTTTAACTTTGAATTAAAATTTTATATAATGAATTTTGAATTATAATTATATTATTTACCAGTTTGCAAGCGAGAATTTTATGCTACATTTCGCCACCTATCGGCGATTTCGGAACTAAATTAAAAAATTTTATTAAAAAGACTAAATATCGTGATTTTTACCTACAAACCTTGACTAAAAAATCTTTTATAAGCAAAAATAAGAAAAAAAAAATGGCTTTTTTTTATTAAGTTGCTTAAAAATATCGATTTATTTTTTTTTTTATTAAAAGTATAATAAATTTCTAACCTAAAATAAAAATTTGCAGGTCCTATGTGAGCTACAAGTAGCAATGATGGAACGAGGAGTACCACAACGTGGTGACGTATCGCGTGACATAATGCCTGACATGTTTCGTCAAGTAGAGTCGATAACGTCGAGAAACACCCGAGACTGGATAATATTCCGGGACTACATGAACGGCCTGGAGTACGTAGTCCAGGTATTCGAGCACCTGAAGAACAACTTAGAGTCCTCTTGAGGATGGTGGGGCGGAGTAAGTCGGCCTAATAGAAATAGAACAACACGACGACAATTAGTGCGCTTCTACAATAACAATCTAAAGGCTCTAAATTCTGTGTCATTATAAGAAGACCTACGCTTCGAATTTAAATTGGAACAAAATCGACTAGTAGATGCTGCATTTAATTCACCGACGCTCGCCGCCTGATATTCACCATTAATAGTTTTAATTGATAGTATGCACGTAGTATGCATGAAGGATTGTTGGAACAAAAAACAAAATTACGATGTAAATATATAAAAAATATTATTTGAAACTGACGAAAGTTGTCAAGTACAAAATATGCACTCTTCAGCAATTAAATTGTAAATTTTTAAAAAATATTTAATCACAAATTTTTTAAGAAGAATTATTTTCTTTTAAAGAAAACTACGTAATTTTATAATTATTTATATAGACAAAAAATATAAATATATGTACAGTATTTGTTAGATAAAATTATTGTTAAACTTACGGATACTAATTTTGGATATTTATTGACTAACTATTAAATTAATCGACTATTATTATTATTGTAATAATTATTATTATTATTTTTATTATTGATTTAGTATCTTATATAATTTATTATTACAGATTTATTTATTTTTGTAAAAAGCTTTATTACAATCCGTGATAAAAATGAAATTGATAATTTATTTAAAATAAATTTGTTAATTCTTCCCCTTCCACTAGATTTAATTAATATCAATTGATAAAACATACGTCAAAAATTTTAGAGCAAAAAAAAGAAGGATATCTTGAGAAAAAAATTTATTTGAAAAACTTTGTTGGAAATTTGGGTAGAAAATATTTCTTAGCTGACAATAAAAAATGATGAAATTAAAAAAAAAAAAATAATTGTTTGAACCGCAAAAAAATCTTTGTTGAGTTGGAAAAATTTTTAGTTACTTTAACATATTGTCAAGCTGAGAAATATCTATCTTGGCTGAAGTATGCTGTCATACACTGAAAAAAAAGTTTTTTTCCACCCAGAATACAAAGTATTTTTATGCAAGTTTTTTTATATCCAATAAACGTTTTCTCAATATAAAAAAACTGGTATTTTTCTCCTGAGAATACCTAATTTTTTTCTGGAGCTAAAACTTTATACTGCGTTACCATAACAACCGCAGTGGTGGCGCCGCCAATTCTCTGACTTCCCTCCAATTTCACAGTTCTGGCGTGTTTGTTTAGATCATAGGAAAGTTGTATATACTAATTTATTGTTTATTTTTATTAATTTTTACATGTGGAATTTTTTAATTAAATTTTTTTTTTATAATAATTTAATTGCCATAAAATTCTAAAAAAATTTTTAATGTCTGTCAACTTCAGTGTCATTCTTAAATTTAATTATTATAATTTTACTTATTTAATTTTCTTAAATTTAATTATAATTGATAAATTTTTTAATTTATAAAAGATCCACCGTATCATAAACATATCGTATGCATCTGTGTCAAATGAATGACATTAAAGTTAGCAGTCACTTAACATTTTTTTAATTTTATTTAACGAAAAAATTTGTCCAAAAAAATCATTTTTAAAAAATTGCATTTTTTAGTTTTAAAAATTTTCAAATGTCAATTTATTTTTATAATTTTTTTTGCCGTAATTTATTTGTTATAGAATTTAACAAATTATTAAATATATGCTAAGTTAAATGACATGTCAAATGAGGTTAAGTCGGCCATATTTTTATTTTGGTATTTTGCTGAGAAGGAAACCGAGTTTTTTAAAAATCACCATACTTATTAGTGTAGGAAAAAAACTTTGGTATTCTCCACACAGGTATACCAGTTTCTTTACTGGAGGGAAAAATTTCCTAGGTGGAAAAAAACTTTTTTTTCAGTGTATAGGTCTCGAAAAAAAGTCTACGAAGATAAAAGAAATAAGTTTGTCAAGGTGTTTATAGATTAACTGAAAATAAAATGTTAATTGTCCGAGCGAGGATTTGAACTCAGATCTTTTTGAATACAAGTTTTCAGTTGTGTCTGTGAAGCTGTCCGAGCTGTACGAATAACCTTATACTTTGATCAGTATCTATTGACCTGTCAGGGAATTGAAAATTAAATTTTCTCGGCTCGAGGCTCTAATAACCTTGGTTCAAGTAAGTAACATACTTCTCTCAAAAAAAGTGCTTATTGTATCAAAAATGATAGTTTTCCAACAAAGATATTCTACCGTGAGCCAAGTGTGAAAGATTTAGCTCAAGAATATTTTAAATAAAATTCAAGATTTTTAATTCGGACTAATCACTTCCCTGAAAAATTAACTGTCAAAAAATATTCCCGGGTCAAGTTATCCTTTTTTCAGTCTGAATATCTTCATATAGGGTTACAAATGCGTGAATGCAATCATATGAGCCTATCCGACCTTACTGGACCATACCGAACCATGAGAGTGAATATGTAACCATATTAATCCTACTCAGAAGCCGCATGTCTGATCACATATGATTATTTCCAACAACAAATCCAACACCGCTTTCGACAAACTAAACTTTTGAATCAACTAAGCTCTATTTTACAATAATTATTATAAATTACCTGTATATTAAAAGAAAAAATGCCCGTTGTATCATATTAAACCAAAGACTTATTAACTAATAAAATCGACTATTTATTTTCATTAATAAATACTTTCCTGATGTAAAATAAGATAAAAATGAAAACGTGGGAGTTGCCATCAAATATGTGACTCTTGTAAGTTATTTGAGAGGAAATGAGTGATGTATGATGGTTCCGACTGTGTGTGCTTATGCTTACATTTAAAGACCTTTCGAGCGTGTTTTCCCGTCTGTTTACCAACTCTGTTAGCTCGTTGTCGTACATCGGACTGTTGTCAGGCCGGGGTTCTGCATGTTCACTCTCTGTTTAACAATACAATACGTGTCAATATATCTTGAAGTTCATTTTTTTATTGGCGAAGTTATTTAACACACACTGGTCAATTTTATTGCTGAATTATTATAAAAAAGGTAATAACAATAATTTTTATAACATTTTTTTAATTTATAGTATTTAAAATTAGTAGAAAAAATTATTTTATAGAAAATAGTTCAGCGACCGCCGATAGGTGGCGAAATGGTTCAAGAGTTTCTTGCTTTCAAAGCGGCAGGCCGAGTTATTAAGTACTATTTTTAAAGTAATTTTTAATAATTGATAATTTTTTTATACCTTACGGATTGATTTCTATCAAATGATTAATTGATCATCATTGACTAGGCTTAATCATATTAAAGGAGTGATATCCTATTCCCAGAGAAGTCTACATAAGATTTTCTGACGGCAATCGTGAAGAAAATAATTTACTTTAATGAAACGATTTCGCAACAAATTAAGGATTGGGCATAGAATAGATCCTTTGACATATTTGAGACAATTTTATATCAAGAAATCCAAAATTAGTATTAGGGTATAATAATTCGCCATGGTGTTTATGGTTATTCTTTCTTAACTTATAAATAGAAATATTATTGGTATTTATTTTTTAATTTTTATATTGGACAAACCTCCAAATTATAGAAACTCCAGTTCACAATCAACCTTGTAAATTAAGTTTGGTGATTTCTTCACATCAAACGATTTACAATTTACATCGTTTCACAACAGATATTCTTCCCATTGATTTATTACTCAGACTTAGAAAAATACGACTGACTTAAAATAATTGTTTTGACAAAATTAGATGTTGAATCTTGAATTGTACTAGGATGTAGAAAAATTCATAATTAGTTGAATATTTCGAAATATTTCATGCAATATTTCAGCAATACACTAATTTTATAATCTAAATTTTTGAAGTTCTTTAGAACAAAAATTATCTTTACAATATTAAGTTCGTATTAATTCAGCGGTTTTTACTGCAAGTACACAGTCGCCGCCATCTGTTGCGAATTATTAAGAATTAAAAAATAGCTCGGCTCAATTTTTACTAATAAACAATTTTTCATGATTTCACGGTCACACCTGAAGTCTTTATTTCAAGTTTGAGGAATATATACATTAGAAATAATACTTTTTTTTACCTAAAAATATTCGTTGAATATTTTTCATTATTTGACAAACTACTTTCGAACATCAAGAAAAATTTTTGAATTATGTTAGCAACCTTGCAGTCACTATGTGACTGCCATGACTTGTGAACTATATATAAATGAAATTTTGCTTTATTAAATAATGACTTTTTGTTAAATTGCACTGTAATTTCTTAAATATTGAAGATTTTGAATATATACGCTCATCTTGATGTTACACTCATCAAAAACTTTCATTTGAGTACCTACTTGCACTTTTAATATATTTTATATATTTATGTTCACTCTCTGTTTAACAATACAATAGGTGTCAATATATCTTGAACTTCATTTTTTTATTGGTGAAGTTATTTTACACACACTGGTCATTTTTTTTTGCACGCCTCATAGCGCGAAGCGCGTGAGGTTGTGCTTTATACTCGACTCGTTAAGATCAAGCAATTTTGTGATCTTTAAATGCCTCTATCACAACCATATTACACTTATACAATGATATAAGTAGATGTACACCGAAAAAACACTTAAATTAAACCATCTGTTACTTTCTAAAATCATTTCATGTTGCTATTTTGAAAAAAAAAAAAACGTTTTGAAAAAAATTTTACGTGGACGTCCGGATGTCACCCCATTTTGGATGTACCAACGATTACTCCCGAACAAATTGATATTTCAAGACCGGATCTTTTTTATTAGTTTAAGAAATCGATGAACTGGGTCCGTATTGCATATCAGTGCCCTAGCTTACGTATTTTTTTTTAAATTGAATTTTTATTAAAATTCACTACGATACAACCGTACAAAGACAAACGAATTTTTCTTATATGTCACGTGAAAACTATGGCGCCACTTGATCAAGCTAGACTTTTTTAGACTGCGAGCCCATATGACAAGAAAAAAGGGCGCCGATATTTAAAAAAAAAAAATAAAAAATACTCTGTAAGAAATTACTTAATTATAATTTTTTTTTTTTTTAAATTAATTACACAATTAATTTTTTTCTTAAAAAATGAATGAGTGCTATGAGGCGTGCACTTTTGGATTTTCCAAACTTTATTCTTAATTATTATAAAAAAGAAAATAAAAATAATTTTTATAACATTTTTTAATTTTTTATTGCCCAAAATTAGTATAAAAAATTATTTTATAGAATATAGTTCTGCGACGGCCGATAGGTGGCGAGATGGTTCAAGAGTTTCTCGCTTGCAAAGCGGCAAGTTGAGTTATTAAGTACTATTTAAAAATAATTCTCGTTGATTTTTTTTCGCCACATATTTTTAAATATCTTACAAGTTGATTTCAAACAAATAATTAATTCTTCATCATTGACAAAGTTTAATTCTTTTATTTCAAATTATAATAATAATAATAATTATAATTATTAATGTCATCTTTAGAGAGAAGTCAACATAGGATTTTCAAACTGACTGTAAAATATTGAAGAAAATAATTTATCGTTTTAAAATTCTCTCCTTCGAAATTATTGTTAAAATAAAAGAGGATTTTTATTCTTTGACATATTTTAGACAATTCTCTACTCATAAATCCAAAATTAATAATTGAAGATGGAGTCGCTTAGTGGTATATTTCCTTCGCATGTAAATAAATATATTATTAGGATATTGAATTATTTCTTATTTTTTGGCAAACTTTCAAATTATAGAAACTTCTGTTCACAATTAACTTTCCCGCATTCATTAAATGGTGCATGGCAAACGATTGATATTTGAAAATTTCCAAATGAGATTCAATTCTTGTATTAATTTGCCGCTGGGACTTAGAAAAATAAAACTAACTCAAAATAATTATTGAGACAAAATTAGATATTGCATTGTAAATTGTACTAGGACGTAGAAAAATTAATTATCACCTGAATACTTGGGAACATTTCAAACAATACATTAATTTTAACAAACTAAATTTTTGTTCTTTTTTAGTTCAACAATTATCTCTATACAGTTAGTTAAGAGTTTTATTTGTATCACAATTATGTGTTTTACAAAAAATATTTTAAATATTCCATATTACATATTACATACATAAGTATTTTTACAGACTAAATTCACCACATTCATAATACATATTACATATTAGGTATCAGACTTTGGTAACATCAATTATTATTCTCAATTATAATTTTTTGCCTTTCCAGCTTCTATGTTAATTGTCTAATAAACTAATATTTTACTTTTATTTTCATTATACTTATCTCTATACAATATATTTAGCTCCTATTAATTCAGCGGTATTTACCGCAAGCGCACAATCGTCGCTATCTATCGTGACGATAGTGAACTATTAAAAATTTTTAAATTATATTATCATTTATTGATATTGCTCCTCCACTAAACTAAAAGAAAAAATTTGTTTTAAAAAAAAAATTGACATTTTTTTGTGTTACAAATTTTATTTTTAATTTCAAGAGATAAAAATTGTCCTCAAAATAATTTTATTGTTAAAAACATGTAGGACAGTTTTCTAAAAAAATAATTTTAAAAAATTGCGGTACCGATAAAAGACGAATTGAAATGACACTACCGAAGATTTAAATCATAGTAAATGATGATGATAGGTGCTCCGGGGTGAGAGTGACGAAGGACAAGGTGAAGACTTATATAGAATGTTCCCTGAGTGAGTGGATTAAAGAAAGAAGCGTCGCTATGGCGTCCGTGTTAGCGCGGATCAGCAGGTATATAGTCAGTAAGTAGATATAGAGTATAATAAGCATAACTATAAACCTTACCTTAAACACACACGCTGCCGATTTGATCTCAGATGAGATCTCATGCAGTGAGCGAGTATGAATGAGTAGTAGTAGTCGCTGTGTTGTGTGTTGTTGTGTATCGTGAGAAGACAAAACTCAAATAAAAAAAGAAACCAAAATCCAATCCATTGGCCCTGGCTTTTATGAATGACCGTGTATATGGGAAAACCGAGGTATTCCCGCGCTCTCAACATATCTACGTCTATTATTATTATCTCTGGTATTTAGTTTGTAATAATAATAATAATATTATATATTATGCGTATCGCATCATGAGCCAAAGGAACAAGACAAAATTCCGATGGTATTTTGCTCCAGAAAATTTCGAGTCTAGATCGTCTCCTCTGCCCATTTCACAGCCTATACATGTATACACAGAGCCTCGGGCGGAATACTTTTGCTTTGGGTATTCTTTTGCTCTTGGGATTTAAAAAATACTTAAAAAAAATTATAACCAGGTTCTCAGTGTAATTAGGACAGTGCGCCCGCATCTCGTCTCTTAAAACCATAGACAACCGTACACCAGCCACCTTAATGTCTCTGTTTTATTTTTTAACCCTTTTTTAATGTAAGAACTAAATTACCTGGTCAAGTATTTTTAATAAATATTTTTTTAGTTTGGTGAAAAAAAATTTTTTTTAGAATTATATTTTTTAATTATAATCATTTATTGGTAATTTTTTAAATTTTTAAATAAATGAATTCTAAATAAATTAATTAATTCTTATAAATTAATTCTAAAAAAATTAATTAATCCTTACAATTTAATTATTATTAATAAATTATTATAAATTAATTCTTGACCCGAGAATTTTTTTCTCCAGTCAAGAAATTTTTCTTTATGTGTAAACAATGATTATTAAAAATAAATTCATCACGAAAAACGGCAATTAATTGATTAAAAAAAATTTGAATAATTTCAATGATAATTTTTCTCTTTAAATCTCTTCTTTTTGTATCATTTACTTTAGCTTTAGACAATTGGAACCATGACGGTGAGCTACAAGAAGATGCATTTTGTCTTACAGTGATAACACTTGCGTGGGAGGCTCTGAGATATAGCTGTTTGAACACACGAACACTTTTAACGGCTAATTGCAGCTGATAGGAGGAGTATAAAAAAGGGTGATCGGGTGACTCTATATAGTAGAACTGGTTGGTAGTATCGCCTGGTTATATCTGCCGGAATAATGCATGCATGGGAATCCTCGATGGATGAGTGCATAAAGTCCACTCATAAAATTAGGCGGATCCTTTTAAAACGTCTAATACTCAATTTTTACATTTTTTAGTTGCCAAATTTAAGGACATTAATTCAATTTAATTTTTTTTGCATCCTTTATAAGATTTTTAAGCCAAAAATTTGATGAATTAATATTTATTAGGGAAATTGATAAATTTAAAGCAAAAAATTGAAAATTTTCAATAAGTAAAATTTGAGAATTTATCAAAATTTTATTTAATTTTTTTTTTTTATAATTTAGAATTAAATATTAAAATGTAAAGAGAAAAAATGAATATTTTTTTGAAACACTACAACACTACAACCTTAAAATGTGAACGGTTCTTGGAAAGAGAAACGTGGTTCCCGTGAACCACTCGGCTTTTCTCTGAAGACCTAAACTCTGTATACATAATGACACCAACGCCGGAATATAATTCAATTGACGAGCGTATAACTAACAATCTCATCCAACAATCTCCGGATTTTTTACGATGACATCATCTGCTGATTAGCATCTAATCATCATAATGATAATAAAACATTTTTTAAAATTAGTCAGTTAATTTTTTTATGAATTAATATTATCGAATTTTGAAAATTTAAATGTGTTATATTTAAACAATTGAGGTCAATAATTTTTGCTAAAGCTACGAAATTTAGTTTCGGCAAGAGGCCGCAGATTTAGCTCGGGGCAAACACGAGCCGACAAATCTATCTGCGCGGCAGAAAACACACATCCTGTTGGCTAACAAGCCAAAATTAGTTGTTAACTTAGGGTACTTTTTTCTGTTTTAACTGCTAGGCTCTTGCTGCTAAAAGATGAGAGGGTAAACGGGTGTTTATACCTATTATGACGTAAACAACCCGCAGCCTCAATCAGCTCAGGTAATTTTGTTGTAAAAATGACTTTTTTTTTTTTAATATATCGTTAACTCTTTTTGACGCTCAATGCCGGTCTTCTGCATCTAGGGCAAAATGGGTCAGAATTTTTCTTTAGATAAGATAAACAATAACATTAATTTACACGGAAAGAACAAGATTATACTGGATATAATCCCAGATTATACTGAGTGGAAAAAAAATTTTCAGATAGTAGCTAGTATAATCCAGATAACAATGAGTATAATCCAGATTACAATGAGTATAATCCAGATATTATTCAGTATAATCTGGATTATACTAGCTACCATCTGAAAAATTTTTTCGCCTCAGATGTCACTGAGTATAATCTGAGATGGTATCCAGTGTCATCTTGTTCTTTCCGTGTATGTGTTAATATTTTTTTACGAAAAAATTAACTTTTAAAAATTGACAAAAATTAATTTTTATAATTTTATTATTTTATTTATGGACTAAAAAATTTTTATTAAAAAATTTAATAAATAAAATTTTAGTAAAAATGACAAATTTTTATTTTTAATTAAATTTAATGGATTTTTTAAAAAATTAATTGCAAAAATTTCATTAAATTTTTTTTTTTTTTTAATTACTAAAGCCAAAAATTTTTTAAATAAGCCTTAATTAATTTAATCTAACAAATAAATTTTACCAAAAAAAAAAAAATGCAAGGAATATTTTTCTTTAATGAAAATATTTTTTTTTATCAGTGTGTCCATACAGTTTTTCACATGGAAGAGAGTCCTCGTGAGCCATTTGAACAATCGTAACAGATTTTCGAGGCCCTTATTGCACAGCCGTGGAATATAATCGCGATTGTACATTGCACTTTGTTCATAGGTATGTATATATATAGGGAGGGATAGAGTAGGGTCCAACCTGAAGATCGTCAGGGATGCATCGAAGGTGGCGATAGAGGCGGCTAAGAGCCTGGACGAGGTCGCGACATCGTGACCATTGCCAGCCACTAATTTACATATTCACCGCATAGCAGGTCTCTCTTTGTTTTGGAATACCGTAGTTGGTGAGTTGGTGAGCCAACTCGAAAGAGCTGAGTCGGTAATAGCATTGAGACCTTACTCGGTCTCCTGCCTGACTAAAACCACCAACGACGTTGTCGATATATGTGTAATGATATGAGAGAACGTGGGACTAAAAGTTCACCTAAAAATTTTTTATCCCTAAAAGAATTATTTAAATGTTTGAGGACCGTACTTGATTTAGCACGCCAAGATTTTATGATAAAACACATCCAAGTCCATTTTGTGTTATTGTATGAGCTAAAGATACGCTTGAACCAAGAAAATTATCAATTTTAGAGTGCTTTACAGACATAAACTCAAGTTTTAGATACATAATTAAGAAATGACCTTGTATCTTGAGAAATATTGACATTTTTGAAGATATAAGCTCATCCTGATGTTATACTTATCGAGACCTTTCATTTGAGTACCCACATCAATTTTCATATATTTATATATATTATATATTTATATGAATATATGAAAAATATATCAAAAATGCAAGTGGGTACTTAAATAAAAGGTCTCGATAAGTGTAACATCAAGATGAGTTTATATCTTTAAAAATGTCAATAATTAAAAAATGACCTTGTATCTTGTGAATTATTGAAAATTTTAAAGATATAAGCTCATTACGATGTTACACTCATCAAGACCTTTCATTTAAGTACCCACATCAATTTTTTTATATGTTTCATATATTTGATAAATATAATATTCATTAAATATATAAAATATATAAAAAATTCGTATGGGTATTCAAATGAAAGGTCTCAATAAGAGCAACGTCAGGATGAGCTTATATCGTTAGAAATATCAGCAGTGGACAAAATACAATGTAATTTTTTAATTGTTGACATTTTTAAAGATATAAACTCACCCCGACATTACACTCATCGAGACCTTTCATTTGAGTACCCACATGGCTTTTTTTTTATATATTTTATATATATGGTATTT